>PYAF01002463.1:169827-192798 GCA_007407185.1 Glycine tomentella
GTTAGATCCTTGGATTGATTAATGATTTAGCCTTCCATGATGATCACCAAGGAAAGCCCCATGAAATGAGTGCAGTAAAATAGAAGGATAGCAAGATGAAAATGAAGAAGATGAAGAACAATGAAGAACAAATGAGAGAAAATAAAGAACAAGAGTTTGATCCTAAAAACTAAAAGAAAGAAAAGTAAAAGCTGTTTTTTTTAATGTAAAAGTGTGTCCATGTTTCACTAAAGTCACTAATATATGTAGTGACTGAGTTCTGAAAATAAAATGGGCCACAAACAAACCCAACAATCTAATTATTTGCTATTTACAACCATGAAAGTCAAATTTGCAGCCCAAAATTACAAGTGCAGAGGTGCTAACTTCGAAGCTTAAAATGACCCTCTAAATGACAGAATTGGCCTCGGGATATTTCTAGCAAACTTGTAGATCTTTTCTTTATCTTTCTAAGGACTCCTAGAACTCTCCATTCGGAGATCGGTAGCACTCTATAGGCCATGCACAAGCCAGATACGTCAAGTGAGCAAAAATCTGAAAATACGCAACAAATAGCAATTAAGCCCACTTACTTGCCTAGGCCCAAAACTGAATTAGAATAGGAAAATAAAGGTCCAAGAGAGGTCAAATAAGCTAAGAAGGATAGAAAAATATTCAACTAAAAGCACTCTATCACTCCACCTCTTCCACCTAAAGAGCCATTTGAATTGGAGAAAGTCATGTTACAGCTGTCAAAGACCACTAATGAGCATATTCAAGCTACAAATGCATTCATTAATGAGACCAGAGCTCATCATAAAAATCAAGATGCTTCTATTCGGAACTTGGAAAATCAGATTGGTCAATTGTCAAAGCAGCTTGCGAAAAGACAGCAGGGGCAGTTTCCTAGTGACACAATGGTCAATCCACGGGAGCAGACTAAAGCAATCACTACAAGGAGCGGAACTGTGATCACACCTCAAGAGAAGACCAAGATAGTGCAAAAAACAAAATCGGAGATGAAGCTGAACCCAATCAAAACGTTGAGCAAAAAGCAGAAGTAGAGAGACACAAGCAAGTAAGGAAAAAGAACCAGCTGTTGCAAATCCTAAGAAGGTGATGGATTTCTCTTGCTTTGAGAAACCACCATATCCAATGAAGCTTAAGCAACAAGCTCAAAAGAAACAATATGCTAAATTTTTAGAGATGTTTAAAAAGTTGCATATTAATATTCCTTTTGCTGAAGCTTTAGCTAACATGCCTAACTATGCTAAATTTATGAAAGATTTGTTGTCTAGAAAGCATAAGTTGCAGGAATGTGAAACAATTGTACTTATTGAAGAGTGCAGTGCTATAATTCAAAAGAGAGTTCCACCTAAGCTTCGAGATCTAGGGAGTTTCAACATTCCCATTGCAATAGGTAATATCGACGTTGCGAGAGCACTATGTGACCTTGGAGCAAGCATCAACCTAATGCCTTTATCAGTATGCAAGTCTCTAGGAATTATGGAGTTAAAGCCTACCATGGTGTCTCTTCAACTTGCTAATCGATCATTGAGGAAGCCGAGTGGAGTCATTGAAGATATTTTGGTTAAGGTTGACAAATTTATTTTTCCAGCTGATTTTGTAGTTTTAGATATGGAGGAGAGTGAAATACCTATTCTCTTAGGTAGGCCATGTTTGGCTACGGCTAGAGCTATAATTGATGTAACACAAGGGAAGTTAGAACTTAGGATGTTTGATGAGTCAATAATTTTTAATGTTTTTGATGTTATAAAAAATCCTATTGACAAAAATGATTGTTTCAGAATTGATGTACTAGATACTGTAGTGCATATAGAGAAGTCAATTGATCAAGAGCTTGCAGAGGAGATGGAGATTAGAGACAAGGACATTTCACCAGAGATGAGAGTTGTAATGGAGGTGCTAGAAAAGAAAGAAACTGAAAATCATAGATTTTAAGAATCATAGAATAATTAAAAATTGTTTTGTTTGTTTGTCATAAATATATCCTTGAGAATATTTATATAAGATTTTTGAAGAAAAATATTAACGTGATATTTTTATCAAAAATTTTAAATGTTTATCAAATTAAATTATCTAATAAAAATAATATGAAAAACTTAATAATATTTAGTTCAATAAAACCTTTTTTTAATAACTCAAAAAATTTAGATTCTCATTTTCTCCCATAAAATATTCTATTAGAAACTTAAGAAAAACTAATTAAAATCATAAAAATATAAAAATTAAAATTCTCAACTTAAAATTCTTGAAAAACTTAAAGAGAATCTCTATATTAAATGTCTATTTAATTTTTATTTTTGAAATTACAATATTTAATATATTAATGAAAGCAAATTTAATTTTCTTAGGGACTAGAATGATTGGAACTGCACATGGACTCAAGTTTTCTTTAACCCATCCCTTTTGCATCAAGTCTTCAATTTGCTTTTGAGTCTTCTTGGTTTTTTAGGGATTGCTCTGATAGGCTGGCCTATTAGGTAATGAAGCTCCTAGAATGAGATCAATTTGATGCTCAATGCCCCTAAGAGGGGGTAGACCTTGAGGTACTTCTTTGGGAAAAACATCTTCAAAATCCTGTAACAAAGAAGAAACCTATTTTGGAGGAGAGTTAGTAGGACATGTGCCCTTTGAATTATACTCTTTACTCAAAAGTAAGAGTATTGGTTTTTTTAGTTGCATAGCCCTTTCACTTCTTTTTCTTTTACAAACAAATTTGATTCTTTTCTCTCTTTTCCACCCTCTTTTTCCTTTTTCTGTTCACTCTATTTTTCTTTTCTTTGTTCTCTCTCTTTTTCTTTTCTTTCTCATTTTCAATTGATCCTCACTAACTTCTCTTGGAGCCAATGGTGCAAGAGTAGTTTTGCAATCTTTATGCATAAAAGTGAACTTATTGATGAAACCATCATACAGGACTTTCTTATCATACTGCCAAGGTCTCCCAAGAAGCAAATGACAAGCCTCCATAGGCACCACATCACACAAAATAGAATCTTCATATTTCCTATGGAAAAACCCACTTCAACTTGCCTATTCACAGCCATCTCACCATCTTCACTTAGCCATCGAAGTCTGTATGGTCGCGGGTGTGGCTTAGTCTCCAAATTCATTTTTGAAATGAACCTTGCACTAGCCACATTAGTGCAACTCCCACTGTCAATGATCAAAGAGCATAACTTCCCTTGGATGAGGCACCTCACATGAAAAATATTTTCTCTTTGACAGTCATCCAATTCAACTGATTGACTACCCAAATCCTTCTAATCATGAATAAATCTCCTTCTGACTCTCTTTCTTCTTCATGCTCATCTTCATTGTTGGATGGGGAAGATTCGGAAGAAGAATCACTAACTATTTATCCATCCTCCTTAAGTAACATGGTCTTCTTAGTTGGACATTGAGAAGCTATGCGACCTCTTCCCAAACACTTGAAGCACTTAATTTCACTACTCCTTGCTTTCTTAAGTGCCTCATCGGACTTATTTTGAGTTCTTTGAGCTGTAACATTGGGATTGCTTGTTGATGAACCTCCCTCCTTCTTATTTCTGTCCTTCCAACCAGGAGAGTGAAAATTAGATGAACTTCTCCTCATGACACTCTTTCTCTTCAATTGTTGTTCCACCTTAGAAGCTTGATGTACTAAGTCCTCCAACTCTACATAATTTTGTAACTCCACAACATCCCTTATATCACTATTTAGCCCATGTAGAAAATGAGCCATAGTAGCCTCTCGATCCTCCATAACATTAGTTCTAATCATGGAAACCTCCATCTCCTTGTAATACTCATCAACACTTCTGCTACCTTTTATGAGTCTTTGGAGCTTGTTATGAAGGTCTCTTTGATAATGAGAAGGAACAAACCTTCTTCTCATCAACCTCTTCATTTCTTCCTAACTGTCCACCATGGGTTCTTCATATCTCACCCTCTCCTTTTGTAATTGGTTCCACCAGATGAGAGCATAGTCAGTGAATTCCATGGCTGCCACCTTCATCTTTTTATCCTCAGTGTAATTGTGGCATGCAAATAGTTGCTCAATTTTCATTTCCCACTCCAAATATGCTTCTGGATCACTTTTTCCTTGAAAAGTGGGTATGTTCAACTTTACTTCTTCAATTTTGTCCTCTCTAGCATCATCCTCATTATTTCTCCATCTCCTCCTTCTACCTCCACCATCATTGTCATTTTGTTGATTTTCTAGTTGTTCAATTCTCCCATACAACTCCTCGGTATGTTCTGTCAACATTCTTTGCATTTGGGCTGTAATCGCATCAATAAGCAATCTTATTGTCTCCCCCTGGAGGAGGGGTACCATTACCACCTGTACCTGCCATATTTCAAGTAAAGAACCAAAAAAAATGAAGTAATAGGACCTCATCACTCCTCACGTGTTTATACTCAAAAATGTACCACTCGTGTATAGTGCTCTCTTTTATGGCTTTTTCTCTAATGTTTCACTCTTTTCCTTTTACCACTCATTTCCTAACTTAAAGTTCTTACTTGAACCAAAACAATCTATAATCAAGAAGTACTTTAAAGGTAACAATCACAGAGCTTAAACAAAATTCTAGCACCAACAAATGCAAAAGAAGTAGTAAAGAACAATTTCACTACCAATAAACAAGCAAGACAAACTTTAATTTTATGGAAAAAAATAGTGATTAGATAAGACACTTGACACTTAGGAATTTTATCAAACAAGTAGGGTGTAATCAACTAAAGAACACAACTAATGTACTTTTTTTTTCAAAACTTCTTTTGTTGAACATGGGATGAACTCAAGAACACAAATTCAGAACTGTATCAACTGAACAAGACTTGAAGAAAATGACAAACTAGGAAATTGAAATACTAAATAATGACCAAACACCAATCTGTAACAAAATTGCACAATTCAAATTGAGCAAACAGAATTTTGGGGTTTATGGTTACCCAAAAATGCATAACAAGATGGATGAACTCAGCCTTATTTCCAATCCTAGAACCTTGCTCTGAATAACAAATGATGAGAATTCCCCTGTATTGATTCAATTTTGGACCAATTCTAGGTTGGAATTCGCTCACCAGTTTGAACCAAAATCGTATTGTTAACTTTTATGCGTTTCTTGGCCTGTAGAACTCGGATTTGAACAATTCCAAAACGAGGTGAAAGAGGACGTTCTAAAATGCAATTTAGACACAGAAAACACCGAAAAAGGATAAGTAAAACGAGACTTATGTAAATAAGAAATTTGGGCTGAATTACAGAATTAGAAATGCGAAAATTAAACAAGGACACAGAAAAATGTTCAACGAAAGAAGCAAATAGGCACCACAAACAATTAATGTTTGATAAGCCTTGAGGATCGCCACAAGAATTAAGCAATTCTTGATAAGATCAAATGGTTCAAGGAAGAACCCTAGTAGAGACAATTCTCAAGCTAATAATATTATCCAACAGCAAAAGTCCCCTTTCTTTATTCACTTCGGAATTGATTTATACAAATTAGTTCTCATACATTTGGTAGAAAATAAAAGAAAATTAAAATCTCAACATTGTAAGAATAACTAAAAATGCCTTAGTGGTTAAGTCAGGCATAACTAAGCTTGAGGTCTAAGTCTCAAAACCAGCTACAAGCATTTTATTACTATTTTTTTATTAAATGCCTAAGTCAATAATTGCTTTTATTATCACTCCAAGCAAGCAATACATGTGACTAGTAGTCCACTCATGCAACCCTCTAGATTTTGGGTCCCCTCATGCAATTAGATTGCCCTTAGATTAGCCATTATATGTTGCAAAGATTCTTGGGTTTTTTAGCTCTTGCTCTTGTCATGGGTTCTTCTATGCCTTGTATTGGGTCTTGGTCTTGGGGTTGGTCTTTGATGTCAGGTTGGCCTTTGATGTCCTCATCACCCTTTTAAATTTGTATTGAACATTGCCAGGCTTGTTCCTAGTTTTACTTTGCTTAACATTATATCTAACGTTTTGCTTATAATTGCAACCCGTTCTTAGAATTTCGCTCACTGGCGCATGAATCCATACTATATTGGATTCTATTAAATGATTTGGCCAAAATCAAAAATATCCTTCATAGTCTGCATAAATATCCATCTAATTTCAACGACCAGACATTATATTGTGCAAAGATTCATTTTATCTTAGCAACATGTTTCGGGTTACCATCCCTAAACTTAATCCTAACAATGATTAGTTTGCTACATGTAGACGTTTGATTTTTCAACCAACTATTTCTACATTTCAACCTGATCAGGGTTTAAATAGCATAACTTCATTTTTTCCAAGATAATAATTTTAATGCATCGTACATGTGAAAGTTTTACTACTTCCACGTATATTTTCATAACCCGGTCATGATGACCGGTTTCCTTCGTTAACACTTTTTGTATATGCAAAGTCACAATAAATACAAAAATGCTTCATTTATTTGCAAACTTGTTATAAAATGGCTCATGATCCCAATAAAGGAGAAATGACATTGTTGCCAAATTATGCTTACAAATCCTAATTAAAGGAAACTTGCCGAAACCACAGCTTATTGATCCTAACAACAGAAAAATATCAACTCGGGATGGAACTCTGGAATCGGATCTAGCTGTAGTACACTTTCAATTTATCCACGTTCCAGGTTTGCTTAATTGCCTTCCCATCCAGGGTTTCCAACATGTAAGCTCCTTTGTCGAGTTTCTCTATAACTCGGTATGGTCCTTCCCAGTTGGTTGCTAACTTTCCACATCTAGCGATTTTGTTTCCAATGTCCACTCGACGGAATACTAGATCACCCTTGTCGAAGATCTGGGGCCTCACTTTCTTGTTATACTTGGCAGCTGCCAGATGTTTTACCACTAAATCCCGACAATGTGTCGCAACCCAGACTTCGTCAACCAAGTCCAACTCTATAGCTAGAGCTTCATTGTTCTTTTCATCCTCCTCCTGAAGAACGTTCCTTCTTCTCCAAGATGGTTGACCAATCTCAACTGGAATCATTGCCTCACAACCGTACATCAATTAAAATAGGGGGTCTTTGGTGGATGTTTGAATAGTGGTCCTATATCCCCATAGAACGTAATACAGTTGCTCGACCCAGCTGGAACCCGTTTGACTGTGGGTGTTCTATAGAAGCGAAGTAGTGCTTGACCTAGAATCCGGCCATCATCTCTTGAAACCTCTTATCAATGAACCGAGTTCCATTATCTGTGACTATTTCTCCCGAGATACCAAACCTGGCGATGATGTTTCTTTCAAATAACCTTTGCACCCGGGCTGAAGTTATGGTGTTGACAGGTTCCGCTTCTATCCATTTAGTGAAATAATCCACCGCAACTACCATCCACTTTAGCTATCCTTCTGCTGCCTTGAATGGTCCCAACAATTCCATTCCCCACTTAAAAAAGGGTCATGTAGCCGAGATAGAAGTCAACTCGGCAGGTGAGGACCATATTAATCTGGCATGCTTCTGGAAACTTTCACATTTTTTAACATGACTCTTTGAGTCAGCTTCCATAGTTGACCAATAGTAGCCTGCCCGGAGTGCTTTCTTTACTAACACTTTGGCTCCCATGTGTTGACTGTTGATTCCTTCACGTATCTCGGTCAGCACATAGTCTACCATATCCGAGTTCAGACAAACCATCATCGGGGTGTGTAACCCTTTACGGTACAAGTTGTCTTCTACAATTGTGTACATGACAGCGTCACACACCAATTTCTTGGCTTCTAGAGTATCATCTGGCAGGATTCCTCTTTCAAGGTAACCAATCATGGGCCTTCTCCAGTCTCCAGCATTCGAGATTATCATTACACAACTCAGTTCAGAAATTTCTTGCTGGATCACGATTCTGTGATTTCCCGGACTCTTGGTGCTCGCCAGCTTTGATAGGATATCAGCTCTAGAGTTTTCTCATCTGGGAATGTGATTAACAGTAATTTCATCAAAGTCGGCCATGATTTCTTTGACCTTATTCAAATACCTTGCCAACAAGAGACCTTTCACTTGGTATCGCCACTTAATCGGGGCTTTGACTAGCTGGGAATCGACGAACACCTTTACTTTTCTAGCTTCTTGTTTCTTTGCCTAGGCCAAACCGGCTATCAGTGCTTCATACTCAGCTTGATTGTTTTAGGTTAGGAAGTTTAACTGGAGTGATTGCTCAATGGTTACTCCTTTCGGGTTTTCCACTATGATCCCGGCTCCACTTCCTTTGACATTCAAAGATTCGTCAACATATACTTTCCAAACATTATTGTCGTCCCCATTTCTTTCATCAGATGGAGTTAGTTCCATAACAAAGTCAGCCAACGCTTGAGACTTTATAGCATGTCGCGCTTCATATTTCAAATCAAATTTGGATAATTGTATTACCCGGTTGATCATCCTTCCAACCAAATCCGGTTAATGGATTACTTGTCGAATTGGCTGGTTGGTCCTGACAATTATTGTGTGGCCCTGGAAGTAGGGACGAAGCCTCCTTGCTGTCACCAGCAACGCATAAGCTACTTTTTCTAACTTTTGGTATCTTAACTCGAAATTTTTAAGGGCCCTGCTGACAAAGTAAATTGGCTCTTGGGCGTTCTTCGTCTCCCTTACCAATGCTGTACTGATCGCCTCATCTCCCACGGACAGGTATAGTATCAAAAAATGTCCTGGTTCTGACTTTGACAGTACAGGTGGAGAAGCTAAGCATTTTTTATTTCTTTAAACGCAGCTTCACATTCTAGGTTACAACCTTCTGTAGCCTCCTTTTTGAGTAGCTTGAAGAAGGGAAGTGCCTTTGCTGCTGACTTCAGGAGAAACCGGGTTAAAGCCGCCAGCCTTCCTGTCAGTTGCTGTACTTCTTTCTTATGTGTTGGAAACTTTATGTCCAACACGGCTTTACACTTGTTCGGATTGACTTCTATTCCTCTGTGGGTTAACATGATCCCCAAAAAAATTTCGGCTGGAACCCTGAATGCACACTGGACCGGGTTCAATCGAATCTTGTGTTCCCTTCATCATTGTATGTGATCAGCGGGGTTGGTTGTCTTAACAATCATATCATCAATGTACACTTCAATATTCAGGCCTAGTTAATGCTCAAACACTCTATTCATCATTCTTTGGTATATGGCCCCTGAGTTTTTTAACCTAAAAGGCATAACATTATTGCGGTAATTTGCTTTTTCGCCTATAAAAATCGTTTTATCCTAGTCTCCCCGGTACATCTCTATCTGATTATAGCCGGAATAAGTATCCATAAAGGACAATAGCTGGAACCCGAACGAGTTATCCACTAACTGATCAATGTTGGGCATTGGGTAGAAATCTTTAGGGCATACTTTATTCAAATCAGTATAATCTGTACATGCCCTCCATTTGCCGCTGGGCTTTTTAACCATCATCACGTTAGACAACCACGTGGTGTACTGGATTTCTCGTATGAACCCGACATCTAGCAACTCTTTAATATGTTCCTCTAGTGCTTGTCTCCTTTCTGGGCTGAGTTTCCTCTTCTTTTGCGCTATGGGCTTTGATCTGTGGTACATTGGTAATTTGTGGCAACAGAAATTGGGATCTATCCCCGGTATCTGAGGCCTTCCATGCGAACACATCCTGATTTCTTTTCAAGCACTCCACCAATTTGGCTTTTATGACCGGTTAACTGCCTTACCAACCTTGGTAATTTGCCAGGGCTGATCCCCTATTTTCAAGTCTTCTAATTCTCTCGTTGGCTCCGGTCTCGTCTCCTCCGCATCTTTTCTCATGTCAAGTTCCACCATGTTAACTGGTTTCCTTGAATTACGTTCTTCCACCTTCCTTTCGTTCTGGTCTCCTTGACGGATCCGGGGTGGGGAGGATGGACCACCCTTACCATCCCTAACTGCATTGTAGTAACACTGTCGAGATTCTTTCTGGTCCTCGCAAATTGTAACTACTTTGTTCTTATTTCCCACAAATTTCATCTTCTGATGCTTAGTAGAGACCAACATGTCCCATTTATGGATAGTTGGCTTCCTAATATGACGTTATATTGTGAGGGAAAGTCAGCCACAATAAATTTGACTCGTTCTGACATAAATGCCTCCTTGGTGCCCAACGTCATTCTGAGTTCAATGTAACCTTTGGGGGTAATGTTTTCCACATTGAATGCTATTAACATCGTTTTGCATGGCTTCAAGTCAACTTCGTCAAGATTCATCTTCTTAAACGCACTCAACAAGATTATATTCGTGCAGCTGCCATTGTCTACAAATATCCTTTTAACCAGACAATTAACCAATGTTCCGGTAATTACCAAGCCATCTTCATGATCTGGCACCACATCTCTCATGTCCTCCTCCGGGAAGTAGAGTAGAGGGGGCTCCACCTTGTTAACTTTTTCTTTGAACTTAGGCTGTTCTCTTACTGAAAGAACCTCCTTCAGATACTTCCTTCTTTGGCTGGCAGTTTCTCCTCCTCCTCCCAAGGCTCCACAGATGACATTACACTCGACTCGGGTTCTAGAAATCCATCGCCATCATCATTTTGCCTTTTTCTCTTTTCTTCTTTATCTTTCTCGTTTGACTGGGTTTCATATTCACCTCCGCCTTTGCGTTTGTTCTTGTGACCCTGAGTCTTTATCACGTATTGCCTTAGCCTGCCATCTCTAACGAACTTCTCAATCGCGTCTCTTAAATCCCAGCATTGGTCAGTAGTATGTCCTGGTCCATTATAGAATTCACAAAACCGGGACTGATCAATCCCCACCTTATTGTACAATGGACGGGGTCGGTCTACCTTCTTTGTCTTTGTTGACACTATTACTCGCCAGATTTGTGACCGGGATGCATTTAATGGGGTGTACTTTTCATATTTAGCCTCATACTTTCCTAGCCTGAATTTGGTATTCGCGTTCCTTCCTTGGTTATGACCCCATTGCTGCTCCCTGCCCCTTGGTGGTGGGCTTCTTCTTCTGGGACTCCTTCTTTCCTTTTCTTTGCCGACCGCATTGGTGATTTCCATTTGTTCTAGCTCTAAATACTTTTTTGATCGAGCCCTAAACTCCATAAGAGATTTCACTAGATCATTGTATATTGACTTTGCCAACCGGGATGGCCCATCCAATCCGGCGGCTATGAGGTGCACATCCACTTTTTCTTCCAACCCTTGCACCTGCAAGACGGCTACTTTGAAACGGTCCAGGTAACTCTGGAGCGTCTCACCAGGATGTTGTCTTCTCTTTCCAAGCGCGAATTCGGACTTGGGTTGTTTCTTACTGGTGGCAAAGTTCAACAAAAACTTCTGCCCAAAATCTTCAAAATTGCGGATTGATCGCGGTGGCAGTGTATGAAACCACGTCTGCGCATCCCCAGATAGAGTTGTGGCGAATATCCAGGATATGATGGGCTTATCAATTCCCCTCACACACATTTGCATATCAAATTCATCAACATGCACTTGTGGGTCTTGGCTCCCATCGTACTTTAACAAGAAAGCTCCATCGAAATCGTCCAGGTATGGAGCATTGACAATTTCGTCAGTGAAGGGACAGTTGTTATGCTGCTCCCTACTATATTCCTCCTATAAACTCCCTCGTCCATTCTTGGTCGAGGGGCAGTTTCTTTGGCGTGGTCCATTGCATTCCGGTCTTCCCCTACACACAGGTTTTGCACCACCACTGCAGGTTCCTGAATGCCAGGAACCGCAATTCGGACTTGGGCTATCCGATTTGCATCTGCAATGGTAGTTTGCACACAAGCCGCATTTCCAACATCGATCTGGACTGGGTTTACATATCGAGACTAGGCTGGACCTCCAACATTCGCTCGAGATGAGTCCCCAATCTATGTCCTACTAACTTGTACTCCATGATCAGCCTGAGTCGCACTTGCATTGTCTCTTTGGCCTAAATGCTGATTTACTGGAGGAACTCGAACTCGACTGATGCTTTGGCTCCCACCGTTCTTGTCTATATCCTGACTTTGTTGTCCGTGGTTCCCATTATGAATCGGGTTCTCCCTACTCCTAATGTGTTGCTCTATAAGCCGGATACGTTGCTCTTCTTCCCGCCTCAATACGACATTATGCTCCTCCATCTGGATCTCTAAATTTTTGATGTCTTCTCGCCTTTGCAGGGCGTACCTCCTTTCCTTCTCATCCATTCGGTCCAGGATTGAATTGAGAACGTTGCTCATGAGACGCTCATTTGGCTCTTGAACCATTTGAATTTGATCCAGTGGATGCGCATCTATTTGATTGGGTTGGACTGCTCGTGTCGCTGGGGCAGGAGTAGAGGCTGCATCTGAGACCTCTTCACTCACATGGACTGCTTCATAGTCCACCGGCTGGGGTGGTGCCATGTTCTGGTCTGGAGGGGGCAGTGAATTCACCTCCTCCAAAACAGGATTTGAAGGTAATTCTCTTCGTCCACCCGCATTAGATTATGGGTGTGCGGCCTGATTATTACTTCTCGTGTTTACCATCGAGAACGTGGGATTTGAAATTTAATGTTCCCCACAGACGGCGCCAATTCTACCGTTCTTGAGAACAAAAATGTCTAGTTGGATAGCTAGTGGGTTGATTTTGGATCAATAACTCTCTTTGAGGTATCTATAGAAGAAATACCCCTGAACTAAGTATATCACTGTGCATTTTGAAACTAAGACGGCGCTTAGCCAATGGTTGTGAGGTATGTGTACAATGACAGTATATAATGGAATCGAGAGAGCATGCACATACCTGTGAGCGTACCTGTTATTTATAAAGGTGTTACCTCTGGGTCAAATGCTGCCACTTCTTGATTAGATAGGATATAATCTCTTAATCAGATAAAATATAATCTTTTGATTTGCTAAGATATAATTCTTTGATTAGTTAAAATATAGTCCCCTATTGTTGGGATTAGGATATCTGCAAGTTGTTGAGATCTCCCCAATTATTGTTGAGATTCTGAGCTAATGAATCCTTAATGGGCCTCCCTGTGGTGAGATGCTTTATTAGGCCCATATGTTAATAATAGGACTATTAAAGACTTGTTGCTTATACAAAAAAGTTTCTTATTGTTATCTTAAACTATATATATAATTTTGAAAAATAAAGTATAATTTGTCAAGAGATATAGAAAATTTGATACCAATAACACAGCTTTTTCTTGATTAATCGAAGGAATAATTCCACTAACCAACCATATATTCCTATCTTTTTCTATCTTGTCTGCTCTAATGTGAGTATTTGAACATAACTCAGCCTCCTTTGGCAGCCACAGTAATAGAAGAGGTGGTTGGTTTCTCAAATTCATTTGCATGGTGGTTCTTATTTTGCTTTCAAATTCCTTCATGAAAACCCCTTATTTTATGCATGCGGAATCTCTAACCAATCCTCATAATGTATGTGTTCCAAGAGAACTAGGTTAAGATATATATATATATATATGTATATATATATATATATTTCTTAATTAATTATGCTAAGATAGTTCCTAGTAATAATAGATAGTAATAATAGATTGGAACAATAATTTCTTTTCATGCTTTGCTGTTTTTATTGGTTAGGTTCCAAATGAAACAGAATCTTAATTTGTGAATGGGAAATAAACTGGGACTAGAAGATTCATCTATGCAGAAATTAAATGTCACATATGGTTCTTAGTTTTGTCCGTCTCTTTATGCAACAGTTTTATATATCAAACTCTTCTGGATAGAGGATTGCCGCGCCATGAGAAAAATTCTTTGGTAGAATCTAATGTAAGTGGACACATATTTAACAGACAGCAGACCAAACAAACAAATAAATAAATAATAAATGATTTAGAATTCTAAGCTTCGAGACAATTTCAGCTTTTTTTTACGATAGAGACAATTTCAGCTAAAAGAATAAAATAAAAGCCGAGACATATCAGTAACTAATATAGTTAGTCAAATTTGAAATTAATCGCAAATACTGTGTTTCATTTTATTCGTTATTTAAGGTCATAAATTAAAAAAATTTTATGTTAAAATTATTGAGAAATTTGTAGTATGTATTTTATTTTCCTTACTTATTATTCTGATATATTTTATGATTTTCCTTTTTTTATAAGGGTCTAATTAAAAAATAATAACTAATATTATCTTAAAGTTTTAAAATGACAAATAAATAAAATAATATTTTTTTACAAAAAAAGTTGTTGAATTTTGTCCAAAAATACAATATACGTATCTCTTTTGTACCATGCACATGTGGGGTTTACATTTATGGCACACGATAAATCCTTTAATAAAAAAAAAAAAATCCACCAATTTGAGTCCTGCTCATCTTGATCCATAACTATATGAAAATACTGGCAATTTGTCTTTTAATAATTTTTCGCTCAACTCACTTAGTTTGATGGCAAATAAATACATTAAAGATAAACCTCACAGTTAATATTTCGTTTTCTTCATGATATAATGACGCCAATCCAACCCCCATTATCCTTTCTGAAACATTTTAGGTCTCCTTCTACATTGGCCTACGAAGTGTTTATTTTTATTTAGTATATTTTACTGTATGAATGAGATTGAAATAGAAAATTAACTTTCGAGGACGTATTATAAGTTTTGTGGCTATATCCTTTGATTGGTGCAATTGTGGTATAAGTTTAGAAACGCCAACTACCTTATCATCATCGCATTAGTGAGCTATGGCCCATATGGGTATTCCGGGTTTCAAAGTTGGAGTATTAAATTATGATTAGGTTGTTAAAGATAAAACTTTCACTTTCAATCAGAGTAATTTGAGTAACATAAAACCAAACGAGAGGAATTCTTCGAACCCGTAGCGGATTTGTGCTCACGAGTGAAAAGAAATAAATAGATTATATAAAAAAATGTGCAAGAAATTAAAGCTATACATTAACAGTATAAAATAATAAATTTATTGATTTTTATAATAATTATCTTTAAAATTATGTTAATGATAATTTTTTATTAGTTGATGATATAAAAGTTTTTAAATATATTTATATTAATTATTTCTTTTTCTTTTAATATGATTTTTAAAAATTATAAAAATATTTTTTTTTAAAAAATAAAACAAGAAATGAAAAGAAAATTAGTTTTCTCTGGTTTCATGTTAATTTGGAGAAAGAATAATGTTTCTTAGTGAAAATTGCAAAAACAAATTCTTCTTATATTAAATAAACAATAAAAATTTGACATTTTTATTTTCTTTGTCCTATTTATATCCAAAACAAATGGAATATTTTTCTTCAAAAAATAATCTTATTTAAATTTGAAATATGATTAATTTTAATGTAAATATTTATTTTAAGGGAGATTTAAACTTTAGTTAATTAGTTTATCATGGGAAATTATTCCCTTTCACTTTCACCGTACTCAAATCCAGTTTTGGTTAACAAACATGGTAGTAGTGTGGTTAAAAGCAGAAGTCATATCTTTATCTTCATTATTATTATTTATTAGTACATGGTGACACAAGTAATAAAATTTGAAGGGCGTAAAGGTCACTTCACGTTCACGACATGGAATTTAGTGGCATTCCAGATTCCGTTGGCAAAGGTACTGACCTTAACAAGCACCGGCACGCCACACTGCGTGATGTCGGTCTAAGGAGAAAGTTGGGCCTTTTTAACGGTTGATACCTATCTCACCACCCCACCCACTCCCTCTTCTGCTTGGTTAATGTCTGCTCCTCTTCTCCATCATATTTTTCTTCTTTTATATATGGAATTAATATTCATTTTGATATATCAAAATATGAGGCAGTTGAAAAATTGTTTCTTGAAATATTTATGAAAATATAAATTTTAATTTTCAAATATATAAAAAGTACAACAAATTAATCCTATGAACAAGTTAATAACAATTAATCCTTAAAACTTTGTTTAAAAAAAAAAGATATAAGATGAAATTTATATTTTTACATTCTACTTCAATTTAAGATTTTTATTTCTTTTCACTTTCTTTTCATTTGTTTACATTTCCACTATGGAATACTAATTAAAATTATTAGCCTAAATGGAATTGGAATAATAAAAGAGAGAGAGAGTAGAAAGAAGACATGTGCTTGTTTAAGAGAAGCCATGGCTTGGGGGTTGAGAGATGCATTAGGCGGAGGGGTGGGGAAGATGGAGGAGGCGTCAGTGGTGAGGGTGCCCATGAAGGCCCTGATGGCGGCACCCTGGGCGACGCTGCTGGTGGTGACGACGACAACCTCAACGGGGAAGGACTGCTTGGAGAGCCAGAGGCGGAAACCACTTTCCAACACCTTGAAGCGTGCTTGGATTTGGTTGATGGGATTTTTTTAAGAAAAAAAATGATCTAATCACGCTTATATACATCAGAAGCTATTAGATCAAATGCGAAAATATTAAGATCATAAATACCTCTCGCCATTGCTATTCTTATTTGCTTTGAAGATGATTTGCAGTTGTCCGTGAATCAAATAATATGTAAACAGTTTATGAATATCCAAACTAATCTGACTTTTGGCTTAAAGATCTTCTATGCTTTCACTATCACTCGCTGATGGTGTATTGAGATTTTTAGATAGCAAGCACAGAGACCTTGGTTATGATGCACATCTCCTTTTATAACCTCTTCCCATCAAAGAGATGGTTTTTTATATGCATAAAACGTGGACTTAAAATAAGGGATAAGATTAGCTGATAAGATTAGCAACAACTTATTCTTAAAAAGATAAGGGATAAGATTAGCAACAACTTATTCCTTAGAAGATAAGGTATGTGGACCACCTTATGTGGTTTTGATTTAGTCAATCAATAGAAAATAAACCAACATTCTTCCACTTGGTCCACATATTTTATCATACACTTTAGTGAGAAATAAAATACATGAATCATGGCGATAGTTCCTCTAATATATACACGAGTATTACCTTCCATGTATTACATTGCATTATATTTCTCAAGCCCAAACAACTTAATGAAAAAACCCAATGTTTATTTGATTGGACATTTTTAGTTAAATATTTTTCTATTCTTCTTAGCTTATTTGACTTCTCTTGGACTTTTATTTTCTCATTCTAATTCAGCTTTTGTCTTAGGCAAGCAAGTGAGCTTAATTGCTATTTGTTGCTCATTTTCGGATTTTATGCTCACTTGACCTATCTTCCTTGTGCATGACCTATAGAGCTCTATAGAACTTCGAATAGAACATATGAGTAGTCCTTGGAAAGATAAGGAAAAGATCTACAAGTTTGTCAGAGATAAGTCGGGGCCAATTTTGTCATTTGGAGAGTCATTTTAGGCTTGGAAGTCAGAAATACTGCACTTGAATTTTGGGCTGCAAGTTGGATTTTTATTGGTGTAATTAGCATAATTAATAAGTTTAGATGGGCCTTCTCATGTCCCATTCTTTTCTTCTGACTTAGTCACTATATGATAGTGCAATTAGTTAGTGAAAGAACACTACATTTTAGCAAAAACAGAATTTAAATTTCCTTTTTAAGTTTTCTGAATCAAAACCCTTTCTCTTATTTTCTCTCAACTATTCTTCACTGTTCTTCATTTTCGTTTTCTGTTCTTCCATTTTTGTGCATCAATTTCATGGGGCTTTCATTGATGATGATCATGGGAGGCTAAACAATCAATCAATCCAAGGATCCAGTCCAAACAAATGGGAATTTGAGTTATGATTTAGTATTTCAAATTCTGTGTAAATGTTCACTTTCTTCTTCAATCTTCTATTCAATTTTCATGATTATGATTGTGTTTAGGATTGAAAACGGATTAGGTTATGGATTCATTTCCTAATTTCGAATTTTAATCACATATTAGTTGGATGATATTTCAATTAGGTTTGTGATTTCAATTAATTTAGAAGTTAATTCGATTGAACTGCTTCTAATGAAATTGAATGAACTTTCATAACAGAATCATTATCTGAGAACTATGATAATTACCATTGTTTGGTTTGGTGAATTGGATTAATGCTCTTTAATCTGTTTTACATTACCTTTTATCAATTCGCATTAGTTTATACGTTTTCTGGAATTTTTACTTATCGCATTCAAACTGTTTGACAAAAATCCCCAATTGTTTATTAGTGAATTGAAGTTGGAACCATATTAATAGTGTCTCTAAGTTGACCTAGGTTAATCATGTGCTACAGAATTAGCGTAGTTTAATTATTTTGAAGCGATATGACATCGCTTATCAAAATTGGCGTCGTTGCTGGGGAATACGGTCCAAACTTAATTGATGTTTCTCAGAATAAATAATTATAGATACGCATAAACTGAATGAATAGACATCACAATAGAGTTTCTTAATATCATTCTTACAATGAAAATCACATATGGGAACCAAGTCTCATCCTTTATACTTGATCCTTAAATTTAAATGGCATGCCCTTAGTTAAAGGATCGATAATCATTAATTCAGTGCTAATGTACTCAATAACCACTATATTATCTTTAGCACATTCTGCATTCCAAAATCAGGTAATGTAATATAGAGAAAGTTCAACATAAGGGAGAAACTGGATGAATCTTTTGATTCGATGTAGCACAGGATGGAGTGGGGAATTCAGTGACTAGATACTTAATGTCGATGTCCTTGTTTCGACTACAACTTTTGTTATTCTTAGCCATAAAAACAACATATGAATTATCACAGTATATCTTCAATGGCCTAGAAATGGAATTCATAACTCTAAGCCCAGAAAGGAAACTCCTCATTCATATACCATGTGATGTAGCCTCAAAACAACAAACACTTGTTATTGGTTGCAAGTAAAATATCATCTACATATAAAATAAGGAAACAAATTTTGTTCCCACTAACCTTATGATATATACAATGATTCATAACATTTTCTACAAAACCAAATGAAGAAATAATGTCATGAAATTTCAAGTACCACTGACGGGAGGCTTGTTTCAATCCATATATAGATTTCTTAAGCTTGTATACCAATTTCTCACTCTGACTAGAGGAGAATCCTTCAGGTTGTTTCATATAAACCTCTTCCTTTAGGTCTCCAGTAAGAAAAGTCGTTTTCACATTCATTTGTTGTAAAATATTCAACATATATGCTTATCATTAAAATTTGAGACAAAATAATGTATCATGATTTACCAATGTAAGTCATGCTTATAAAATTATGAATTTAGTGATACAAAATTGACATGTGGGCTAAAATTTTAATTCAATTAAATTCACATAAACATTATGATAAAATTATCAAGTTATATTTCTTGATCTCTGTGGACAAATTAAAAAAATATAGTTTAATATTTTATCCTAATTAATCATACAAAAATATAATAGAAATTCCTGTGGGACAATATCTACTATATTATATTATGATTAATTACAATTAATATCATCTACCTTATGTGATCTAAAGAGTCTTAATATATAATTTAAATAATTAAAGTTTTTGTGGCTAGCCTTTAATCAATTAAATTATAAAGATCACAAAATATTCTCTTATTTCCAAAATTAATTTTATTGCATTAATAAATAAATTAGTCAGTTATATTTATAGAGTTCTACCCATCACAAACCTCAACCTTGAATGTGATACGGTAATTGGTAAGTGGGTGAACATGGTTAGTAAATGGAAATACAGAAATGGTTTTCTCTAAAAGATAAAAACTGAATATCTAAACATTCCTATCTTTATGGAATAAAAATATATAAACTGAATATCCAAGCATTCCTATATGTATAGAATAAAAAGATATAAATTGAATATCTAAACATTTTTATCTTTATGGAATAAAAAAGATAAAAACTTAAATAATCAATCATTTGGATTAATCAACTTAATATTACATGTATAGGGAAATATAAATTAATACATGTAATAACAAAATAATAATAATTTATGTGAACACATATCATAAAATTGTTATTAGTTCAAAATGCTTTATAGCACGAAGATCAAAATAAAAGTTCAGCAACCCAAATATGTAAATTACAATAGTAACAATAACATAAATAAAAATATAGTTTACGTGTCAGAATGTGAAAATTTCAAATCATAAACGGTGTCACACAATATCACTTTAAACCAAATGTGAATGTCAATCGTGACACAAAAATCAAGATTTGAATACGGGTTAATTTCACAAAATTGAAAGCCATGAAATTGAAACATGTTTCATTGATACTATTGTCTTCGATCTTCAGACAGGTTCACTCGACCCAGTTTCAACCAAAAATAAAAATCCAATGGTTTTCTCAGTCATTTTCAATACCAAAATCCATGTTTAAATTTACAAAAGCTTAGAAATTTAATTTCCATATGATTCCAAAGCTTCTTAATAATTAAAACGTTCAAATAAAATACCCATATTTCAATGAAACAATACTTCACATATATGAGTGTCAAACAAAAGCAAGACAGAGGCAAAACCTGACTTTGATACCAAATGTAAGAAAAACTAAATGATCTAATCTCGCTTATATACATAAGAAGCTATTAGATCAAATACGAAAAAATTAAGATCATAAATACCTCCCGCCATTGAATGAAAGAAAAACTAAATGATCTAATCACGCTTATATACATAAGAAGCTATTAGATCAAATGCGGAAAAATTAAGATCATAAATACCTCCCGCCATTGCTCTTCTTGTTTGCTCTGAAGATGATTTGCAGTTGCCCGTGAGTCAAATAATTTGTAAACAATTTATGGGTATCCAAACTAATCTGACTTTTGGCTTAAGGATCTTCTATGCTTTCACTATCACTCAGTGATGGTGTATTGAGATTTTCAGATAGCAAGCACAGGGACCTTGGTCATAGTGTACATCTCCTTTTATAGCCTCTTCCCATCAAAGAGATTGTTTTTTGTATGCATAAAACGTGGGCTTAGTTGCTAAAAATAAGGGATAAGATTAGCTGATAAGATTAACAACAACTTATTCTTAGAAAGATAAGGAATAAGATTAGCAACAACTTATTCCTAAGAAGATAAGGTGAGTGGACCACCTTATGTGATTTTGATTTAGTCAATCAATAGAAAATAAACCAACAATTTTGACTTTGAGACGCCACCATAATTCCTTGCTTCCCAGCTTGTTCCGTTCCAAGCGAAGAAGGATATGAGTATTTTGTTTTGATAACGGTATGTTCAATGTTGTCCCATTTATACTTGTCAAATTACCTACACAGTATATTGTGTCACGCACCCTATCAAACTGCGAGCGATGCCACTTTTGTATCCAACTAAACCTGTCTCTCTCAACGTGTCTACCTTTGGTAGAGTGAAAAAAATTCAAATTAAAAATAAAATTAGAGTAAATTACACTCGCACCCCTGCGTTTTGCTCAAATTTCACTTGATAGCTTTCCCTTTTTGCACATTACTTTTACCCCCTTCTATTAACATCGTTAACTAATATCAATTGAAATATGTGAGCAGACAAAATTGTCCTTATATTTTAATTGTGAAACCCAAATTATCCCCTTCCAATTAGTTTCAAAATTTAGGATTCACGTTTCATTCCTCTTTACCATTCGCGAGTACTGTTCATCTTCCTCTTGTTGGTGAGTTCTTCTTCAACGTCCAAGGGTGCAGGTTCCTCTTTCTCTCACGACATTCACGTTCCATTCCTCTTCACCATCCACGAGTTCTTCACCGTTCCTATTCAAGTTCGCGAATTCTCCATTGTTCCTCTTCCCGTCCGTGAGTTCTCCACTGTTCCTCTTCCAGTTCGCGACGTTCATGAGCGCCTCCGTTTGTCTTCCTCTTCGACGTTCACGAGCATTCTGTTTATCTTCTTGTTCCATGATTTCTGTTCACGCTAGCGTTATACTTGTAAGTGACCACTGGACCTTGTATATAGGTTACTTTTTAAGATTGTTTATTTAATTTTGATTGTTTATTGTTGCCTATTTCTGAATGGGGTTTCAATGGGGGATCAATTTGGGACCACTTATGATTTTTAAAATCATTTGTTTGTTATCGTTAAACTAGTGTTGATGTTTGGGACCACATAAAACACAATGAATGAACTGGAAATTATTTGTTTATTATTGTTGATTAAAATAGTGTTGATGGTTGGGACCACAGGAAATACAATGGATGAAATGGAAATCATTTGTTCATTATTGTTAATTAAAATAGTGTTAATGTTTGGACCGCAAGAACACAATGGAAGAACTGGAATACATGGTACATGACTGTGTGAACAACATTACTAATGATGTAGACTTGTCACCATGTCACCTTTTTATTTTGTGGTTTTGTTTTACTGCTAGTGGTAAAAAAATTTCCCTTAAGAATGATCATGATGTGCTGAAAATGAGGAAGGGTGTTAACACTACCTACCAACAAAGTGGGTTCACATCCAACAAAAAATTGGGTTTACGTCCAATTACAGAAAAAACAAAAAAGAAACAAGAGTCTTAAAATATTTCCAGGTTGATGTAAGTATTAGATTATAAGAAATTTGGCTGGTCTATATTTGAATTAATTGGGTGAAATATCAATTAGAGACATTAAGGAAATGTTTGAAGAGAAATGACCATATTACCCTTTCTTTAAATCAGAAATTACAGAAATGCCCTTAAGGTGAAAACGACGATAATGCCCCTGGATATTTTTGAAAATATGCCCCTAGATATTTTAGTAAGATATTTTAAGATGGAAATTATATAAATGCCCTTGGATATTTTGGAAATGACAAGAATACCCTTAGATATTTTTGGCTAGATATTTTATAGTGGAAATGACAAATATGCCCTAGGATGAATGATGAATTTACCATAATGCCCTTCAGGTCAAAAATGATCAGATATCCTTAGAGATTTTGTGAGAACTTGATGAAATTACAGAATACTCTTGACTGGCAGAATATCAATAGTTTGTGACAAGAAACTCTAGAATAGAATTTCTATGAATTTTATAAGGTGACAACTTTGAAACATTAGTCAGAAGAATTCAAGCATTGGAAAAATATGGAAAAATAATAAATAGAATCTATAGAATTTTCTCTAAATTGTGGGGTGCCCAGATTTATTTAATAAAATGGTTTAGTAATTTTGATGATCAAAAATA
>PYAF01002463.1:216527-255569 GCA_007407185.1 Glycine tomentella
TCGCCTTGACCGGGGTGACGGATGATCTCACCCGTCGGTCTCTCCCCGGCGACATATTCAGGTGATATGACCGACGACGAGCGGTGAGCCTCGTGTTGTGAACG
This sequence comes from Glycine tomentella, assembly GCA_007407185.1. Classification (NCBI taxonomy): domain Eukaryota; kingdom Viridiplantae; phylum Streptophyta; class Magnoliopsida; order Fabales; family Fabaceae; genus Glycine; species Glycine tomentella. The sequence goes on from PYAF01002463.1 coordinate 216,632, forward strand.
AGACGTCCTACCCCGCTCAGAATGATCGACCGGCTCCCTATGGTCGGTCCCGACTGTTCGGACCGACTTTGCTATCCTCGGTCTTCTATCCGTTGCACGGTCGGCCCCTACATGATCTTCCATATGGTCGGGATTTTGCCGACGTTGTTCTTCTCGTCTACCGTCGGTATTTTGCCGACGTTCTTCCTCTCGTCTCCTATTGTCGCGATCTTCTAACTAGGCAATTAGCCGCTGGATGTCTTCCTGTCGTTGAAGTTCGTAACGCTTCTCCAGATTCTCCATTCGAGCCATGAGTGACTGGAGAGCATTCTGAATGAAGCGCTGTGAAGCTTCGGAGTTTTCCTGTGCCGCCGGTGTGTTGGCCGGCTCATGAACTGTAGGTCCAGCACGGGATGAAGCCGTGTGGGACAATGCGTCTTCTGCCACCACATTCCCCGGAATAGGATTCCTGGGTGGGTCTTCACGTCTGATGTTCCGATGCCTCTTGGTATTAGCCATTGAGAGATGGTGGGATTCGAAATTTATCGTCCCCACAGACGGCGCCACTGTTCTGCTCAGTGATAACAGAAATGTCCAACAAGTGGTGTTGGATGATTTTATGTTGGATCAAACTCTCTCTCTCTTAAGGAGCTTATGAATATGAAGCAACTCAAGGAAGAAGATCAAAGCACAGTAAACGCGACACTTTGGGGGGTGCGGTGTGTGCTTGTGTAAAAGGAAAAAAGAGAGTCAGAATTGTGTACCTTTCACCATGGCTAAGGCAGTATTTATACCTGGACGCTGATAAGGTGGTTGAGGCCCATTATCTCAGGCCAAGCGGTTGAACTTGAAACCTCTCTCCTTGATATGCGGAGATTCTGGTAACTGAAGATTATAACCGTTCCTCCTTTCGTTGGGGTGGTTATTTCGTGGGGAAGAAGATAACATTAAATAGAATATATTGTTCTAAATAAAATATATTGTTTATCCGTAACAATATTATTTTATTGTTGTTATTGTTATCATTTTTTATTTTATTTTGTTATTGTTATTGCTATTGTAGAGAAAAGACTTATTTTAAGTAGTAAAACTCTACCACATATGTGCTCATGATGGTTTTAGGGGTGGCAAAGTGTAACAATCCGGTCTATTTTGGTCCACTCAGTTACTAGTTCACCAAAAATGGGTCCGAGTGAGTTAGTCCACTTCTAACGGTGGGTTAAAGATTTTGGTCCACCCTGCTTAGGAGTGGGTTAGCGATTCGGCATGCCAAAAATGAAAAAAAATTATTTATTAAAATTAACTCAAATGAACAATTTATTTAAAAAACAAATTTAGTTAAAAAAATGTAAAGTATATCAATTGTTTATTCTAAATTTGATTTTAATATAAATTTTTCTATAAGTATTAAAGAAATTGAATTTATAAAATTATACAAAAAAATAACATATATGTATTTGAATTTTTGAACAATAATATAAAATTAAAAAAATACAAAGTGATAACTCAAACCTTTAAACACCTACTAGTATTTATATTTTCTTCAAAAATATATATATATATATATATATATATATATATGGTGAATCAATGGGCTAATCCGCCCTGCCACGCTATATCGGTGGATTAGGCAGGACAAACCACAATGAATTGATGGATTAAGTTTTTTTTATCTTGTCTTGCTAAATTAATAGCGGACCATTAGGGCGACTCGTTTTATCATCCCTAGATGACACTTTGTTGCCCAAGTTGTTGGTTGGTGCTTGGTAGGTGGATCATGGATGGGGGAGGGGAGGACAGAGGGCAGATTGGAAAAACATAAAAAAATATTTGACCTTTCATTAAAAAGTAATAAATTTAACAGTTGAAAAAAGGTCTTTCCTATCGGGGGAAGCTAGAAGCCGTTTGTTTACTAGCCATTATTAAAAAAAAATTACTAGTTTTATTGTTTTAGTCCCTAAATATTTTTGCGGTTAATTTTTTTAATATATATTAATGATACATTTTTTAATATATTGTTTATTAAATTTTTTTATCTATTTTTTAGAAACTTTTTTTAATATATATATATATATATATTTCTTTTATTTTCTACACAACTAAACAAAAATGAGTGTTCATTTTTATTTTCGTTTCTGCCAATAGAAAATTACAAAATTATTTAATTTTCTTTTTCTTTTCTTTCACTTTTTCCTCTAAATCAAATATGAAATCTACACTTAAAGAAAATATATTATAAACATGTGCCCCACCCTCTTACAACTCACTGTCACCCTAATTTTCTTCTAGTCTCTATCTTTCTAATTACATTTCATATTACTAATGTGTTTGAATAGGTGGTGAGGGATCCAAAACCAGGTGAAACCATGAAAAATTATAAGCAACTCTATTTTGCTTTGTCTTTGATGTGGTAAATCTTATACCATTTTTCATTAATATAATTATATATATATATATAATTATTTTGTCAATTAAAAATATGATAAATCTGAATTGAATTGATGAAAGTGAAGTCAAACTAATTTTGAGTTATAAATGTTCTGACTGTTTATTTCTCCTAAGAATGTCATAGTATTCAAATTCAATTTTGAATCTGGAGACATGTTGTCTGGGAGTGGGAGTGTTTGCCTTAAATAGAGGTGACTGACGCCCTATTTTGGCGTAACGTAACATGTCGTTTGAAGGTGTGTTAAGTCATGTCCTATTTGTTGGGCATGTTAAGTCACGCCCTATTTCGGAGTGTTCAATCACGCCGTATTCAGGCGTGTTCAGTCATGCCATTATGGTTTGGACTTTCAGTGTAGGGCTATAATTAGGGTAAGGGTAAGGTGCCATTGTCATGTCTTCATTATGTACAAATGTTGGTGGACCGGACACCTGTTTTTGATGTTGTTGATTAATAAAAAAAGGTTGACGTAATAAATTAGGGTTAGTGTTTATGGTATAGACTTTTGGTCTAGTGTCTCGAAGTAGGGAAAGGGAAAGGGTACAAAATTAGGGTTTAGGTAAAATTTAAAGTAATATCACATCTCATAACAAAATAAAAGGGTTACACATGTCTTTATAAATAAAATACATTAACATCACATTAATTAAAAATACATAATTTCAAATTCATGAAGCACCACCACGAGCAGGACAATTCCTCCGATTATGTCCAACCTACTTGCAAATTCCGCATTTGACGAGCCTTGGAATTGTTTCCACTTCGTCCATCTCGTTACGTAGTCTAGTGGATCTTGGACGACCCTTTGCGCGCAACATCTCCCCGTCAGGTATGATAACTGGATCTTCACTCGGTGGAATAGCATGTTCATTACCGATTAGGTACCATGGCAATGAATAAGCCTCAACCAAGTTGTTTACCAGAAAGACATCATCCACAAACTGATAAGGATTTTGATGAACATGTAAAGCAGCAGTTGCGGCGTTACTACATGGGTATTTGAACGCCTTAAACTTGCCACACTGACAAGAACGCTCAGCAAGGTTGACAGAATATATCCTATCCCAACCCTCTTCCACCTGAAATATTGTTTGCTCAAGATTATATGTGCCTACATGGTGGCCTGTAGCAAGGGTCTGGTTATGCCTCATAGCATCAACCACATTTTTGCAATGTCCTTGTGAATGTTGAAGCTGTGAAATGGTCGCCTGACCTCTGCTTACAAAATAATGAAGCAAACGAGTGTACGTGTGCTTCACAAGAGCGGTGATACGCATGTTCCTTACTCCCTTGAACACCCTATTGAATGATTCTGACAAGTTTGTTGTCATATGGTCATATCTTCTCCCTTCTACATCATATGCACGTGTCCACTTTTCCTTAGAGATGCCATCAATCCATTTTGCAACCTTAGGACTGGTATCACGAAACCGTTCAAACGCGACGTCAAAATCAACCACGCTGGGAGTATAACCTGCAGAATAATAAACAAGTTAACACTGTTCTGTTTTCAGATATGTCTCAACTTAATGTAGTTGAAATATTTGTTAACATACCTAAAGTCATGAGGGCCTTCTTCAATCTTGCACTCTTGAACCTTTGATTAAAATTACTGGCAATATAACGAAGGCAAAACACGTGATGCGCATAAGGTGGTTGCTAGCCGGCATGATTCTCCACAACAGATATGATGCTCCGGTGCCGATCTGAAATGAGACATATATTTTGCATTTGGGTTACGTGGAGGCGAATGTTAGCAAGGAAGTATTCCCAAGCTTCCAGTGTCTCCCCCTCAACAATGGTAAATGCCAATGGCTGACACTCATTATTTCCGTCCTGAGTCGTGGCAATCAACAATTTGCCTTTATACTTCCCATATAAATGAGTCCCATCAATTTGGATGATGGGTTTGCAAAATTTAAAAGCCTCGCAACACTGCCTAAAAGTCCAAAACATGTGATGAAACACACGCTTTGCTCGTACCAGTCGATTTGCCACAAAATAAGCATTCGTTTGAATATCATAAAAAGAACCTGGTGAAAAATGAAGCATGTAGTCGCACCACCTCGGCAAAAATGCATAAGACACTTCCCAATCCCCATAAATCATTGCCATTGCTTTCTGCTTCGCATACCAGGTCTTTCCATATGAAACTTTAAATCCATAGGTATTGGTGATCCTCTCCTAAACCAATGCAATTGACACAGACGGTTCCTCCCTAACCATTCCTAACAATCAAATGGTAACATTGACATCATAGCTCTAAAAACAATATTCTTCATAGTAACCAAATTTAATAGAAACATACCTACTATAAGTGAAGCAATAACATCAACGTCAAGCTATTTGTGACCCTGTGAAATATGATCATTCTGGCAATTGTGTTTCCCACCCCATCTTGAAATAACCCACTTCTCACCGTACGTTGGTTTGATTACCCTAACCCTCCAAGGGCAACCATCGTTGTGTCAAACACACTTCATGGTAAACTTGGTAGGCTTGCTCTCAACCACAGTTGCTTCTTGATGCTCCTTCATGAGGTTCTGTTTAATTGCAATTTGGGCATCCATTTTCGATGCAAATTCCTGTTTAACAAACAAGTCATCCCCTAATTGCCAAGGACCTTGCACTGAACCTGAACCCGAACCCGAACCCGAAGAAGAACCTGTAAATGATTCTTCTTCGTCGCATGGATGACTCCAATCAATATATATGTAATGTGGAATTCCATGCCAAAAAGGAATGACCTCAGCACCTATACATATATGCCAAATAAAATACATTTATATGAGGAAGGCAAGCATAAAACCCCGATTAAAGAAATTTGGAATTATGTATCCCAATCCAATAAAAACATATTCAAAATGATTATGTATGATCGTATAGCCAAAACAATCAAAGGCAACCCTAAATCCTAAACCCTAAACCCTAAAACATTATCCAAACACACTAACCCTTCGTTGTGTACCCTAAACATTATTCAAATACCAACAGGTTTGTGTTTCCTTAGGACAAGCAACTATAACATTGGAGGACATAAAGGTTTGTTGGGGTTACTCTGTTATGGGGTTAAAGAAATTTGGAATGGATCAGGACTCTCTTGGTATGCTAGCACATTACAAAGACAATCTTTGGATAAGTTATAGTCAGCCAGTAATGGATGCAAATTTGTACACTGCATTATGTGCCTGCCATCAGCCTAATGTTACTTCTAGGTACTATCGTTGGTGGAAGCAATCAAATCCAAGTAAGGAAGGAGACATGCATGATCATTGTGTTGTAAGTAGCCCAGAATATTGGTTACCAACATCATCACTAAATCATAAAACCTAAACCATACACTATACTCCCTAAACCTTAAACCCTAACCCTGAACCCTCAACACTCAACCATTTTCTTAACACCATAACCCCTCAACCCTTAACCATTATCCTAAAACCCTAAACCATAAACCCCTAATTCCTAAACCCTAAACCTAACCATCATCAACACAACACCATAAAACCTAAAACCTAAACCATCCAACATACACCCTAACCCCTAAACCAGAAACTCAAACCCTTAACCCTAAACAATTATTATAAGCAACATAAAACCTAAACCATAAACCATAAACCCTAAACAACATCCACATATTATGATCATTCAAACTCAGAAGAATTTAACAAGTAAACATATATCACCACAGTTTCACTGATTAAACTAGTCTAACATACCTTCAACAGGTTCTTCTACTTGAGTAAATCGAACGTCCGCATGATGACGCCTTTGAGACGACCCCACACCAATGTCTTCTTGGAATTCAGTTGCATGCACGTCAGCATCCTCATCATTTTTGGACGCACTAGCATCCTCCTCAAGAAGACGATCTTCCATCGCGATATTTTCATCATCGTCCATAACCCAAGTTGGGTCATGTTCAGCTTCCTCAGACACATTTACAATTGGAGCAGCATATGATGCTTCATTATTTGCAGAATTAAAAACCGCTGACCTCATGGCTAAGGGTAAAACATCATTCTCCACTGCGACGTAATCCACGTACAATTCTAACAATTCACTCCTTGGCTGCTTCAAAAAATGGTCGATTACAATTTCTACGTCTTCATCATCCAGCACTTGACTCCCCGTGTAATGATCGTGTTGCCATAATCTTGTCGTCACCAAACTGATATGTTGGTTGTCGTTTAAACCTATTTTCTTGCGTATCTTCTCATGTAATTCACTAAGCGTTGATCTTCGATTGATACGTGTCGACCTATTGTTCCCTTCAAAAATAACACCATGTCGTCCTCTAACTTTTCTTCCATTAAAAAATAACATAACATCAACACTTTGACTACCTGAACTTATATTTGGAGGATGCTTAAACTAGAACCAAACCACAACCAATGGACCCAACAAAGAACCACTGAACCAATGCATCTGCAACTTATCAAGGGCCAACTTAAATAGAAACAAGGGACCCAACACACGCCTAAAATAGGTGTGTTTAAACACGCCAAAATTGGGCGTGTTTAAACATGCCTATTTTAAGCGTGTTCAACAGCCCCATTTTCTTAAATATTTTCCAAACTGTCCCCTTTTTCGAATTATTTATTTAAATTGTATTATTTATTTAATTTTGCCTTCATTACCACATCGATCAAAATCTTTAAATGAAAAAACAGGATAAGCTAATTTCTTACCCATCAATTACAAACTTCAAATGAATAATAACCATAAATTAATATGGGACATTTAAAGAATATTTCCTCTTCATAAGAATCTCAACTTGACAACAATATTTTTGGAAAAAATAATTACCCAAATATAGCAATCCGAGTGAGTGCAAGCTTACTGCATTTAAAAAATAACTGTAATTAAACTTAATAATAACAAATGTAGAAGTGAAAATTAAGAATGAAGATTAAGAGTTTGGATTTTATAGGCAGAGTAGAACAAATTAAATTGAATATAATATGAAAGACAATATTATAATATCTTTAATTTTAATGGATCGATGAAGAGAAAGAAAACAGTAAATACATATTAATGCTAAAATTAAGAATTTTCTTCTTCATATGTAATCATATGAAAGAGAGAGAAGTGAGGTCAGAAGACTGAAGAATGGAAAATTATGTTCGCTATTAATTTAAGGAACGGTAAGACTGAATCACAATTTAAAACAATGAGTAGTTTAGATTAGTTTAATTAATATGTATATAATAATTAATATTTTTAAAGTATAAAATGATGTTAAGAAAATGGAGATAAAAAAATAATTAATACAAAGGATTGTTATAAATTATAGAGCATAGACAACACTAGAAATTAAAAAGCCGATTTCTAGATTTCACTTACTGATTCAATTGATCGATTAGATAGGGATGTTACTAGATTGGTTAGGATCGATTTTGGTCAAATTTAGAATCCAACCTAATTAAATTTAATCGATTTGGTTCAGTTCAGTTTTCAGATTTTTTTTTTTTTAAACTCAATTCATTCATGAATGATTTGGATCGGTTTGGGCCAACGGATTATCCATTTAAATTTCATCTTTTTTTCATAGAACTATTATTTTATATCATGATTAATCCAAATATCTAATACAATTAACACAATAGCATAAATAGTCATTTTCGTCCATGAATATGTAGAAATCTGACAAATTCGTCCCCAAAAGATGAAAATTCAAACTTTAGTGTCCCTTTTGTTTAGTGGGTTTTGAAAATGCTTATGTGTTAGAATCAATCATGTTTGAGAGAGAAGTTGACACTTAATGTCAGATATACACTTAATTGGTTGTTGCCCTTTGAGCTGGTAAGACCATTTTTTAAAAGAAACTTTCTTAATTATAGGTTATAACAAAATCAAGCATGTTGGTGTTAAATTACATGTTAGAACAAAATCAAGTGTGTTGGTCCAATGAAAGAATTAAATTATATTTTATAGGTTAGAACAACAAAAAGAGGAAAGATGAAGATTAAATTATATTTTATCCTTAAATGAAACGAAATTTGGGGTCTGACAAATCAGTCTTATTGAAACTTATTGACATTTTGGTCCAATGGAAACTTACTAACATTTTGGTCCAATCTATTCAACAGCCATGCTGACAACCATTTTTGTGACATTTTCGTCTCTCTGTGCCATGTAAGCTCTTTCATTAACGGTAACAAATGAATGAATTTTTCACACTTTTTCACTTTCAGGGACTAAAATTTGAATTTCCATCTTTTGGGGACGAATTTGTCAGTGCTCTACACATTCAGGGATGAAAATGACTATTTACCTTAACACAATATTATCAAATGTCTGAAAGTAGTAAAATTGATTCATTTAATATCATCAATATAATATTCTAAAATAGACTAATACAAATTAAAACAAAAAATTCTTCAACGAATACTATAATAGTCTGAATCACAACTATTTCTTACAAACTAATTTCTTACAATAAGTTTTAGTGCAACCAGATTTATTGAAATAAATGAACAAAATATGATCTATTAATATTATAAACATTTGAAGTTCCAACACTTGAAGTCCCAATATTAGCAATATTTAAAGTCAAACCAAGCAACTCTAAAATTATTAATCGATTTTGATCGATTTAGTTCGATTTTGATTGGATCTATAGATCTAAATTCATAACCCAATCCGTACATGAACGATTTTGATCAATTTGATTCAATTTTTGACCTAAATACATAAATGATCCAATCCAAATTATTCAGATTAGTTTGGTTCAATTCGGTTTCGTAGACAACCCGTATATGTGAACACCTCTATTAAATAGCTTTACATTTTACCACCATCCGGGGTCCAATAAGCGAGTGCCACTTATAAAAAAATTAAACACCAAAAACTCATAGTCTTTCTATTGGTGGTGACAGACACCCCCAACACCAGCTTGTAATCTTAACGAAGCCGTGGTTGAAAAGCAAAAAGGACAAGGATGAGTTATATCCGGATTTAACAATCGTGACTTTACTTTCTCTCTCTAAACACACTCTCTCTCTTTCTCTCTCTAAAAACCTACGCGAAACCCTCAGCACACTTTTCACTCCAACAAACACAAGATCTAACCTGGTACTCACTCTTTTCTTTTTTGTTGTTAGTTTCTCTTTGATGGGTATCAAACTTTAAATCTTTATGGTATTTTCTCTTCTGGGTTTCGTGCAAAATTTTTTTTTTGGTACCCTTCGTATGTTTGCACTCGCGGTGGAGAAATCTGTGCAGTTTTTTCATCTGGGTCATTTACATTTTGCCAAATTCTTGGGGGTGAAAAGTGCCCAGAGCGTTTGTTTTTTTATGTTTATTGAATTTTTGAAAGTTCTAATTTTTGTTAGATACAATATCCATGAAGGAACAAGAGAAGGGTTTGTGTGGAGTATCAGAAACCACAGTGACTCACGAGGAGAAAGTGAGGGTTGAAACCCTAGAAGGGTCTGTGGATTGTGGGGGTGAGGTTCTGATGGAGGGTTCATTCACTGCAGACTTGGTCGGGGAGGGTGGGGCTTGTTATGGGAAGGATGTAATGGTGGAGGTTTTGGGCTCTGATTTGTACATAGATGGTGCTTGCACTCATGAGAATGGTGATGAGTTGAGTGGTGGTGGATCAGTTGATGGCGGGGAAGGTTTGGTTAAGGACGTGGGGTCTGGAGGGGTAGGCGGTGGGGACTCTCGGGGTTTGGAATCCGAAGAAGATAGGAGTGAGAATGTAGGAATGGAATTGGATAGTGTGGTGTTGGGGATGGAAGAGAGGGATGAAGCAGTAGTTGGAAGTGGTGAAGTTGATGCCGCATCTTTACTGGAGGAGTCTGTTTTGGATAGTAGAGCTCAGAAAGAAGTGGGGACTGAGGTTAGCAATGTTGAAGATCCTAGTGTGGCAGACGTTGGGGTTGAGTGCACAAATGCACCTGATGCCGAGGCCTCAGATCACAAAGTGAATAATGCTTTAGGATGCCCGTTTGGAGGAGAGAATGAACAAGTTAGTTCAGATACAGGGCAGGGAGTTGATAAGGATTCAATAATAGAAGAATTAAACAAGAATGTTTCTGATGCTGAAAAATGTGGTTTGCATAAGGGGATAGAAGTAGAAGCCGGAGGTCAACCAGAAGCAGAAAGTACTAAAACAACAAACCACACTTCAGAGGTTGAAGGTAAGATCTCTGTTGATCTCATAACTGCTTATTTCCCAGCTTGATCAGTGGTCGAAAATGAAATCGTAACCGCAAATAAAAATTTTCATTTGATTCCATAAAATTATCCTTGTAATTCTGTGGATGCCGCATTTGTTTCTTTTGAGAGTGAGAAAACTTTAGATGCTAATGCAATTTTGTGATTGTAGAAGACACTCAAATTGATGGCCAGGATAACCTTGCTCTGATGGATGCTGGACATGAAGAAGTCTATGATGAGTCTAATATTAGGCAAAATGTTGAAGTACAAATGGGCATTTCTGAGCAGGTTGGTTCAAATGGAGGTAAAGAATTTGAAGTTGAAGTTGAAGAATTTATTGAACCTGAACAGAGAAAAGTAGAGGGAAGAGTCCCGAGACATTCATCATTAATGAAGTCAATGTGTTCGGAATCCTTACATAATGCGAGATATTTGCTACCGATAGAAAAGGAAGGTGAGTTTTCTGTGTCTGATATGGTTTGGGGAAAGGTGAGAAGCCACCCATGGTGGCCTGGACAGATATTTGATCCCTCAGATTCATCTGAGAAGGCAATGAAGCATTATAAAAAGGACTGCCATTTGGTAGCATATTTTGGGGATAGAACATTTGCATGGAATGAAGAATCCCAGCTAAAACCTTTTAGGACACATTTCTCCTCCATTGAAAAACAGAGCACTTCAGAATCATTTCAGAATGCTGTAGATTGTGCTGTGGATGAAGTCACAAGACGAGTAGAATATGGGCTGGCATGTTCTTGTATACCTAAAGATACCTATGACTCAATTAAATTCCAGACGGTAGAAAACACTGGGATTCGATCAGAACTAAGTGCCAGACATGGGGTGGATGAATCTCTAAATGCCAGCTCCTTTTCACCTGGTAATCTTGTAGAATACTTGAAAACACTATCTGCATTGCCAACTGGTGGGTTTGATCGTTTAGAGCTTGAGATTGCTAAGGCTCAACTGCTTGCATTCTATCGCTTTAAAGGTTACTTTTGCTTGCCAGAATTACAATATTGTGGAGGTTTTGACGATGACATGTACTCCTTAGTTCATGATGATGAGAATAATCATGCAGCGCCTTTAAGCAAGGATGATGGTCAAGCTGGTTCTGGAAATTTAAAAAACCAAAGCAGCTCTCGCCGCAAACAGAAACATAATTTGAAGGATATTATGCGTGAAACAAAGAAGGAAAGAAGCTTGTCAGAACTAATGGGTGGGACTCCAGACTCTCCTGATGGTGATTATTGGTCTGAAGAGAAGGTAACTGATAATCTGGTTTCGCCTGGCCGTTCCAAGAAAAGTAGGACTGTTGATCACTATGCTGATGACTTTGGGAAGCCAGATGGAAGAAAAACAATTTCTGTTGCAAAAGTTTCTAATACCCAAAAACCATCATTTTTAATTGGTGACCGTATTCGTAGGGTTGCTAGTAAACTTACTGGTTCACCCTCTATGGTGAAGAGTTCTGGTGACCGGTCTCAAAGGACAGATGGAAGTGCTGATGGTTTTTCTGGGAATGGAACTGATTTTTCTTTTGAGGAGGCTCAGAGGTCAAGTATGGCTGCTCCAACAGAGTATTCATCTCTGGACAATTTGCTATCTTCACTTCATTTGGTGGTACAAGAACCCCTTGGAGATTATAACTTCCTGAATCCTATTGTAAGCTTCTTCTCTGATTTCAGGAATTCGATAGTTGTGGCTGATGATTCTGTAAAAGGTATCTTTTGTAAAGAAAAAGTTGGTACTAAAAGGAAGAAACCGCCCCCAGCTGGATTGCCTGAAACATTTGAATTTGATGATATGAGTGACACATATTGGACAGACAGGGTCGTTGACAATGGCAGTGAAGTGCAACCATCACAACCAGCACAACCAGCATGGAGAAACAGGAAAAATGACCATCAGCTTGTTCCTGCTGAGCCAGGGAAGCCTGTTCAAGTTAATCGTAGGCCATATTCCAGGAAACACTATTCTAACAACAATCATATTGAGGCTCCTGCAAAACCTCCTGGTTATATAGATGAGAATGCCCCTGCTGAACTTGTTATGAACTTTGCTGAGTTAGGTTCTGTTCCCTCAGAAACAAACCTTAACAAAATGTTTAGGCATTTTGGACCTCTAAAGGAAACAGAGACTGAAGTTGATACAGTAAGCAGCCGGGCAAGAGTGGTTTTTAAAAAGTGTGTTGATGCAGAGGTTGCTTGTAGTAGTGCTCAAAAGTTCAACATATTTGGTTCAATACTTGTAAATTACCAGCTTAATTTTACTCCTAGTGCATTGTTCAAAGCTTCGTCTGTTGCTACAACACATGACCAGGAGATGCATCTTGATCTCTCCAATTTTGAAGTTAATATGATTGGTAGGTAACTTTAATTGCTATTTTGTGCACAATATGTTGATTGGTTCACTTGGATAGGTTCACTTTTAGGCTATAGTTACTTTATGCTTTTGTGATGGGGTATGCATTAGCTTCAAGAAAAAAAAGAAAATATGCTTGGGGATCCAGTTATCATGTAAATGGCTACTTAAAAGTGACTTTGTTTGTAAATTGAGAGAGTAATGGTGAATCCACCCATACTTAGATCTAAGTTGCTTCTGATCTTAGTATAAGGCTGGATGCATCCTTGCTTATTTTAAAGACAGTCTCTCACTTTAGACTTAGAGGAGCCTTTATCAATCATCTTAGTTATTCAGCTATAGTTATGATTTGATGGTTGATTGAATTATTCCGTAACCTTAATTGGCCAAAGATATTTAGGGACAATAGAAACTTATAAAGAAAAATGCCAGCAGACTATCAAAATAGAACACAATCAGGAAAAAGGATGCTCAGGATTTGAATTTAATTTATATGCATTTGTCAGTGTAAAACTTTTATGCATGTGCAGCCAATCGAAATTTACTATATTGCCAAATTGTCCAATTGAATTCCTATGGGATGTTTGCAAATTTTTTTACACTGACAGTGCATGTAAATTAAACTCATAAGATTTTACCCACCTTGAAACATTTAAGGAAAGAAATGATTGTCTTGTGACAATCTGAGACTACTGAAGAAAAAACTTTCGAAAAGAACAAGGGTCTATTATGTGCTTGGAAAGTTTGTTCATTGCTATTTGACTTTCTTGATCCCAGTGAATCCTATGTGAGTTTGTTTTGTTTGGGACATTCTTGAAAATTTTGATAAGTAAATCAACTGGTTTCTTTGGTAGAGAAAGGAATTTGAATTGCGTTGTTATTTGTTTAGTTACTAGCTTGGTTAATGGTCCTTCTATACAAATGATACAATTGTGACTGCCAAGAATTGGGAGTACATAAAATATAAAGGGGAAAATGTTTTTTATTTGTTTGCACCATTCTTGTGTGTGGTTTGATACAATCTGTACATTTATTTCAAATTGACTTCTAATTTGAAACCAATATTCTATGTACAAAAAATGATATTTGTAATTCTCATTTCAGGGAGTGTTGATGATGTGGCGGCTAAGTTTGGCTGAATGAATTGCTGAAGCAAAATTTTACCTAGTGGCTGCTGAAGTAGGTAGGTAACCAGAATGTTAATTCATCTGGTCATCCATTTTTCTGTTGAGATATTTTTTGTTGTAGGATTCCTTTAGTTGTAGTTCAGTAATTTTGTAATTCATTTTCTAGTTTTCTGTATAGCCTTGTCAACTTACCCTCTTTTGTAGTTGCCATCATTCTCCATCCGGATCGTTTCGAATTCTCTAGTCTCAACACTGGTTCTGTATCAATATCAATAGTAATTCAACAATTATAGTTAACCTTCAGAGGGATAGAAGTTGATGCTAGTCATATTGGTTATATGTGTCACTGTGTAATTAATTTTTAAGCGCATTAGTATGTTAATCGTTAGCTTTTGCTTGTCTAAATTTTCACATATAAGATAGTTTAATACGCTGATGAGTGGTGTGACTGAAATAGGAATGTGAGATTGAGCAGAATTCAAGTACTTATCAAATGTTTGGTTGAGATTTATTTGACCAAGTAATGGCTTATTTTTCAAAAGCTCTTTCTAGAAGCTAGCAGAATTAAGTAATTTTTCTCCCTCTAAAAAGTGTAAAATGGTTTTTCAGGATACTCTTGTAACTTATTCCTTTTTTACCTGCTGAAAGTTTGTGCTAATTGATCTTAGTGTATTCCTCTATCCTCCCCATAATTTCATTTGTCTAGGAGATGAACTTTTTTCATTAGATTTGTGGAATTTAATATGTATGGCTATTTTTTTTTTTTTTTAATTTCAAGTTTTTTAAATAAAAAATGTTAAAATATGAATAATAACAGTCAAGGAAGTAGGCATTACATGAGTATAAAAGATTTACATACACACCTAGTAGGTGCAATTCAGTTGGCGTGTGTTAAGTTTGTGAGGAAAGACATGAGTTCAATTCCGGCATAATGCATTCTTGGGGAGAGGTGATGAGTCTTAAGTGTGATTAAATTCTAAATCTAGTGATTATGGTTGTTAATAAATAAAAAAGATATACCTACACTATTGGTGTGTGATGATAGGAGATTATGTTATGTGGTTTTCACAGACCTGTTTAGATGATTTTAACCATTACCGCTGCCTGTGAATGCTCTCATGAAAATTGATGTGTGCAATGGACTCGAAATTAGGTATTTGGAATTTAAGATAATGTGCACTTGTAGTTGTGGCATACATCTAGGTTGAAAATTTAGTTTGTTTTGAATTCCATTGATTTCAGCTCACCCTAAATTTCATTCTTCAGTCCTTTTATATTTGGTGCATTGAAATGTCCAAACTTTTTTAAAGGGTACAAATAGATTTCTAAATATACTCAGTTTTTCACAAAATTGAATGGGCTCTTCATACTTATTTTGTTTGGTGCTCCATGGGATTAGTTCGCTTTTTTACTCCCTTATACTTGAACACTCCCTATTCGTGTATATATAATTCGTGTGTGTATATATATATATATATATCCTTATTTTGAAAAATAATTTCAGTTTATAATATATTTCAAAAATTAATTTACGAAAGTATGATTGTAATAGAAAATTAACCCCTTGTATGGTAGGTGAGACCGTGAGAAATTAGGGGGAAAGGTGATGAGGATTACAATGAGTGAAGAGCTTAGATATCTTAAATATTTTGAATATAACTTGAGTTCTAGATGTCCGTTTTAGGCATTTTTTGATGTATTTGAAAGCTCTAAAGATTTTCTACAAGTCGTATTTCTAGTTTCAAGTCCTAGTTCTGTATCTATGATAATGAAAATGAGACATGAAATTTAGCACGAATTAGATTTTTTTAATATAAATTTTATGTGACTGAAGTTCCAAATTGGAAAGAAATAGGATAGAGACACCACATGTTGGCTATTAATAGCCATTCATTTGTCTTATGTAGTCACCTTTGAATTAAATAAAAATTTTACACTTTTAAAAGTGTGAGAAGAAGTTCCTCTTGGATTCTTGATTGGACTAAACTTGGTTCTTATCAAATGTTTCTATAATCTTTGTGGCGAATCCTCAAGGGACTTATCACTTTTCATAAGGTGTGGTGTTTTCTTCCATTTCTTGTCTTTCCCGCCTTTTTATTTTTATTCTATTTTTAAGGGGAAGGTGGATGAAAATAATTTGGTGTTTGTTGGAGGATAAATAAGATGAAAATAATTTTTAAAATGGTGAAAATAAGGTTACATATCAGTAGGTATTACTGAAAATTAGATCGACTCGATTGGTTGGATCGGGAATCGGTAGCCTAACCGGTTCAGTTAAGCTATCAGATCGGAGATGCAATTAACCAGGATCAACCTGGATTGACTTAGGTTTGCCCAAAATTGATGACCTAGATTGATTAGTTTGATTGATCATTTTTAAATTATATTTTTTGCAATTTCTTTTTTTTTATATATAGATTTTTTACAATTCCTGAAACATGTTAAACTATTAATTAATAGCTAATTATTGAATACTAGCATATAACATGCTCCTATAATAATATTATGTTGATCTTGATAAAGATATATAATTAATAGTTATTATCTTGATCTTGATATGATTTAGTATTTTTGTATTTTATGTATCTTCATCATATTTGTTCATGAACTTTGACAACTTTTGTCAACTTCTGTATTTAGTCGTAGAAAATAACAAGAGTTTTTTTAGTAATTTAATGATAATAACCAACAAAATAATTTATAGTATTAAACAATTTTGGAATATTGAAATATAGAGTAAGGATTTATCACATTTTGTTAGCTATATTATATACTTTAATTTTTTAATATAAATATCGGGTCAACTGGGCCAATAAGTTACTAATCGGTTCAATCTCTGATCCATTAATCCAATATCTCAATCGAGTCAATTTTCATAACTATGGTTGGGAGTTCAAATCTGCGACCTTTTTTTCCTTCCTTCTCCGTTCATCCTTTTCCAAACACTGGGGTTAATCTTATATCTTCGACAAACTCTCATAGTATCCATAAGGGTCCAACAATATTGAATCGGTGGGGGAAATATAGAAGAATTGGTGTCGTTATCGATATAAGATTACTTTGTTGAGACTTAAGAATAGTTAGAAAAGCTCTAAAGGATGTTTGTAGTTCTAACTTAAGGGACAAGCATGATGCTTCCTTGAATGTTTTTGAAAACAACTTCATAAGTATCTAATTAAATTGTCACTTTACTTAGCACACAATTAATTTTTATTTCTCTCATTATTGTATCTTAATAATCATAATGTACCACTAGACATATTATCAATTATATATTTATAATTGACAACAGGAATTAATAATTTTAAATATTATATTCTATTATATATAATTCTTAATACAAATTTTAAAAATATTTATGTATTTAACTTTTTTTAATAAAGATATTCATTAAAAATATTTAACTTGTGTTGTCTACAAAGACTTTCACGCTTAAGTCAATTATGAGATGATAAAAGAATTATTAAAGAAAGTTAATTTAGAAACATACTTGAAACCATCTTATATATAAATATTTAGGCAGGAAAAATATGTAATATAGCTAGGATCACGACTTATGTGTGAGGGGTCACGTGGGCTTCGTAACCCAGGTTTTGGTCATTCATCTAGCATGTGTACCTTCTATCCAATATTGGAGGGTGAAGTCTTTATACACCAGCCTTAAGTCTAATACACCCATATGGAAATAGTGAAATTCTGCAAACACCCTTGCTTATAAGGCTAACATTCAGTTCACTCAATGTTGAAATTTCAATCCACGCACATCTCCTCTCCTTCGCGTCTTCTGCGATTATCACTCCTTGGTGTTTTCCGAATTTGGCTGGTGCTCTGGTGCGGTTATTGGCTGGTGCTTGTGTTGTGGTCATCGTTTCCGCCGTCCGCCGTGAGTGGTTCCTCTCTTTCGCTTTCTTTCTGGTTTTTGGATGGCACGGATTGGAGAATCCGTAAAGTGCATACGGATTAAGTTATGCGTAGGAGGTTTACGGATTGACCAATTCGTATGAACTTTACGGATTGACTAATCCGTGAAGTTCATACAGATTCGTCAATCCATATAAACTTTACGAATTAGTTAATTTGTATGCACTTTATGGATTAGTCAATCCGTAAAGTTCATACGGATTGTGTGTTCTGTATGACCCTTACGGATTGGAGAATCCGTAAAGTGCATACGGATTGGTCAATCCGTAAAGTTATTTTATTTTAATAATTCAATTCTTTAAATATAATTATGAAATAATGGTTAAATAATTTCTTATTTTTTGGTTATTTGACATATTTTAGCCTTTAGGAAGTTAATGGAATTAGAATAGATAATTATATTGTTGTATTAATGATAATAATAGTGATGCTTGGCTGAATGGAAATGTTTTGTTTTTCCTATACATTATATTAAATAGAAATAGAGAAAAAGATTGTTATTGTTATAGGAATCATGTCTAGGGATCATGTAAGACTTAGGAATCATGTAAGACTTTAGGAACTTAATAATATTGTTATTATATAGGGATCATGTAAGACTTAGGAACTATTATTAAGGTAGATGTTTTAAAATGTTTTGTTTTAAGCTAGATGTTTTAAACTGATGAAGAGAAAAACTTAGGAACTATTATTAATGAATAGTTTATGCCTTATGAATTGAGGTTCATAGTACACCAATATATACACGTAGAACTGCTAAGTTGTCAATGAAGTATTGGATACCATTGAGACACGTTGATGGTTTGACTTGTGAGCCACATTGTTTTTTTTTTTTTTTTAAATTATAAGCACATAATGATACTGAAAATCATATATGGTCAATTGTTGGTATTGTAATGTTGGCAAGTAGTTTTTTTTTTTTACAGTTTTGCACTTAACATCATATATGGTCATACCTTATACCTGTCAGCATTTATATGCACATCATTGAAGGATGAAATCATTTGTGTGTATAAGGAACAAAAACCCTATAGTTAAGTTGATTTGATAGTTTGTTTGTTGATTTAAGGAAAATTATTTGACGATGTTAGATCCTGGCCGTTGAGTTTTTGAAGTTGCTTGTATATTTAGTAGTTTGGTATTATTTTTCATTGTTGGTTGGTTTGAAGTGTGACACAATTAAGCACTTGGAACCACAAGTTATGGTTAAAACATTAGGATTGTGTCGGGCATTAGGGCGAGATGTAGATAGAGGAAGTGGTAGAGACGGTTGCGGGAAAGAAGAGCCAACCCCTCAACGTTGTAGGCCTACGACCTCTGCCAGAAGACAACGATCAGGGGCAGTTGTTGATGAGGATCTTCCAGCTTCGGACAAACATGCAGGGGCTGTTGTTCATCAGGATGCTCCTGTTTAGGGCCGACGTGTGGAGCCTGATATCCCTGGCATGGATGATGCAGGTGATGAAGTACAGTCTTATCCAGATGGCCCGAAGGACTGTTCAGTGTTGACAAAGTATGCTAAACATGTGGCTCTTCGAGTGTGGGAAGGACAGGTAGTTTTATGTTTCCTTCATAACAAATTGCTTTTTTTCCTTTAAATGTAACTGTTATGTAACTGTTGTATGATTAATATGTTTGCAGGAACAACCTGAGTTAAAATTCGCTTCCCATGGAAGAAAAGTTCACATTTGGGCGGCCTGCACCAAAGATTGAAGGATTGGTTGCTGGTACGGGCTTGGCCCCTTTGATTTGCTGCTCAGTCGAGACCGGAGACAGGGGATTGCTCTCGGCTTTTGTCGAGAGACGGCACTCTGAGACCACTACAAAAAGAAAATGCTATTTCCGACAGAAAAAATCCGTCGCTAATCAAGAAAATCCGTCGGAAAAATGGAATTTTCGACGAACGAAAATCCATCGGTAAAATGGTCATAGAAAATTTTAACCGACCAATTTTTTTGGTCCGTCGGTAATTATCGAAGGAAATATCCGTTGGTAATCACCCATGGGAAATTTCCGACAAATAAATCCGTCGAAAATACACGTATAAGCGCTTTCTACGTCGGTTCGAAAATTGTCTTTAAATCTAGTGTTGTGGAAAGTCGACACCTTCTAAGACGGTTTTTAAAATAACCGTCTTAGAATATCATTTTTAAAATAAAAAAATTGAGGATTCTAAGACGGTTTTTGTCAGAACCGTCTTAGAATTTCTTTTTTAAAAAAAAAAAATCAAATTCACATATATCATTCAATGCTTACACACCAATTCTTTATGGAATATATATTAAAAAATTATGAATAGGAAAACCATCAGATAATGAAAGAAAAAAATAAACATAATAATAAGCACATATGTTAATAGGAAAACCATCAAATTTCCCACACTGATTCCATCCAACACTCTAAATGATAAACCGAATCTCTTACCATTTTTAATCCATCCTTCTTAATCCATCAAGTATAAATTTAACTCCTTATCTATAAAAATATATAATAAAATTATGCAATGCTCCAGAAAATTATGGACAATTTTCCGCCAAGAGATAAACATTCCTACTGAATCCATATCCAGAAACAAATAGGACGCAAGAAACAAATATTTATATTAAAATTAGTATAATACCTTGCTGAAGTAAAAAAATCACAGGAGTTGTAGAGAAGTAATGTCACATACAGAAATGATTCCACCTTCATAATTAGGGATGAAGGGAAAGAATGTGAAGAATACCTTGCTGAAGTAACGAGGGATGAAGGGAAATGATTCCACCTTCAGTACATCGCACATACCATAGAAGTATAATAAATTCATTAAGACCTGCATGAATGGATATAAAAAACATTCATTACAAGGGCAACAAATTTTCTTCTTTTTATTGCTTTAATACTTCCAATGTTTAGTAAAACTATTTACAACATGGATTTTTTAACTATTTTTTAATAGTCTCCTAATATTTCCTTGGCCTTCATGTTATCAAATTATTCTTCCATATGTTTATTTTGATCCATTTGTCTCACTACTAGGCTAGAGCCTCTATTGGTCTTCTTACATGACTAAACTACCTTAGGAAAGTTTCCATCATCTTCTCCTTATAATAACATATTATACCCAAAATAGTCCCGTTAACAGGAATCCTATATGTATGCCATTCTCATCTATATCACTTTGTAGTGTAGATTGTAGCAAAATGAATCCAATTCAAGATAAGTAAATCATATGACTTGGGGCATATACAAATTCACAATTTTCGCCATCAAAACATTGTTACCTAACATCTTACTAAATTTACATCTCATTTACTTTGTCATACTTTTACTTGATCAGCTCATGAAGGACAAAATCAGGAGGTACAGGTAATTAATAGTATGGAGATGAAACTTTAATGAACATCATATGTATCATAGTATCCTATATGGTTATATGAGATTACACCGTTGGAAAAGTAACGATGAAGCATAATACTTACATAATTCTGAGAAGAATGTAACCCATAACCTCCTTAGAATCAAAAGAAGGTGGCCAGAAAATATAAGTGAGTCAATGGGATTAATTTTATACTTGCCAACTCATAAGTAGATTCAATCATGGTCATTGAAACCATATTCATAAATAAATAAAAATGACAATAAAAGAAAAGCATATTTTATTATTTTAATTTTAGCCAAGCCATATCATTATCAAGTACTAATTCCTTAAAAAAGACTATACTGTTAGGCATGAGAATGAACTGTTCAAACAAACCCTACAAGTCTATTATAGAAGGAAGAACAAAAGGGCAAATTACTCGGTTAGATGACTATTAGAGTTGTTTTCATAAGTTATTTTCATAAGCTATCCTAGAGAATTTATAGAAATAAATTGAAAACAACTTATGAATATAACATAATCTCTCTTAAGCACTTACACAAGTTCTTATCATGGTCATCATCATATTTAATTTAGGATTGTCGTCTTATCATATGAAAAAGACGGTAAGAAAATTACATTGCGTTTAATTTTTCAAATAATCAATTTGGCAAGGAGCAAAGGATGTTGAGTTGCTAGCTGAATCATCATCGATTCAATACTCATCGAATATATTGAACTGAATTTATATTAAATATGAAATGAATACATTTAAAATAAAATTGAATGACATAAAATGTGACTTCTAATTTCATTCCGCTCAAGCTGAATTAAACTGAAGGTTATAAAAAAACTGCCATAAGAAATGTATCAAAAAATATTTTTTTATATTATTATAATTATAATTAATAATAAATAAATATTTTTATTTTTGTAAATAAATTATAATTGATATTTATAATAAAAATATTCTTGAGTCTGTTAACTATATTTTTAATTTACAATAAATAATTTAATAAATTATAATATAAGATTATTTTAAAATTGAAGCAGATATGTGGTTAAGAAAGTCAAATACACAAAAAGATAATTGGCGGGTATGAGATGATTGAGAGATATATTATAAAAAGAAAGTGTAAAATGCACATATTATAAAAAGGAAGATACCAGCAAGCATAGGCTGGCTTGACATTCTCTCCTGTCATTGGACTAACATTACCAGCAAGCATACCGTACAACTCAAAGGCCATCTACAAGGAGCACCATAAAATGATCCCAAAGCATGTCAATATCACAAAAAATATAGGTTTCCTTTGAAAAAAATCATTTGTTAGTGAATTTTAAAAAAGTTAAGGAAATCCATTTGAAATTATTTTCCAAGGTAGATTAAAAGGAAAAATCTGCACAGAAACAAGCAAGGGAAGCACACATAAACACACACAAATATAAGTTAGAATTCAAATATGTTACATTACAACTCAAATATGCATATACTACTTGGGAAAGCTAATTAATAACAGTTAAAATTAACACAAGCTGCAAGTAAGAATCCAGATTCAAAACTATAGAATAAACTATACAACTACTACATAATAACAAGTTCAAAATGTTTCTTGTCCCCAAATGTAACTAAGCAAAGAGGTCCAAGTTAATAGAAAGCAGTTACAATATCCTTAGCTGTGAATAACATAGATACCTTGTTTAGCAGCTTCTGCACTTTCAAGCTTGGAAACATGCAAGCCAATACCTCCAATCTCCTTGACAGTTATGTCAAATCAACAAAAGGAGAAAATGAAAATGTTAACATATCCAATTAAATATGTACTAAACATATATGGGTACCTTGCTACAAGTCAAGGTTGAAACACTAAATAACATGTTAAGGAAGAAAATAGCATCATAAAATTAAAATATGAAGTGCAAAGGCATAAGCACTTAGCAGCTTGACCATGCAACCATTTATTATTTTAGAATATAATACATAATACACAATTGGTTATGATATTTGCAAGTCCAAAGGCATAAGCACTTCATCTTTTTTCTCTTTTTTTTATTTTATTTGAGAAGGCATCTTTTTCCTCTTAAATTGCATTAAAAGTATCATCAAATTGTTCGCTATTTTCCTTAGGCTTTTATCATCCACAACGAGCACTAAGCAGGGCACAATAAGCATGGCTGTGGCTATGGAGACAGTTTAGAATTCAATTAAGATGATGGTTACCTTGGGTCCACCCGTCATTGTGAAATACAATCCTTTCAAGGATGATTTTCAAAACCATAGGTTCTATTGGTCCAATCAAGTTGGATACGACAACACTTGAGTTTCTCAGTGTCCCATAGATATGTTTAGCCACTACCAGTAACAAATTATAATGTCAATAAAAGAAGGTTTTTTTAAAACAGAAAAAAAAAATTGGGTTTGCCTAATAACAAATTAATCATGCAAAACTTTAAACCAGCACATGTATGCACCCACCTCGTATCCTCTTAATTTTAGCTCCATATCTAAAAGCCATTCAATGAGAAAAACAGTGAAATAATTTCTCTTCCTCTTGATTATTTTTTGGGCTTTCCAAACAAATTCAAGGCGGTTGCATAGGCTGGCTTGGCTTAGCTTGGGTATGGGTACGTGCAAGAAAGAAATATGATTCCCCCAAGGAGATTTGGAATCAGCCTTCATCATTTATTGGATTGATTGGTAACTTCCAATGTTTCTAGTACTAAGCATCACCAATCCTGTGGAATTTGCTTTGCCTGCCTTATTGTCAATCTCTTGCCTGTGGTAACTTCCAATATTATTTATTGAAATTACAACAGTGATTAACAATCGATAAGAAATACCACTTTCTTCTCTTAAAATTACAAGAACAGAATATCAATTTTGATTAAAGAACCATTTGAATAACCTGCATGCATAATACTATTTTAAAGTTTTCTCCCTAAAATAAGTAACACTGAGTCAATTTGAATAGTTTTCCCACCAACCCCAACAAATTATACATTAAATTATCTTACCACTCCAAGCTTGGACTTGATTTTCTTCACTTGATCAAGATCAAAGGATGTTTGATATCACACAAGGCAGAGACTCAACACCTTCCTCACCACTCGTTATGGGTGTCTCATCATCTTCAACAATTGAGCTTTTCACTATGCTCCATCCAAAATCCGAAATAGAGTTAAAAAAGGAGAACAAAGTTGAAGGGAACACCTGAAGTTATTAAGATGAGAGGTTGATTTTTGTCTAGAAATGCTGTCTTGTACGCACAAACATAATGATCAAACCCCTTGATCATATGCTTAAACAACATCATTATCTGCATATTAGTAAAATAGCATGAAAAAGTATATTTAGCTTTCACTAAAAGGTGGAATTGAAGAGATTAAGAGAACATATATAACCGAAAAATTTAATTTTGTCCACTCAGAAAACCCCACCTTAGTATAATGGTTTTTTGGCTGTGTCTAAAAATCCCTACTTTGTAGATTTTGGGTTCAACCCATATGGTCATAATTGAAGAGCTGCATGCTAGGTGGGGAAACAAGTAAAGAAAAATAAATTCCAAATCTCTTTGAACTTGCAAGTTTTTATAATAAATCTTGGAAGCTAAATAAAAATTAAGCACTTCAGGTTGTCAACAATTGCAAGAAGCTTGCCAGGAAGAATTCACAATGAGATAAAGAATTATTGGAGGACTCACTTCAAGAAAAATACTAAAACCCCCTCTGATGCTGTCGAGAAGGCGAGAATCCATTCCTCAAGAAGGCACCAATTTCAGCAGCAACAACAGCAGTTGAAGCATCAACAACAATAACAACAATTCAATTTCAACTTGGACATGAAAGGGATCATAAAATTAATTGTGATATAAATTACCTTTTTATTTAAATTAGAATTAATAATAACACAAGTTATCATTTTAATTGTAATTAAGTTAATTTTAATACAAATCAGTATCAACCAGCAAGACAAATTATTCCTTATATCTAAGTGTTACATCTCTCAACATTAAAATATACTTTATCCCTAGAACAAAGGACTAAATCTTTTAAATATCATGACTTAATCAGCATTTTTCTAAATATAGAAATCACTTAAGATTTTTTCACTGATAATACAACTTTTTCTATTAGTTGGAAATTCTAACCTTTGGATTAAGTGTCTTGAACTGGTCTTCAAAATTGCCTCCATCCAGCATAGCTCCTTGCCCAATATCTCCTCTGAGCTCGACTTGAATGGAGAATCTCCTTTTAAATAATGTTAAGAGAAAGGACATCTTGGCAGAACCATCGAGGCGACGTTTGGACCTAAAAGATCAAATGGAATGATATATAGACAAGTAAATCTCTTATGAATTTTTGATTTTGGCATAAAAATCTAGTTGAGTTTTCTATTGGCCATATTTTTCTAAACTATTTAGGCCCTATCATGGTACAGTCAAAGAAGCAAATATATTTGAAATACTTAATTAGGGGGGAAGGAGAAAACAAATAAAATAAAATAAAATAAAAATGATTAGGTTGCATTAACCATTAAAGAGAGAAAAAATTGGGTGTGTTATATAAGGACAAATATAGAAAAAATTGTGTGAGACAACAATGCTAATATGGCACATCATTGACTATATACTTGAAAAGGAAAAAATCATTTACCAATAATATGGCACATCATGTTAATACTAATATACACAGTATTATTCACCAATGCTAGCTATGCACCAACCAACTCACGTGATATCATCCTTCACCCACCAAACTCCTTTGCAACCATGTGGTCTCCACCACCAGTTTTAAAAACCTATAGATTAAGTTTAACATTTTAGACTTATGCTTGTTGGTATATATAAAATTAATTTGTCAACTAAAATTGAATTGTTAGTATAAATATTGTGAGTTTATGTATGTTAACAATGTAATGTATTTGTTAGAAAATATGTGAACAAATTTTGCTATATCTGTAATTAAAATTGGCATAGAAAAAAGCACTATGTTCATCCTCTCTGCTCATCTTAAAGTTCAGTTTTCATTACCGAATACCACTTAAATTAATTTATTATTTTTTATCTTATGTGCTGCTGTCAATAAATGTCCATAGTAGACTTGCGTTTCTGAGTTTGTGTAATAGTTTTTGTCTTTTGGGTGCATCACTGTTGTATTTATTCAGACACCTTTCTATTTGATATGATTGAATAATATGAAAATTTCCATCCCTAAGAGGTAGAAGCCAGGATGGGGAGGGTGAAATGAAGTGGCTCTGAGAGTCATATGAGAGATAAGCTTTGAGGCCACCCATGAAATGCAAAATGGGAAACTTGTTTATGTGAAAAGAGTAATGATGATGACATTCAAGATAGGCTTTTGGCACTATGAACCATTTTGTTCTTTAGTAAGTAATTAGCCAGTGTAAGTTTGTTTTGTTATGATTACTTTCACTATTCTAATTTGTAAATATATCACATGACACAGCCTAATAACACTAAGTCAAAGTAAAACTATAGTAGTTAAAAAAATGCAAAATAGTTGTTCCAACTATGTTCTCAACATCACTAATTAACTTTGAGGCAGCATAGTAGACTAGACCAAGCAAGCTCAACACCAGGTTAAGGAGAGTATGGCACAGTCTAGTCAATCTGCCTTGCCTCTATAGATTTTTCCATTACAATTAAGAACCTCTTAGTCTTCAATTGCTTTCTGGTGTTTCATTTTTAACATTTAAGAAGTTTCCAAGTTTTAAGACAGCATCTGATGTCCCTTAAATAAAGGTGCAGTTCATTTTAATCAACATGTTTCATCCAACAGTTTGAAAGTACACGTGTGGTGTATAAGTGTCTGATGTTGTAGATGTTGCAAAGGTGTTTAATGTACAAGAATACAAAATATCATTACTCTTTTCCCTCCATCTCTACAAAATATCCAGACATCTATTGTTCCTTTCCTCTGAAACTTGAAATATGTTTAATAAAATGTTTGGTTCTGGGTTCTGAGCAGAAACTCAATAAATATGAGACACCATAGTAATAGTAATAAATAATATTTTAAAAATATAGATAGTAATGCATCCTTCACAACATTTCCGAATCAGTATCAGATGAGTAATGTGTGTTTTTCTGAGACCCTCAAACGCAATTGATGATCTAGCTTCATTAAACAAAGACAACAAGCTATACGTCAGATGAAAACATCCCAAGTAAATATGTTTTTAACGATGTCATAATGGCAATTTAGATTTCAAGTTTCAAACAAGAGTTCAAGAGGATTCCATCATAGTATCAAACATTAAAGGCCCCAAAAGAACAAAAAAGAATCAATAGCATGGCAACAAGTAAGTTGGGAGTCACATTAGAGAGATTTAGCAGTTTCTGCTCTAGCTGGGGTTAAGTGATAGCAAGGATAACATAAAGATCTTTTTTTCTCCAAGTATGTTTACTGGAGAATTACAGATCAGATTGGCACTGAGTTCTTATACATCAATGACAGAGCGGCTAGAGACTCCTTCAAAGGGATTCTGGACAAAGCTACATTAAAGCTTAGAATACGTGGTAATCCAAAGTTCTCATTGGCAGGTAGATTGGTTTTAATAAAATTTATGCTCTTAGATCTTCCAAGTTCCAACCTATGTTATGCAGTCCAACTGTCCATCAAACTTTTCTTTTGTCTAAACACTTATCTGCCTTCTAATATTTAATTCTTCTTGTTAGATCACAAAGAATTTTTATGGAAATCTTTAATAAGCCTTTTGTGTTAATGGTTTTGTTAATGTAAAACTAGAAAATCAATTAGTTAAGGTGAGTACATAGATAATATACTTGGCTGAAAAACAACACTACAATTATAATCAACATTCTTTAGACTTCAGCATATTATTACATGGGGCATTGCATACATTTATACTTCATTCTATTTTCAGTCAATTGTTCATTACTTATTTTCATAAATCAATCCCATTCTTATATGCTTTATTTGATCCAATAGGTCTTAATCTTGTTATCTGATTCAGTACAGAAGTTTATACAGTTTCATTCATATCTATTACATGTCAGAGCATAAAAAGGGCAGAATGCTTAACAATCATCATCATCATCTTCTTAACCAAAAAGAAGAGTATAATAAAAATAATACACTCCCAAGCCAGAGTTTTTCGTAGAGCAAATCCAATCACAAAGACCAATATGAGAGAGCAAGAAGAAGAAAAGCCAACCCACACTACAAGAAAAATGACCTATACCTACGGACAAAAATTGTCACTATAAGTAAAAAATCTGTAGGTAAAAGTATGATAAACTTTGTCCTACGGACATTTCTTCCGTCAACTTTGAGGGGGCATATTGTGACGGTTATGTGTCCGTATGTACATGTTTTACCTACGGACATATCTTTACCTATGAATATATTTGTCTGTCACTATAGGTAGTACTTACAATTTATTCTAGGTGTAGGTAAAAGTGATTAACTTATATCTACAACCTCTAACTGTAGGTAAAAGTCATTAACGTATACCTATAACAGCTAACTGTAGGTAAAAGTCATTAACATATACCTACAACCTCTAACTGTAGGTAAAAGTCACTACCATATACCTACAATATCCAACCATAGGTAAAAGTCATATAATAATGAAAATATCCTCAGAATATCCATGGAATATGGTATCTGTCCAATATATGAGTTACATACAAAACCAGTCCCATACAATAATTGTTGTCTAATGAGCCATATGTTTAAAAGGATTTTTTATTCTTCTTTTAGCTAGTATATATAATTGATCAATTAGTACAAAGACAGGATCCAAGACCATATTTAAATTCTATAAGCTGAAATAATTCTCTCTGCATACCTCAGACATTATAATCCAGGGGATTGGTTCAATGCCTAGAGAAAATCCAATGACCAAAGTCTGAAAAACACTTAATCAAATTGACAAGTACTGAGCACGAAAAAAAAAAAACATGTTGAATCAATAAAATCTTAAAAAACTTTATTATCTTCCTAGGTCCTCTGCAGTAACTCTTTATCCCTATACTGGAGTGAAGAATGCCCAAGCTGACCCATATTTCCTAGCCCTCATGTGTAGCTGCCAGATTAAAGGACAAATATAAGAAGTGATGAAGTGTTATCAGAAGTAGTTAAATTTATTAACTAATTATTGATAATACTGCCTATGAATCCCTCTTAATACATATAACCAGAAGAAAATCTTTATAAGGCCTGGAAAGATACGTGTAAGTATGAAGTCCATAAGCACTTAATAAAATAATCTAGACTAGTTTTTGGGATTGATTCTGTCTTGTGCTTAAGTTAATAAAAATAATGCAATACTATCAATCTGCCTTGCAAAATGTTCATTCTAGATTCTACAGTTCAATAATTAAGACAGCTGTAGAAAGCTTATATATTTATTTACCTTATTATAGGTTCTCCAACTTGTTTCTTATTCTCACGCCTTCTATTTCCAACCCACTGTCGCCTCATCTGGTTCCAGAGAAGAAGACCTGCATACATTGTAATAATAATCACCTGGAGATATGCAAGAAAATGAAAAATATGCAAGAATGAAAGAAATATCCTATAGTAGATGCAGATCAAGGAAAATCCTGAAAAGTAGTTTTTAACTTCAAGGTCCATAAATGGAAATTACTTGTAATTAAAGAGATTACATCGGGATGAAAGAAAAGCAGAAAACACAGTTTGCAAGAAAATGTACAAAGAGAAAGGAGTCATAGGTATATGTATTTTAGAATTTTTCCTACATTAGATTTTTGTAGGTAAAAGTTTTTTGGTGTTCTACCTACATAAATTAGTTGTAGGTAGAAGTCATTTTTAGTTATAATGAATTCACCTACATCAAATAATGGTAGGTATAAATTGATAAGTTTTACCTATGTCAAACAATGGTAGGTATAAGTATTTTTTGACTTTTACCTGCAATAATTTATGTATGTAGGTAAAAGTCTCCGTAGGCATAGGTCATTTTTCTTGCAGTGCCAGGTAGTTGATATGCCAAAACAGAGAAAAAGAACAAACGAACAAACAATAGAATGACATACGCACTCAAGAAATGAGATTGGGTTAACAGAAGCACTAATTGATGAAGTAATCGAAACCCTTTTCCAGAAGAGCAAGAATACGAAGTAATCGAAACCCAAGACCCTCAAAATATCTCCAATGGAAACCAGCTTCCAAACAAATCAAAGAAGAGGAGAACCAAAAGAATACTCACCTGTGCCCGTGACGGAGGGAGTTGTAGAGTTGACGGAGCTTGGTATGCAGCAAAACGCCAGATAAGGAGAACGCGTGTTTTGTGACTTTGGAGGCTAGGGTTCAGCCGAGATGGTTTTTTGATAAATGAACATTTCCGACGGGCTCATAATCCATGGGAAGATGCCGTTGGAAATGACGAAGCTTACCCACAGAAGGAGTGCAGTGGGAAAGAGGCCGTCGGAAATCCAGTTTTTTTTTTTTTGTAGTGGACAAGCAGCTTTCATTTGCCCGCCGGGGAGTTGACTATCACTGTCGCGACCCTGTTGCATGTCCCCATCGTAGGAGATTTGTTATTGTTTGACATGATTGATGTTGGTCAGGTCGTACATATCCTTGTTGAATTGCTTGAAGTATCCGCAGAAGAAGTTGGAGCGGAGATTGAGCAATGCCATGGGGCATATGTGCGTTTGTCTTGGCTACGAGACTTATATGCTATGAAATGTCAGTCAATGAAGTGGATTCCAGCGGCCAGAGTGTACTTGCTTCATTTGGTTGGGTTCACCCTCTTTGCCAACAAGAGTGCCACCCATATCAGTGTGGTATTCTTGGAGACATTTCGCGATCTGAACCAAGCAGGAGGATATGCTTGGGGTGCGGCTGCTCTGGTTCATATGTATTCTAATCTTAACTACGCATGTCAGCATCACCTACTTATTTTCTTATTAATTAAAATCATTTTTTAATAATTAATTAAAATGATTTTTTCATAATTAATTAACAATTTTTAAGTCATTTTTCTTTTGTACGAATTATACAATCCGTATGTGTTATACGGATTATGCAATCCGTATGAGCTATACGAATTATATGATCTGTTTAACCAATACAAATTGCATAATCCGTATAACCCATACGGATTAACCAATCTGTATGCTTCTTACGGATAGCGTAATCCGTAAGCAGCATACGAATTGGTTAATCCGTATGAGTTATACGGATTATGCAATCCTTATGTTTCATACAGATTATGTAATCTACGGATTACATAATCCGTATAATCTATACGGATTACGTAATCCATAAATTGACAGAAACTCACCTCAGTCCCTGACCACCACAACACCACCATGAGAATGTGCTCCTACGAACCTAACTACGAACATAGCTTCCACGACCAGCCAAAACTACCCATTCAAACAACAAAAGCACCAAAGCAGAGAACACCACCAAAAACTAATCTTCAAACACCAAAAAAAGCTAACGTCTTATGCATCGCAACCTTGCTTCCAACTGTTTATAACAACTGAGGGTACGTATTTTTGGCATTTTTATTTTTTGAATGATGCATTAGACTTCACACTGGTGTATAAAGACTTTCCCATATTAGAGGGTAATTGATTTGATTGGCCTGAGTTGTTCTTGGGTGCCTTGATCTGTTTGAGTCAAGAATTTAGCATGTGTGAGCTGATCTCCTAAGGCTGTCTTGGCCTAGGTGATGTGAAGATGCTACTCTAGAAATGTTGTTCCCAAGTCAATGACTTCTTTATAAAAGTGATCATCAACTTCTAACAAGTTTGACTCGAGAATTTGACCTGTGTAAACCAGTCTTTTGAGGATATCTCAATCTTAGTAATGTCCTCTAGAACAAATAGGTTATTTTAATTGATTATCCATCAATGTGGGTTTGACCAATTTGCTAGCATTTCTCCGGTATAATTGTTTACAATTCTTAATTAAATGTTCTTAGTAAAAATCCTAGTTTTGTAAATATTCTTATTTAAATTTTTATCAAGATATAACTTAAAATTCAAATATTTAGTTTTACATAAAAATAAAAAACTCTTTCAAATTTAATTTTAGTTTTGAATTAACCTTCAAATTTGAATTTTAAATAAGAAATATGATAAATGCATTGCATTTTGCTTATGACTATAAGCAGCCACTTGCTACATACACCTCCATTTTTGTCAAGTACACCCCATTCCTCCTTTTTATATTTTAATTGCTTATTATATCCTTTTTTCTTAAAGAGATACACCCCTTGAGAACCATTTTTCCTTTCTGAAATTATATTTCCAGAATAATATATATCTATTTCATAAATGTATTTTCGGAAATATGATACATTGTTCTAGAAACATATTTTTAAAATAAGTATATATTATTCTGGAAGGCATTTTCGATATTAGAAAATGTCTGTTTATCTTACATTACATGTTTGTTAGTTTTATTTTCATCATATAATTAGTGATTTTTTAACCATATCTAAAATTTTAGTTTCATGCTAATATTGTACCCCATATTCATTGTTTAATAATGTATATATTACATGTAATATTGTGTGTTTTCCTTCATGTGTCACTACATTTTAAGGTATGTCTCATCTTTATTATTCGGCTAAAATACAATTTTCATCCCCTATTTTCTCAAACTTGTGATTTTAGTTCCCTTATTTTTAATTGAGAAATTTCATATCTCACTTTTAAAAAATTTACAATTTTAGTCTTCCATTTTTTAATTGAGACATTTCGTCTTCCACTTTTAAAAAATTCACAACTTTAGTCATTGTGGCTAATTTCAAATGTTGATATATGTACTATGTAAATGTTGACGGACACATGTCTATTTATTATCCTCATGATAAATGTTTTTTAATTATATTATTTCTAAAAAGCTTAATTTATTTAAAAAATAATTAAAAAGTGCATATTCAAGTATGAAATTAAAAAAATTGGACTAAAATCACATAGTTATTAAAGAGTGGAGGATAAAATGTTTCAATTAAAAAATAGGGGGACTAAAATTATGACAAAATGTCTCAATTAAAAAATAGAAGACTAAAATTGTGAATTTGAAAAAATAGAAAAAAAAATTATATTTTAACATTATTATTATTATTATTATTATTATTATTATTATTATTATTATTATTATTATTATTCTTATTTAAACCCTAATTTTGAAGTCCAATCCTCACCATCTTCATCATTCTTTAAACCTCCTTTGCATACTATTGCATTTCTCAAGTGACACTGAGTTTCAAGGATATATTTATGATTGACTTATCTATTATACAATGTACATTATACTTTTTTTTTACACAAGAAAAATAAGAATAACAATAATCAGGTAACCATAATTAGGAATCACTGCTGTTCTTACATAAATCTGAAAATTTCACGAATGAGCTGGACGGGATCCAGGTGGGTTCCAAGTTCTACATGTCGGATGACGAGTCAACCTTGTTTAGGGGAGGGACCTGCAAAATAATGCTCAAGTAAGTACATCAATTATGGAAGCATAATTGAGTAAGAGAGAAGAGAGATTCCGAATAAGTGTCTCAGATGGTGAATATTGAGTGATTATGAGGTTATTAAAGGTTTAGAGAGAACATGTATTTATTGTGTGGAGTGTGGGCTTTAGACCTTTGTTTGTTAATGATATGTTGATAAGATAATAACAGATAATAGCATACAATTATCTAATTTAAATAGAAGATATTGTGTACCTTATTGATATACCGTTACTTGTAAACAAGCAACAACTTGTAGATAACTTGTAGAGATATAAGGCGATAAGGTGGTTACACCAATTTGAATGACTAAGCATAGTTGATATGCTGTTAATAAGGAGATATGGACTGTGGGCGTCCGTGTTCCTATAGAAGGTCGACATCTGCACTCCTGTAAAAAGGCTGACAAGGAGGGCAGACAGGCATATCCGGGTTGAAACTTGGAGAATAGATATGCACTATTAATGTAGCAGTGCTGACATGGAGGGTGTCCACTTGTATAGTGACCTTTCAACAATGGCTACGTGTCAGTTTACCATTTTGGACTGTACATAAGCCCCTGAGCCTTTGAGCCAATTTGTAGGCGAAAGAGGGTGAATGAGCGTTGATGAAGAACGTCCAGTGTCATGGTAGTAAAATATGATGAGTGCTAACAGCCCCCGAGGATGGACAAGTGATACCATGCGTCGAGGTCAATAGCTTTGTAAAGTGATGTCTTGAACCTAGACAAGGTTGTCCGGCTTGTATCGAGACTTGAACCGGGAGAAGGTTGTCCGGGTTGTTATTGCTGAGCTTGTCCAAGGTGTACTAATTTGATTTGTAGTGTCAGGCAAGTGAAGTGTCAAGGTTGATAGCTTCGGCCAATATCTGACCATTGGAGGAGACATTGAAAACATGTGTTACTCTTATTTAAATGCTGCAGATGCGTGTCACCCACGCAACTGTAATCGTGCCTACGTGTCACTCAAGGAGTGGGCACGTATAAGAGATCGTGTGGTAGTAGGTGAATACAGTCAATCATGGCACGAGCTTCTAGGGGACGTTTCAAAATCCTGCCAGTAACCGTCGGCCTCACTCCCATTTAAATAGATGAGACTTTTGTCATTTCCATCGTCACTCCTATGTCTTTGCTTTTTCTGAGTTTCCTTCTTTTCCATTCTTCTTCTTGCTTACACTTTCTCTTTATCTCAAGGTAATCTTCTAAAAAAATGTCTGTCTGACCTGTTTCTGATTCTGTCTTAGGCATGGGTGGTAGTGATTCTGGTGGCTCAATAGAGCAACATGTCATGCGTGAAGTCATCTCTGTGGGTGACTCTTCGGAGGAGAACAACCATGGAGGAGATTCTGACGGATCTTCCTCTTCCTCCGAGAGGAGGGCAAGTTCCCGTCAGGCTGGTGAGGGCACTTCTCGTCCTTGTTAGTAGGCAAGGTCTCCCTTTGCCACGAGGCCAAATGATCCTCTGCCGCTCATCGTCATCCCCGATTCTTCTCCTTCGGGGAGGATGAGGCAAAGTAGTCCTGGAGGAGTTAGAGCCTCCTCTCGTATGCGTCGCAGCCCCGATGCTGGGTCGCTATCTAGTCGTTCGTGACTATGAGTGGATAAGGGAGGACGTGTTTAAGTATCGTTCCTCTATGAATTCCATTGTTTCTCTAAATGTTCTTCGCTCGACATTGCAGATGGTGGCTCTTTCGGACGCCTGCAAGGTCATCATCGAGCCTAGCGGGGAAGATGATTTCCCTTGCTTGACGGTGGCACCAGGCGCGCTTCCCTTCTTCTTCATCTACCGATGCCTCTTCGAGGTGTTAGGTCTTCTTCTCCCCTTCTCTTTATTTCAATGTGCTCTGCTAAAGTACTTGAATGTGGCCCCCTCCTAACTTCAACCTAACAGTTGGGTAGTGGTGCGGGCCTTTGAGATTCTATGTTCGTTTTTGAACATTCATGTCTCTGTTCCCCTTTTCTTGTTCTTTTTTCAGACCAAGCTGTCCGGGAAGGTTGCTTGGGTCTCTTTGCACAACGTCTCCAAGAAGCTGTTCGAGATTGACACCAACATCTTCTGTCGCTTCAAGGACCGATTTTTCAAAGTCCGCAAAAGTGGTGTCGTGGCTGATGGGTTGCCATTGATGCGCAACCGGGATGGGGAGGCTCGCTTCCCCTTCTTTCGAAAATCTAACCCCACTAAGTTCAGGTCATTTGATTAGGATATGCTGACCTTAGTGAAGAGGTCTGGCAAGGAACTCTTGGAGCTGTTGCCAGCCTCTTTGGACGTCCGTGCCATCTTGTCGTTGCCCTCGGTGGACGATCCTTCTGCTGCACTGAACAGTAATTTTCCTTCCTTATAACTTCCTTGCTTTCTGGTATGCGTACTCTGACACTTGCGTTTTTTTGTGTTTTTGCAGGTATCATGGGCAACTTCCAATGGAGGCCACTGGTGAGGAATGTGGGTGGTGATGTTGTGCCACCCCCTTTTCCCCCAGCTGAAGAAGAGGGTTGATCCACTGTTCGGATTGGCTCTGCTGATGTAGCTGTCGCTTTCCCCAGTCCTTCTCCTTCCGAGCTGTCAAAGAGGAAGAGAGACGAGGGTGCTAGGACATCGGGCCACAATAAGTCCCGGGCCATCCATGCCCCTCATAGTCTACGTGCAATGAGGGAGGCTGCCGAGCTTCTGCCTTCTTCTCCTCCTCCTGTCCGGGCTCCTATGCCTGTGGTGGTTGCTGCCACTACTGCTTCTCCTGTTGTCGTGGCACCTGCTCTGGTTATTCCTGCTATTGTACCTCTTGTTGTTGCCGCTTCGACTCCACCCGTCACGAGACCTGTTTCTCATTCTGTTGCCACTCCCTCTCCTTCTCCGTCTCCTCCATATGCAATACCACTGCCTACTGCTTGTCCTGTCACCTCCCTCGAGTTTGTGATTCTTCGAAGGGAGGCTAACTCACTATAGAGTGTAAGGCCCAAGCTTGAACGGAGAGTGCTGACCCGTGTTGACAAGAACTTGATTAGGTCGGCCGGTCCTTAATGCTCACTTGATACTGCCAGACTTTTTCTGTAGAGGGGCCTTTCCATCATTGAAGAACATGGACAGATGCATCGAGAGGCTATGAATAAAGCCGCTTCTATGGAACAATAGTACGCCAAGCTGAAGAGTGCTGTTCATAATGCTTGGCGGGCAGAGTGCAAAAGGCTGAACGGTGCTGTGGTGGCCCTTGCTGAAGTGGTTAGGTGCAACCATCAGCTTTCCTTCAAGGCTAGTGAAGCTTTGTCCAAGTTGCTGTGCACCAGGCTTGAAGGTGATGAGCTAGTGGCTTGAAGCAAGGCTTCTGCTGCTAAGGTTAATAAGGCAGTGGCTGAGTTGGAGGCGAAGTTGAAGGATACCGAGGATGGACTTGCTGCTGAGATGGAGCTGGTTGAGAAGGTGGCGAGTTCGGAGGAGAGGCTGAAGGAAGCTGAGGTTGAGCTTACTGCTGAAATGGCAGTCAGCAAGGAGCTTGACGAGGAGTTGGAGGTGTACAAGCGAGAAGCAGTGGAGTAGCACAAGAAGGGATTTCTCAAGGCTGTTAGCCATGCCAACCTCTTTGTGAGGGACCTTGACTTGGGTCTATTTGACCCTTTCAAGGATGTAAAGGATGACATCTTGGTTGATGAAGAGGAACTCAGATCTACTGAGGAGGCTGCTAATGATGCAACTGATGTGTAAGCTGCTTTTGTTTTTGCTCCTTTTGTCTTTTTGGCCGTTGGTGGCCATGTAAAGTGATTTTAACTTCAATGAAAATGTCCTTTATTTCCATCTTCTTCAATCTTCCTAACATTGCATAATGTTTTCTGCTGATATTTACGTGATAAGTCATTTGAACAATATTGTCATTGAACCAGTTTAAGACACTCTGTTGCGATACTGTCTTGTCATTTTCGAATGATTTGATGTGTGGACATTGCTTGCTGAATTGTCAAGTGACTGAAAGTACCTAGAATGCATCTTGGATTTTGCATGTCATGAACTAACGTTGTCATGAAGTAATGTTGGGTTCCTGTTTTTGCAAAAATGGCTAAGTCTTTAACTCCGCCTGTCGAGGTTCCTATTGCTGCTGGTGTGAGTCTTAGCCCACATAAGTCACTACTACTATCATTCATATTTTGAAAACAATCACCATTGAAGCATAAATTACCTAATTTACTTGTAGGTCATAGTCCATTCTATCCATGTCATTAGAAATTGAACCATAGTAATAGTACCTAAAGAAGAGTCACTATGATCTTGTATTGACATTTGAATGAACCTTAACTCTTTTAATGTCTTTATACTCTATAGCCACTGTTAGAATTTTGGCAAGCGTACCAATTGTCGTTGTAAGTTACAAAATTTATAAAAGTTCATTTCCACAGGGACTTGATTTTTACTCAGTTAATTCAAATAAAGCTTAACAGTTTAATAGTTATGTGCAATGAGTGTGACGGAGTTTCATGTAGTTGCAGATTAACAGAAATAATGAAAATTTAGAAGAAACGGAAATAATAAACTTAGTATGGAAGATTACAAAAAATTATGGAAAGTTATGAAAGATTACGAAAACTAATAAAACGAATTTGATTAAGTTAAGGACGTAGGATTGGATTTCATCGTTCATACCCTTAGTATTCAATTAATATTACCATGCATAAGTTATTTTCTTTTATTATTGATGCACACATAAAATCACCCCAAATCGATCCCTCGCATTTGAGAATCCTAACAATATTTATCAAATATCGATCCCTCGCATATGAAATAAATATCCCAGCGTTACGATTATATTCGCGTGCTTATTTACAATCTAAACGTTATGCTCTATGTCTAGCAATGTAACGTAAAGAGTAAATTTATTCAGTTCAAACCCTAAGATTACTTTTCAGTCTCACTTCGAGTTTAAGTTTGTGATACTAGTGATCAAGTAGTATCAAGCGTTAAGTACGGAATAAATTTACCAATAATAAATAGAAAAGACTTATGCATAAATAAATATTAAAAGAGATACTTAAAAGTAGAAGATTACATCCAATCCATAAGAGAAACTAACCAAGCATGGAGAGAACCTCCTTAAGAGAAGAATTGATGAAGGGCCCCATCACCGCT
>PYAF01002463.1:255669-275891 GCA_007407185.1 Glycine tomentella
GTATCAAGCGTTAAGTACGGAATAAATTTACCAATAATAAATAGAAAAGACTTATGCATAAATAAATATTAAAAGAGATACTTAAAAGTAGAAGATTACATCCAATCCATAAGAGAAACTAACCAAGCATGGAGAGAACCTCCTTAAGAGAAGAATTGATGAAGGGCCCCATCACCGCTTCTTTCCGGCAGAGTCTCCATACTAAATCTCACTTCTCTCACTTTCCTAACCTACCTAATACTAATATTTAAGAGCCTAAACTAAAGAGAAAGCTTAAGAAACAAAGGAAAGAGAAGAATGGAGGTTGAGAGGAATAGATTTTGCCTTGGGGGGTGCTTGGGTATTTATAGGGGGTGGCCTGGTCGAGTTTGGTCGCCCAAGCGACCAATTTCTTCATGAAATACTCGCTTGGGTGAGTTAAATGCAACTTGCAGCCCACTTGCACGTCCACTTGGCCTTCAAGTGGCCCATTTGCTGTTTCTGCTCGCCCAAGCGAGCAAAATACACTATATTAACTCGCTTGGGCGAGTTAAAGGTACTCTGGTGGGCTTTTGGGCCTGATTTTGCTTTCTGCACCCCAGTTTTGCTGTTATGAGTCATTTTTGGGTCTGATTTGCTTTCTACACCTCCCAGGTCTGCTATGTAAGCCCTCCTTGCTTGCTTTGCTTATTCGGAAGCCTCGAAAATCTACGGAATCTATCAAAATACAAAACATGATTGGATTAATCTTCCAAAATATAAAAACTACACTCATACAAGTAATAAATATAATTTAACTAGGTTTAGGACAAGTTTATAAGCAAAGTTATTGAATTCAAAAGATAAGTGCCTGCATTTGAAACTTGAATTTAACTGAATTAAGGCACTTATCAGCCACATGAATACAAATGCATGAGCTTAGGGAGAGACAACATGATTACATGGAGCCCACAAGCATTCACAATATCCAAAATTTACTCTTTACAGTTTTTCTGTCCTTCATAAGTCGAGGATCTCAAATTAACTCTTGGAAGCAACAAAGATCAATTGTTATTTAACTTGGAAGGTTCTGTAACATAAAACATAATAGAAAATACTACCAAAATCATTAACTAATTACTCTTGACTTTTTTAAAAGACAAACCTAACTGTGGCTTTTGTGAATCACCTACCAGTTACCACATAGGAACATTACCTCACTATTTACATCGAATTAAATTACGTTGGGGCAAAACTGCCACTATTAGACTATAGCAAACTACATTTAGATAGAGACCATATAATTTAACACAAAAAAAATACATGTTGTGCTGGGGAAGTGTTCACTTGAGAATATATGAGAAGAAACTGGTTTGTGTTTGGATTGTAATTGAAAAGTACAGTTTGGTTAACGTTAAGTCTATAAATTTAAGTTTAATTATAAGTAAGTAACTTCATTTATGTTTAGAATTAATTCCTTATGTAGATTATGGATCAACTTAAGAACTATTTTTATAAGAACATTTATTAAAAGATAATATATATATATATATATATATATATATATATATATCCTCCCTAGATAGTGAAGTAAGCACGTGAGGCTAAGAAATTTCTCACATGTACTGGAATGATACATGTGAACCTTCACAACATGTAAGAATTACAAATAAAGGGGAATATGCTTGGTGAATTTGCTTGATGCTTCAACAAACTTGTCCTTTTGTGTAGTACATTATTTGCATGCATTTTATTCCTCACAGACTGTAATTTATGACTGCACACAGTGTGTATGTGTGATAGTGTGTATGCTATAAGTAGTTTGACACAAGGAGGGCTTAGGACTTTCAG
Organism: Glycine tomentella; assembly: GCA_007407185.1. Taxonomy (NCBI): domain Eukaryota; kingdom Viridiplantae; phylum Streptophyta; class Magnoliopsida; order Fabales; family Fabaceae; genus Glycine; species Glycine tomentella. The sequence continues at coordinate 257,479 of PYAF01002463.1, forward strand.
AGATAAAAGAACTTGAATAAACTCACTATAGGTTGTTTATATAATAACTTTGAATACATATCTATTATAAGACAGATTTCAGCACCAATACCCAACTTATCCCCTTCTCATATTCCAATTCCAGTCACCAAACCAACTGCTAGTATGCATATTACCATATTATTTACCGATTTTCTCTTAACCTACATCATATGTACTATATGCTTCTTTTTAAACAAATGCCTTCACAGTTGATGTTTGTCAACTTGTTATTCTGGCTAAGGGCTAAAAAAAAGCAAATATCTTTAGTTCATGCATGTAACCAATACATAACAGCAGAGAAAATCAGCTCAATCAGTTCACTTCATTCAAAGAGCAAGTGCTGCATCAGCTCAATCAGCTCAGCTCCAATGTTTAGAACTAGTAAAATATTAATATACTGCATAATTCTTTCTCCTCATTTTGGAACTAATCCAAGTCAACACAGATAAAAAGCTAAAACGCAGAGAGCACTTGACAGTTCACACACTTAGCATAAACAGGAAAAAATGGAATACTAACCACTCACTAAATATAAATAATCTTCTAATTTTATATAGAAATAAAATCCAGAAAATAGTAAAATAATAGTGAAAGGAACAAATCAAATGTTAAAAATGAAGGAATATAGAAGCAAAGAGTACTTACATGAAAACAAAGAACAATAATTCGTACGATGCTATCAGAATCCTTCGATTTTACGAAATGGCGTGATAATCTGTTTACATTGGTGTGAAAAAACAAAGTAGAGATAAAGAGTCAAGACGGGTACGCAATGGAAAGCACGCACAATGGAAAAAGTTGGGGACAAAGGAACACACAATGCGGCGGACAACATGGCAAGTACCAGTGGCGGAGTGGGCAACACCGTGGTCGCACGGTGGCACATAGCGGCGCAGTGGGCAAAGCGGTGGTGGAACGGTGGCACGTAGCGGCGTAGTGGGCAAGGGAGGAGTAAGGGTTGTAAGGAAGAAGAGCATAATGGCCAAGGCGCCAGACTAATATTACAAATTATTATAAAAGACACAACATTGGTTTTATAACAAAACCGATGTTAAGTTACCTCGTTAACATCGGTTTTTTATAAAACCGTAAAAAACCAATGTTAAGTTACTTAGTTAACATCGGATTTTTAAAAATTGTAAAAAACCGATGTCAACGAAGTAATGTTAACATCGGTTTTTTATAGAACCGATGTTAACTTAGTCATCTTAATTATGAATATGCCACCGTGTTTTTGTTAACATCGGTTTTTATCGAAAACCGATGTTAAGTAGGCGATTTTAAATCCCTATTTTGTAGTAATGTGCATCACATATCAGCCATTAAGGATATATGGCTGAGAGAATTCAGCCTCTCATTTTTCACACCTTGGACAAAGTCAAGTGACAGACATAGATACAAGGACCCTAAATATTGGTCCACATTTGGGGCACTGATGATAGTTATTATTGTATCTATGTCTCACTTAGAATACATAAAACTGGTGGCAATAACTTGCTAATAGAATACTATAGTGTTTCAGCTTTTGTTACTGTTATAATATATTGCATGTATTTGGGTGGTTGGGAACCATGAGTTCATTGCTTCCACTATGATTATGTTGTGTGACTTGGGTTTGTGTCATTCCCAGCCAATGGATCAGCATCACAAGTGTTATTTTATATGTAATGTAGTTTAATCAGTTCATTGGCTGAATATGGAAGTGTTTTTTTTATGATTGAACATAAAATTCTCTTTAATCTTTGCATGTAGGTGATAGGCCTTATTCAAAGCTAAGCCTTGCTGCTGTGTCAAACATCATCCGAAAATGATGGGATGCTAAACCAGAGAAGCATACACAAATGCATGAGGTGGTGTCAATGTTTACAACCAATGTGAAATGATATGCAAAAACATGCAGTACACTATATTTTTTGTTGTCATCCCTAACCTTGACATTCAACTCCTCATAATTATGTGTACAACAGGGAGGTCATAATTATGTGTAATGCATGATAATTATCATTTGTATTGTCCGTAACCTTGACCTTGACAATGAAATTCAAAAACCATTATTACAATTGTCACAGATTGATTGTCCGACAATCATATAGTTGTCAATGGTTGGTTTTAATAAGGATGCCAAATAGCAAAATTTTGATGTGTATCCAAAAACTAAAAGCCAGAAAAAAATAACGTATTCAAAGACGGTTGTTATTTGTAGCCGTCTTAGTATAAATTATTTTTTTTTATAAAAAAAATGACCTATATCTATGACGGTTCCATAGGAGGGATCATCTTAGTTATGGACCTTTATACGACGGGTCTGTAATCCAGACCATCTTCGTAGGGTACATATCTAAGATGGTTCCTCCTATGGAACCGTCGTAGATATGGGTCTTTTTTTTTAATTCAAATAATTCGAAGATGGTTAGCTTAATCAACTGTCTTTGATATCGATTGAACCAAGACGATTATATGACCGTCGTCGTATATGGCTTAGATTCAACAATTGCCACAATAATGACGGTCAGATGACCATCGTTGTATATTGTATGCAACCGTCGTGGAACACCAATTATGCAATAGTGTTTGCCTATCTTTTTAATTTTTTATTGTTTATTATATTATGAAAAATAAATATATATAATAATAATAATTACTATATTTTTCTTACTCAATAATATCATAAATTAAATTAGTTTTGATTTTTTTTTATGATAGAGACTATAAGTGTCACTTATGAAAAATGTGATAATTTTGTTCAACATCATTATAGACTAGTCATAATAATGACAATTATTTTTCAATTCTTTAACATTATTAAGTAAGACTCATCAAAATTTTTTTTTATTTTAAAATCTTATAAAATCATTTTTACTTAGAAAATATATAAAATAATTTCAAACATTTTTATTTGTTAATTTATATTAATTTCATTTATTCACGATAAGAGAGCATTGTTTGCTTTCAAAGTTCATCAGTTGTTGAACAAGCTCCATTGAAGTTTTATCACAAGTTGTCTCGCTTGTTGAAGCTATAAATGTCCCAACATTTATATCAATAACATTTGTATTTAGACCACCTCCAATGTGCCTCTATAACTCCTATGATTAAAGTTTCCTTTTTAAGTGAACCATTTCCAGAATGAATCAATCAAATTTGAATTACATTTCTACGTTATATACATGCACTTTATATATTTTGTCTTTTTTTTTTGGTCCACTTTCCCTTTCAAATGTCACTGTTAGAATTCATATGGATTGATGCTTTAAAAATCCCTTTACTTGTGAAAGGTGTATAATGCTATAAAGAAAAATATGAATTTAATACAAAAAATAAAAGCCTGGAAAAAAAATCGGCTCATTCAAAGATGGTTGTTACCTGCAATCGTCTTTGAATTATTTTACTATAGGAAAAAAAATCACCATATCTACGATGGTTCTTAAGGAGGAACCGTCTTAGATATGACCAATTCTAAGACGGGTCTGCTTCCAAACCGTCTTAGAAGGGTAGATATCTAAGACGGTTCTTCTTTAGAACCATCGTAGATAAGGCCCAATATAATTTAATAATTTAAAAATTCGATTAATTCTAAAAGGGTTTAGTGCCTTACCCGTCTTAGAAATCTTTTGAATCAAGACAGTTATATGACCATCGTTGTAAAACGATATATTCAATGACTGTGTCAACAATGACGGTTATATAATCGTCATTATACGACCTCTGGAACCAACGTAGATTAAGGATTCAGTAGTAGTGTAGCGAATGCAGTTGATCTAGTTGATCGATTTCTTCCAAGGCTTACATCATTAAATTGTGAGTAAAATAAAGTCCCACCAGTTTATATAAAGAAAATTTCATTTTATTTCAAACTCTTTGGATATTGAATCTCTATTTCTCAATGACCATAGTAAATGGAGCTATCCTACTTGTGTACATCATTGGACATTATTTTTATTGTCTTGTTTTTTAATCTCTTCCATTTGTTTTGTTTCAAGCAAGCCTATTGTTGTAAATTTTTGGGCTTACTCTAAAGATCAGATCCTCAAGATTCTTGAAGAAAGGTTACATGTAACATTAATTTTATTAAACTTGAGTTATATGGTTATGCCATCTTGATCTAAAATCATGACTACTAGAAGGAAATTGTCATTGTCATGCTTTGTTAAAATAGTTTACTGACTTCCTGGAATAAAAAATGTGAACAAAATGTCACATTTTCTTGTTGAATATTTTTGTTAATAACTTTTTGTTTCATCACCAGGAACTTCCTTACACTGTCTTCCAACAGCAAGCCCTAGAATTATGTGCTAGGGTGAGTCCATTTATATATTTGAAAAAATAGTGCTATGCTATCTTTTCTTATCTTAGGTAAAAGCATTGCTGATAAAAAAAGAGTAAAATGCATCAAGTCCCATTTTACTAATTGTTTTAAATAAACTAATGTCCGGAGGAGCTTAAGTAAGTGCTATTGTAATTTATCTTGAAATAATATGTAGAGCCTAATTAGAACTGCACTTTGCAGAAAGTTGTTGCAGCTTCTGGTGACATGCGGAATGCTCTTTGTATATACGGGTCAGTCATTTATTATTATGATAAATTAGTGCATCCAAGCTTATTCATCAAAAGTGTTCATTTTGTTTATTGAAAAAAATTGAAATGGATATTTACTACAATTCCAGACCTCATCTATAATTTTGTTGATTAAAATTAATTCACAAACAATATTTGAACTTAGTTAAAATAATAACTGTCCAATAAAAATTTAAATGTATTTGATTGGAGCAAATAAATTTTAATAAATGGGAAGAAGTTACTTAGTAAAAGAGAGAGATTATTTTGTCTTGCTGTTTGTTTTTGTCCCTTTCCTTCCTTCCTCTTGGTTTTTCCAATTCTATTATGCCTCCCTCGATAAATCATATTCTTTGCCTTGCCGTGCTTACTAGTCCTTTACTGGCATTGTGGCTAAATAATCAAGTTTGGTAGGAAAACTAAAACTGCAGAGAAAGGCTTATCCAAATGGTGAAGGGAAGTGAAAGTAATTTATTTTCTTCTACATCAAAATTACCCACTTCCCTTGAAACAATGCTGACTTCATTACTTGTTCTTACGTTTTGCAACCATTTCCTTTTTCTAAACAAAATTTTGACAAATTTTAACCAAGACCTAGCCAGAGAACCTCAATAACCTTGTAACATATTCAAACCTAAGACTAATGGTTGAGTGAAATATGCTATTGGATCCTTAAGTCTTCATATCCTACTTCAAATGAACTATAATTATAAGATGACAAGTCCCAAGGATATCCTCTTTCTCTTCTTTTAACACTTCCTCTTAGTATATGATGAAGCCACCATAGGATTTCATCCAATAATATAGTGCTAAAGATACAGTTTTGTTCGGACTTAAGCGTTAGCATTCTCCTAATGAGATAGATAATTTAGCTGCACAGAAACACATATATTAAGTGATTTAGGACTAGTTTGAATAAACATCTCAACAAAAGAGTAATATGAGAAGAAAATAAAAATAAATCAAACTTGCATTAGTAAAAATCAGCTTATGCACCTTAACTTTTTTAGAAGTTCTGTCATCTTACTTCTCTATAAACACCTAAATCAACCTCACAGAGCTTGTCATTCTTGCGATCAAAAATTCTTAACAGAAGCATTTTACAATTGAAAAGCTATCATAAGTTTGAGAGTAGGATATTAAACGCAGCCTTACCCTTGCATATGCAAAGAGACTATTTCCAGATTCGAATTCATGACCAACAAGTTAGCAAGGCACAACTTTACTGTTGTGTTAGGGCTTGCCCTTTGAGAGTAGTTGTTATTGTTGTTACAAAAAGAAAAACAATAAATGTGTTTTTTATTTAACTACTGATTGTTTAATAAAACACTTTGAGGCACTCCTAATGACTGCTTTGATGTCTATGAAGAGGAATAAATAATCAAATCTGTATTTGAAGAACAACATTTTATTTATCAAGAAATGTATTTGATTTCAAGTTTTCAACAGGCTTGGTGGGTTTATTACTTGCACGTGTTGCAAATACAGTGTTCCTAACAGGTATGGTGCCTTCTTTTATTTGAATGCCACTCTTCCATGCTCCTATGAATCATCATGGTGGAAATTCATATTCTCATACTACAAATGGGGACCATATTGCATAATTATAAAGAATTATGGTGCCTTTTATTATACGAGGAATTTATTTATTTCTTTTAAATTTTTGTTCTTTTAAAGTTGATGATTTTAATGGACAACCAATGCTTATTACTATTTGTCAGACCATGGGTCTGAAATTCTTGACAACTGTGTAAAGAATGTTAAGCTTAATTTTGGATTATTGAATTATCAAGCCAAAATTTATGTACGTGAACTTAGATTGGTTCGGTTGCAGGCCTCCTAAAGCAAAAATAGGAGAGGCTCCTTGCACACAAAAGTAAAGTTAATTATTTTGATGAATATTCTCCCAGGAAATTATTGCGTCTTTCTTTTTGCAATATTTTCCATTTGAAACTGGCATGAACACAACTACTTCTTTATACTTTTCTATATCAGGTGTGCTCACAATCACTTTATGCTTCGTTGCTGGTGGCTGCTGATGTTATTTATAGTGATGAGCTGATTGATGCATTTTTTAGTACCTTAGAGTGATTAATGTCAAGGGGTTCAAGAAAGGTATCAAAACAGAATTTCTTTTTCGTATAGCAGAAAATCCAACAAATCTACTACTTGATGAAGTAAAAAAAAGAAGCCTATTTAACATGTGTAAATTGGAAAATTTATCCAAGATCAAATAATATTTATTTGATGCACTATTCTCAATATTAGTATTGAAAAAAAATACAATCGAGAAAGCAAACAAATCAAATAAAAATGATAAAATGAATTATATATTTATTTGATATTTTAAACATTATGAATTAAATTATCATTAAGTTAACAAAGGGGACAGGTATGGAGATAACACGCACCATGATGAGTATAGAACATGCACAGGAAATGTTGCAGTCATGATCTATTGAGCCACCCCTCTTCAGTCATTGCTACAAAAGGGGTCTTTTATGACGCACCTTCTAAGACAGTTCCTAAAAAATCGTCTTAGAATATGAGGCAGTGACAATTTTGTAAATATTACAAGATGTACAACAGCGTTCAAAGTATACAAAAACAGCTTTATTATAATCGTCTTAAGAATAAAGGATACAAAGATTATTTTATACCAAAACCATCTTTGAAATTCGTACCCATTTACACGATTTTGCTTTATTCATGGTGTTCAAAGACGGTTTTGAACCAAAACCATCTTTGAAATTGTTTCTAGTCTTATTAATTTCTGTCCGCGTCTCACCTTCTCCCTAAAATCAAAGCCACTGTCCATCACTCTCTCTCATCAAACCCTTGGGTTCCAATCGATCTCCGTCACTTTCTCTCCTTGGATATCAACAGCAGCAACAACAACAGCAACACGAACACGATGACCCGATCTCCAAGCTTCTGGAGCCGTTGAGCAAGGACCAGCTACTCATCCTTCTCTATGAGGCGGCGATAAAGCACCACGATGTGGCAGAGATCGAGGACTGCAAGGTCATCATCAACAAGGTCTCCGGCAAGTCCAAGGGCTACGGAGTACATGCAGAAAAAGATCTATGTGAGCAACGTTGGGGCGGATCTGGATATGGAGAAGTTTCTCGTGGTTCGGGGAGATATACGAGGGGTCGTTGGGGCTTGACAAGGCTACCGTCAAAACTAAAGGATTTTTGTTTGTTTGTTTACAGGAGTTTGGAAAGTGCTGGGAGAGCATTGGAGGAGCCTTAGAGTAATTGTTGTGGGTACGAAAAGTTGGCGGTAAGCATCTCGTGCTCCGGAGCAAAGCAAAGTGAGAAGAGAACTGAGAGCTTCGAAGAAGACACCGTGGAAAGATCTGAAATTAGGGAAAAGGAATGACTGGGTAGAGAGAATGAGAAAAGAAAAAGGAAGTGGTTGGTAGAGACCAAAAGAGAGGTTCGACGAAGAAGGGAAGAATGCGCGCGGCGATTGGTAGAATAGCAGAGGTGGCCTTGCCATGGTAGAAGACTCTAGGGAAGTTTGTAGCGGTGTGAGAGATAAGCTTCACTACAACAATGTATCTTTTCTGTGTTATTTTTCTTTGGTTACATTGATTAACAAGATCTCATTTCCATGTTAAAATAACATGTTTTTGCAGGTGTTAATAATTTAATTCCTATGGAAATTGTGCTGAAGATTGCTGCAAAGATATGGTCAAATGAGAGATTTGCAGTGTACATTGTTATTCCAATGTGGCCAGTGGGTGTTCCAACTAGTGTTGCCACTCAAAGAATTCTATTTTGGCAGGTATGCTACAACTCACAAGATAAAGGCCAACTTTCATATTATGCAACTTGTATTCCTGTTAATAAATTGAGATTTTGAATGCCCAATTGACCTGTTGATTTCTCTACTCATTAGAATATAAGAAATTACTTAAACTTGTGTCCAGCTGGAACAACTTATAAGTGGTATGCTTGTTGTGTTAAGGATTGTGTTTGACTGTGAGAAGAGTGCTCCTATGAAATTTGCTTGTTTTTCTTTTATCATGTAATGTCCTAATTTAAAGTATGCTAGCATACATTGGGTGTGGTGGGTTATATTTATATGGAATTGAAGTGATGAAGTAAACTATCTTTTTAACCAGCACTTTGTGAATTATACATTTTTGTTTCAATTACTGTGACAATGATGGTGAAAGTTGTGTATATGGATTTTAGAATTCTATGCACAACATGAAACTATATATGTTCTATTAGTTCTTATCTTGTTCATGAGTTCATTTGAATGTTATGCAGAAGTCTGAAAACATGCACAAGAAAAAGGGTTCTAGTGTTAGGCCAAAAACTTCAATGCTTCAAAAGGCTCTTCGTGACGTAAGTGAAAATGGTTGCAAAATGTAAGATTAAATATTTATGTTCACATTTATCATGGATATGAATTGTAAAATGTTTGTTTCTAATGCTAATTTTTTCTTCTCTTCTTTTGTTCATTTTGAATAATGTAACATTTATCATGGTCCAAGATCTTGTCATGCTATGTTTTCATACTGTACATGTGGCTTAAATCATTGAACTTGTATTTGATTCTGCCTTTTATTTCTTATCCAACGTTTGTACTACAAGGAAAGAAGTTGCAGACAGTGGGTGAAAATGAACTCTTCCTCTTTCTGTCAAATCTCACTTAACTAATTTTTGTTTCAAGAATGACACCTTTTGAAGAAAAAATACTAGTAAAGTATTAGGAGACCCCCACTGTTAATTGCTTTGTTTGAGCAGGAATGACAAAATATAAATAATAGGAGGGAAAGTAAAGTGCGGGCCTTGGATTTTTGGAGTGGAATTTGGGAGGGTAGAGTCTAGGTGTCTTGAATGTCTGGGGACTAGGGGATATGGAGGGGATCATACTAATGTATCTTTCTTGATCTTTGTTTTGTACCTCTCTGATACTGAGCAGAGGCTATCTGTAGCCATAAATAATTATTATTCTTATTTATGGACCAGTTCTACCATAAAATAACTTAAAAATTTGGTATATGCATATAGAGAGGGGATCATGCTCCATCCCCAATGGACTACTTGTATTTTTTAGCTATAGTTGCTTTTAGCAAGCACCAAGTCTTGTATTTAATTTATGTCATCAATTTATTATTCATGGTTTTTATTTTAACCTAACTTGTCATATGGACGCCTTTCTTGATTTTGTAGGATATGCTTTTGTCAAATTTTGTAATAGAGAAATGGCATTGGCTGCAATCAAAGGGCTGAATAAAATCTTCACAATGCGAGTAAAGCTAATCTATTCAATTGATACATATTACTCTGTCCACTTTCAAATGCTAGCTAAAGTCTTATTTTAATCAACTAAGGTTGTGATCATTCTTTAATTGTTCGTTTTGCGGATCCTAAGATGCCTAAGACTGGAGAATCAAGGTTTCTCTTTCTCACCCCTTTATCTTTCATATAACTGTGTTTATTACAATCTTCCACATAACTGTAACTCATGCATTGAAGACTCACTACTACAAAGCACATGACGACGGTTCTGTCGAAACGGTGGCATACTCATAAATATGAGGTTATGTGCAACGATGGGTATTATAAAAACCGTCTATGAAAAGCATGTTTGTCATTAACCGGTGGCATTTTTGTAATTAACTTGAAGTTATTGAAGACGATTATGGGAAAACCGTCTTTGTATTGACACTAACAAAGACGGTTTTCCATAAACCATTTTTTTTTTCAAATTAAAATGTCCACTAATTCATCAGTGCTGGCTATCAAACACACCCTAACAATCCCAGCCATCAGTCTCGTGCCCTAGCCTCATTCACCTTCTGTCAATTCGTGTCTCTACCCAGGCATCCGTGAGTCTCGTATCCTTGACTCTATTGCAACCTGCAACAGGTATGTATCTGTTCTGTTTTCACATAAATGTGAGTGGTTGAAGCTGTTTTTGGATACGCGACGTCGTTAATTGATTATTGGAGTTGCAATTTAGTTTGGGTCGGAGCTGCAATTTTATTTGTTAAACACCTGCAATTTACTAAGTTTTATGTTGGATTTGGTGAATAGGAGTGACATAGTGTGGAAGAAGTTTCTGGACTGCTCGAGTATAGATAGAGTGTTAGAGATTTGTGGACTGGTTGTCGATCCCCTTGACTCTGCTTCGACCTCCAAAAAGTATGTATCTCTTCCTCAATATAAGTCATAAAATTCAAAAGAACAACCCGCTACATTTTCCTTATTACCATTGTCATGAAATGTGATGTGTGATTTTCAGTATGAAGTTGGTTATTATGGGAAAGCATATATATGAGATTTTCCTAAACTAGAGAATTAACACCACTCAGAAATTAATTCAAACTTGACGCAATACAAATGCAAATGAAATTTTCCTAAACTAGAGCACATGCATGAGATACATGGAGCTCCTAAATGGTGGGTTTATTCTTAGTTTTCGGTAAATAGAACTCAAATAGAGCCAAGAGAGAATTATATTGCAAGAGATGATGATTAGAAAGATACTATAGTGGAATTGATGAAGAAAGTCAACAAACACTTGCCGCTAGGCTAATAATTAATCATACGTAGGGATGAAGTATGTATAATAATAAAGCAGAAAGGGTGAAGGAACGATAATTATAATTATGATGGTGGTGGTGCAACAGTAGTAGAGGGATTCTTTTTGGCAAGATTGTGCGTATTCTTATGCATCCAAACCTTGAGCACTATTCTATTGACCCCAATCTCTTGGCAGAACTATTGCACAATAGATTCCTCGTGCTTCTGGATTTTCCAACCCACCTTCTCAGCAAAGTTGAGCATTTTCTCCTTCTCCTCCTGGCTGAACTTTGTCCTGAACCTATTCTTCATTAGCTGCTAGTGGGAACTGATGGGTCTACTACTAAGCTGCATCATTCCACCACCACCACCATCTACTAGTTCATCAGATTCTGAAGGGAGGTGGTGCCCAATTCCTCCAATCTTGTAGGGAATTATCATCTTGTGTGGTGGAACATTTCTAGGAGCTGTATGATACCTCAGAGCCTCAGGAGGGACGAGGTTCTTGTGGGGGCCTAGAATGAGTCTTCTTCTATTGATGTTGAGGTGGTGGTAGTCACATGAAGGCTCACCCTCCACTTCCTTTTTGTGGAAGTTTATGTGGCAATGACAGGCAGAGCAGTTCTGTGCCTCTATGTTCCCTTCTTCTCCACTTGGCATGAACTCACCACACCCATCAGTGGCATTCCCTCCCATGGCTGCTGTATGGTTGTTCAGGCATTCTCTGTACCAAACAACTTTGTTGTAGCTGCCAAGTCCATGATCCTCCTCCTACTGCATAGTAGGTGTGCCATCTGAAGGTGCCATGGAGGATATAATGTGGTTATGGTCATGGTGAATCATGAGTCCGTGACCATGACTATTAACATATTCATATGTAGTACTGCTGTTTATTGGGATTGGGATTTCTCGTTGTTGACTCGAAAGTTCCATTGCTTCCTAGCTTTGGAGACTTACCGAAAAAGAAACAAACAAAAAAGATCATCTGGGTAATGTCAAAATGATTGCAAAGTTTCATCGATAGCTAGCTAGGAACACATATGAAGCAAAAAATAGTGTTTTGTAATTTATGATGAGGTAACAAGCTAGCAAAAAAATCAAGAGTTAATTGTGTTGGAAGCCATCCACCTCACTATCTTCAATTGAATTAAGAGAATAAAGCAACAAAGTCTGAAGTAGGGCACACATGAGACAACTTTTTAATTACTAAACACTTTCCCACTCTGGGTATTTTCTAATTTTTATTTATCTCTTCAAGAGAGAGAGACAGAGAGAGAAAGATACTAACTGTCTCTATGTCTCAGCGAGAAGATCATATTCATAATCAATGAACTTAGCTACAAACAAATTAAGCCTTGTAACTAGCTAGCTTTCTTGTCTTTAAACTCAATTGGAGATGAAGAAGAACTACAAGATAGACCAAACCTTATGTTGAAGACATGGTTGGTTAAAAGAAAAGAAAAAAACATGATTTGGTTAAAAGAGAGTAGAATTAGAGTAATAGAAGGCAGTAGAAGATGAAAGGGAGAGTGAGAGAGAGCTTTGGAGGTAGATTTTGGTAGTGGAGCACTAAACAAAAGCTGGTTATAGAGGTGGTGTGGGAGGACAAAAAAAACCAAAATTTAACAGACAAAGAGGAATGCACAGTTCAATTTTAGGAGAGGGACATTCAGATTAGAGAACCCTCACAAAAGTATGAAGTGGGGGTGCTTGCTTTGATTTGCTTGCACTATCAGCTATCGAGTTTACGCCATATAGAGGGGAGCAGTGTGTTTGATAGTGGTGGGGACAAAAGATGGTAGAGTGAGACAAAAAGACAGAGAGATAGAGAGAGCATCTTTGTCTAATTGAATTAACTGAAAGAAACGCCTTTTCAAAGTAAATAAGCTAAACTTCCCTTCTTCTTAATTATTATCGACTGTTTGCCTCCACTTCCCTTTACTCTTCCCCAATAGAATGGAGGCCCAATCTTCATTTCCTCATTCATTATTAGGCTTTGATTTTTTTAAATTACTTTAATTGATTCAGTATTGAAAATATTCAATTTACTTTTTCATGTCTAGAGGGTTTTTACTGTGGTATCACAGGTCCTCACACGCACTGGTGCACTCACACAAATACAGAACAATTTCTCTGATAGAATACTTCTGATGTATTTAGATAATGGTCTGCCAAGCCACTCATTGGCCTTGTACATGAGATGCTATTTATAAGTAATACATGACTCTTCACTTGAGTAACTCTTCACCTAGGGACATGACTCTTCACATGAGTAACTTCTTCACCTAGGGACATGACTCTTCACATATTTAATTTATTATTATTAAAGTTTAATCCAACAAAATCCCCCCATAAACTTTAAATATTTCTTTCGTCTTTCATCCCCAACATCTTCTTACAATTTTCCAGTAGCAATGTCGGTAATGGCTTCGTGAATACATCTCCGACTTGATCTCGGCTTGCCAGATGAAGTAACTCCACCTTCTATCCTTTTACTTGATCTCGGATTGCCTCTTCGAATGTTATTTTTTCAGAATCTGTCAACAAACAAATAAGGTGAGCTTCATTAGTTGAATCATACAGGTCCTGCAAACTCCTCATTCGGGGTTGTCTCATCTCGTCTTCGTCAGATGTCTCACTTTTTGCCGGGATCCAACTTGGTGATTCGCCTTCCTACTCTTCTTGTTGAGTAAGCGTCTGTCCGGGATCTAAGATGACCTCGGATGAAGTGCTCCAGTTCCATTCATCTTCTTCATTAACTTTCACATTTCGGCTTATTATTACTTTCTTGGTGCCGGGATTCAACAACTTGTATCCCTTTGTCTTTTCGTCATATCCAATGAAAGTAAATTTCCTGCTCTTCTCTTCCAACATAGTTCTTTGCTGATCAGGGACGTGTGCATAAGCAACACTTCCGAAGACTCTGAAATGGCCTACTGATGGCTTCTAACCCATCCATGCTTTCTGTGGAGTTTTTCCATTCAGACTGGAATGGAAATAGCGATTCTGCACATATACAACACATAGTACGACCTCCCCCCAAAACTCCTTAGGCATTTTCTTCGTTTTTAACATTGCTCTTACCATGTCAAGAATGGTACGATTTTTCCTCTCAGCTACTCCATTTTGTTTTGGTGAGTACGGTACAGTTAAGAACCTTCTTATCCCATGCTGCTCGCAATACCTTTTATATGAAATTGATGTGTACTCCCCACCTCGGTCAGAACGGATCGACTTGATTTGCCTTCCAGTTGCATTTTCTATCATCATCTTAAAACTCTAAGCACTTTGGATTTTACTTCCAGCAAATACACCCAAGTTTTACTACTAAAATTGTCTATAAACGAGACAAAATACCTTTTTCCACTGAAAGACCCAGGAGACATGGGTCCACACAAGTCGGTATGAATTAGTTCTAGTGGTTGTTAAGATCTGTATTTGGCCGTCTTTTGAAATGGACTCCTAGCATGCTTGCTTAGCACACATTCTTCACAAAATCTTTTTTCACAGTTCAAACTCGGCAACCCATCCACCATTTTCTTGTTCATCATCTCGGTCAGGCCTCCGTAGTGAAGATGCCCAAACCGGCGATGCCATAAGGATACTTCATTACTCATCTCGGTTTGCAAACAGTCGACCTGCACACTCCTCAACATTAGTTTGAACATTCTATTTTTCTCCATCTGAACTCGAACTATCAAACGTCCTTGTTTATCCTTCAAGAGGAGAACTCGGTCTGTCATGAGAATCGAGTAGCCATTCTCCATCAGTTGTCCCACACTAAGAATATTACTTTTTAGATCGGGCACGTAATAGACATCTCGGATGCGCCCAATTCATCCATCTTTCTGTAAGAAACAAATCGTACCTCGGCCTTTGACATCAACCTTTGAAGCATCTCCAAACGAAACATGTTCGGCTTCTATTTGTCTCATATTACTGAACAAATGCTTATTCCCACACATATGATTGCTTGCACCTGTGTCTAGATACCATTCCATCTCGGATCCCTGGTTGACTTCACTTCTAGTCATCATCAGAATTCCTCCATCTCTTACTTCTCCTTCTGTAACAAGGTTTGAAGTTTCATTTCTTCTTTTATCTCGGCAATCCTTCGTAAAATGTCTGACTTGACCACAGTTGTGACATCTGTCCGAGTTAGAATCTCTCGAGTAATGTCCATACTTTTCGCATTTTGTAGACATTTGCAAGAATGTCCCACGCCTCCTTTGAAGTTGCACTAGTGATCTTCTCAAACCCGGAATCATCAACAGCTCGGAATAACATGTACAACGCCCCTTTATCTTTGAACCTCATCTCCTTCAATGTCTTGTTGTGCGCCGTCATATATCCTGCTGTGGATGTTGGTTCCTCGAAACCACCATGGAAAACCTCCCAACTATCACGGGCTCCTAAAAGAGCTTTCATCTGGATACTCCAGCTTTCGTAATTAGCCTTTGTAAAGCGGGGTAGTGGCAGACTACTACTTGGCCCACTCTCCATTTTCTCACACTCTGATACCAATTTGTGGTATCACAGGTCCTCACACACACTGGTGCACTCACGCAAACACAGAACAATTTCTCTGGTAGAATACTTCTGATTATTTAGATAATGGTTTGCCAAGCCACTCATTGGCCTTTTATATGAGATGCTATTTATAAGTAATACATGACTCTTCACTTGAGTAACTCTTCACCTAAGGACATGACTCTTCACATATCTAATTTATTATTATTAAAGTTTAATCCTTTATTTTGATGGTTTGAGTTTTGGTTGTTTTTTTTGGTATTGGGAGTGAGTGATTAAATGGGTGAAGCTTTATAGAATTGGATTGGATTGCTTATAAAGTGATGTACTTTTGCTTTGACCACCTAGATTGATCTATTTTCCTTCGATCATTATTGTTCAACTTCTTCACGCACCCTTACTATCTGAATGACAGGTGACTGGGGAAAGCTGTTGGATAACCTTGCACTTTCATCTCCAGGACATTATTATATTGAGGGACAAGGATCATTGCTCCAGTAAGTGTTTGCAATCTCACACTTCTAAATTTTCACTTTCATTCATGAGTTGTTTACTTGAAAATAATTTATAAGAAAGATTTAATTGTTTTGCTTGAGTCCTTACTTGTATTAGTCCTTACTTGTTAGGTACTGTTCAAGTGATCCGTTGTATACTTGCTCATACACAATCATCAGTTGGCTTTTATTTGTGCATAAACCCAACAACATGACCACATTTTTATGTCTAGCACTGATGAGCAACTGTACTACTGATTTTAATATATTCTCTTCAAGGGATGTAGTAACTTGAAATTTGTTAAAAACTAATTTTACCTGTCTCTCTAGCAAGCCTTCAAACGTAGGTCCATCTTCACTTTTTGATAGCGAGTTGTCAGTTGAAAATCCTTCTATAGTTTTAGGAGTTCTTCAAAAGTAAAGTCTTTTGGACATGCATTATTCCGACATCTACTTTTGCATATAGAGCATGCAGAGGACTTTGAATTCTCCAAAATGATTTCAACTTGACGTCCATCCAGTAAATGAACATGGCATCTTCCCTGCTTTTGTGTTTTATCCTGGACCCGTTGATTTTCTTTTCTTTGATCTATCATTCAACTGATGGGTTGTGGTATAAAGCCTATTTTCATTTCAATAAAGTTTCTCTCCTATTCTTGATCGTGGCTCAACTGATCACCTTTTGTGGGACTTATCATGTGATTGACACTAATTTTCTGTGTTGTCATCCCTTCCCTATGGAAGGTGCTTAGGATCTGTTCTTCAACCTCACTCAACTGATCAACTATTGTCTGATCCATCATGCAGCCATTGATTATCAACTTTCCTGAGCTCTTCTCCTCCCTTTAGGACCTTCTGTAACGCCTCAACTTACCATCTTATTATTATTGATTTTAATGAAAATTCTTTTCAATTTTCTTAAAAGCACTTAATTGAATATAACAAAATTTTGCCAATAAATTTCATTATCGAGTAATATTTATAAATCGGAAGTAATATATAATAAGATTACAAACTGACACTGGTTCTATTACAGAGTACAACTAATTCAAAACACTCTGTAACAAAAGAATACATCTTCAAACATATCATCTTCAAACAAAATCCTCTTCCTATAAATAGCTAGTGGTCTTTCTTTGTTGTTCATCTGCTCGCCCGAATAAAGTCGAGGTCATAGCAGGTGTCAACCACAGACACAAAATACAGGGAAAGTTTATGACAAATACAATTTAAGCAATAGAATATATTCAATATGCAGATATTCATAACAACATTTTTAAAGATGAATGATTCTCTTAGACTCTTATCATGATGCATAATTTTCTTGAATTCTTATTATTTGGTACCAACTGTCAAGATAGCCCTATCCGAGTGGTCCAGAACTGATCCGACCAGTCAGGGTCTCCCGGTGTTGCACAGGTTCTCACCCACACTTCATGTGATCATCATAGGTGGCATGATTCCTCACCGCAAGAGTCACCCCCCAGCTCAGACTTCTCTTGTTTGAACGCACGGACTCAGTCCTTGTAACTATCTGACACACCTCTGGTCTGAGGAACACCTTCATTCTGAGGAAACTCTTATATACACCTCCATTCTAAGGCAATTCTTATGAGACACATGAGACTGATTCACTTATGCATATCTCATTCTTTTCATAAACTCAGATATTCAATATAAATATTCCAATCATTGTCTCACATGATTTACTTAGAAAATCAACATAAATCATGCACAAAACTCAGCTTATTACTCATGTATAAAACATAACATATCATCCATGTACAGAGATTCATAGAAACACTCAACAACACATAAAACCTCATTCAGGCACTCAATCATGTAACTATAACTTTAAATCCAATAATTACTCAGATACAAGTCATATTTCACAGAACTTCAAACACATATTCAAACACAAGTAACACTTAAACTATCTTTATCATAAAACTTCCCCATACATACCTTATAACTTCTTAATGAGCTTGTCTTTCTCTTCCTTGATTTGCTAGCTTACATGTGATTTCTTCAAGATGGTGGGGTCTTTTCCTACTTGATTTAGGCTTGGAAAAGGAGAGGATGAAAGTGAAATGAAAGGGATGTGAGGGGAGGTTCACGTGGGATAGGTTATGTAGGGAGGAAGTCTTGGAAAATGACTTCCACTTAAGTTCTCCTTTTTCCTTTATATAGTAGTTGGAAAATAATTTAATATTCAAGGACATATTTGCCCTTCCTAACTAATTACCTTCATTTAGTTCCATCCTAA
>PYAF01002463.1:275991-290388 GCA_007407185.1 Glycine tomentella
CTTGGAAAATGACTTCCACTTAAGTTCTCCTTTTTCCTTTATATAGTAGTTGGAAAATAATTTAATATTCAAGGACATATTTGCCCTTCCTAACTAATTACCTTCATTTAGTTCCATCCTAACTTAGTTTCTTCTTATTCCATTAGATTCTAACTAAGTTCATTATTATTCTTTTACTTTATAGAAAAAATCTTCTAAGTCATAATGATTTCCTTTACAAGTGTCCACCACTTTATAAGTGTCCTTACACTTGTCCAAAATCATGAAACTTCTCCATTCTTCTTGCTTTTCACGTGGACTAGCTCTAGCCAAGGGAAGATTTTTATCTTCCTTTCATTCTTATATATCATGTTATCTTTTAAATGAAGAAAAATAGTCTAGTTTCATTTTTACTTTATACATGGCATTTTCTAGTAGGAAGTAAAGTTCAATTTGAACTCTTTTACCTAAAGATAATATTCTAGAGTTTTCCAGAAATTGACTTCAATTACAGAATAAGTTGCCCATAAGAAGTTTATATAGAGTGCTACATAGACTTTACATACAAAACTGTTCTTATCTTAATTTTGATTGGTTTGTTCTGCTTCTGTCCATCAAAATTACTAAACCATCTTATTGAATAAGTCTATTCATCCTACAATTAAGAGAAAATTCCACAGATTCTATTTGTCATTTTTCCATATTTTTCTGATGCTTGAATTCTCTTGATAAAATTTCAAAGTTATGACCGTATAAAATTCATAGAAATTCTATTTTGAGACTTTCTGTCACTAAAAGTATTTTGGTAATCTGTCATCCAAGGGCACTTTGTAATTTCATCAAGCTTTCACAAAATATCAAAGGGTGTGTTGGTAATTTTTAGCCTCAAGGGTACTATAGTAATTTGTCACTCACCCTAGGGGTATGATTGTAATTTTTACTATAAAATATCTCAACAAAATATCCAAGGGTATTTGTGTAATTCTAGCTCAAGGGTATTTTTGTAACTTCCACTTTAAAATATCTAACCAAAAATATCCAAGGGCATTATCGTCATTTTCACCTCAATGGCAAATCTGTAATTTCTACTTCAAAGGAAGGGTAATATGGTCATTTCTCTTCAAACATTTTTGTAATATCTCTAATTAATATTTCACCCAAATAATTTAAATATAGACTAATCAAATCTCACATAACCTAACACACATCAACAGTTGCACAAGAATAATTTATACAATATATTTTTGCAGTTATTGAAATTTTAGGGTGTTACACCTTCTCTGCATTTGTTCTTCAATCTGGCCAAGTTTATCAGAGTAAAAGTGATTATTTTCAATTATTGGTCTTAACTTCTTTTCCTTCCCATAGAATCTGCTCTTGATTTGCTCCTCTTCCTGAATTTGCTCATCAGCTTTTGTTGTTGTTGTACGTACATTTGATTATTTTAAAACCCTCCTGTCACCTCTAGGAAATGAAATAAACAAACAAAGGAGGATGTTAACCTATCAAGTAAATAGTGTCTCCGCAAGTTATCTAGGGGGTATTAGTTTGAATATAGAATATACAAACTAAACATTTGTTAATATACTTGTGATTAACTTAGTCATGATATTCTTACACTAGTTTTTTGCTACTTACTCTTTGAAAACTCTATATGTGGGACCATCATTGAATCTTTGTATATTAGTTGTTTGGACATTAAATTATGCATCTACTGTGAATTTGATACATCTAATTGCTTTTTGTCTTCCTTTGTGTCTTATGTTGACATTATTTAATAAACTAACGTGTGATAAATTAGTACATTATTAAGTAATTAAGCACTTATACCAATGCCAATGAAGGTTGACTTAACTAGGAGGATTAAACTGTACCAATGTGGTCCTTCATTGGTATATACCAAGAAGTGGTTTCTTTTCACACGCACTAACCTGTAACCGCCCTACCGCTAATCTTTCTTTTACCAAAAGAGAATATACTAATATTGGTTTGCATTGGCAATCCTCTCCTGCCCCTCATTTTGTCTCAGTAGAAGCATAATCAATAGGCCCACCATCGATTGAAATGTAATACTTAAAAAAAGCATGTACCATTCTTTTCTTCAGATTTTGTTTCATCGTATTCATTGCACACTTGTCCACTTCCCGCCCAGCTCTTTTCTCTTCCATATCACATTTTGCACTGAAATTCTCCTCAGTTGATTTGCTTCTTTGAAACAGCTGATATGCGTCTAGCATAAGTGTTTTCCAAGCGTAATTAGATCATAAAATGCATGAGAATGAATGATAAAAGCTTCTAATACGCATAATTGTTGACACAATTGCCTTGATGATGTGTTTAATCAATTTTGAGCAGTCAACAGGTGAAAAGAGCCAAAGAACTCCAGAGGAAGCAGAAAGAAACATCTGGCACGATCCGCGCCATGAACCGCGCCTTCAATGCCATGATTCTTCACTGACGCGATCCGCATCAGACCCCGCACCAACCGCATGGATACTGCTCTGGAAACAACATTTCCTTTGGAATCCTGCGGACCAGCGCCAAGAGCAGCGCGATCCGCGCCAATACTGCTCTCCAAAATGAAATTCCTCTGGATTTTGGCGCCAACCGCGTGGAGCATGGCACCATCCGCGCCACAGTTGAAGGGTGAAGTCTAGCTCCAACCCACGCGATTCGCGCCAGAGCCACGCCAGCCGCGCCACTATCCAGCGCTGTTAGCGCCAACTTCCGCACGATTCACGCCACACTTAAATTCTGCAGATCTCAGTTGCTGTTAAGGGTAAACTTAGGATTTCACCTCCCAAGTATAAATGCAAGAACCCACTTCTGAAGGAGGGACTTTTTGGCACGAAATTTCACCAAAGAAGAGAATGAAAGAGAGCTTGGAAGCTTAGCTAGAGTTTGGGGATTGTGAGAGAAAGTGGGGTGCTTTCCTTCTTCTCTTCTTTTCCCTTGCTTGTGTATCAGCTGGGCTTGCTTCTTTTTGCTGTACCAAGGCCAGCCATGATTAGGTTTGGCTAGTTTCATTTTGTAGCTAGGGCCAAGCACTTGATGTAAATCCCATTTGGGTTGTATTGAATGCTATTATTCATTTATCTAAAGCTATTTTACTGCACTTTGCTTGAATGTTCATATCTCTTTCTTAGACTTGATCAATCTATTAAAGGTTTTAGAGCTAGGGTTCACAATAGGAATGTTGGGGCTTTAGTCTTGGAACTAAGTGTAGTAGCTTGCTTTACATTACCTAGGAATGGGAATGTATGTGGGTAGTTTAATCATTATGTTGCTTAATGCTTAACCCTAGGAAGGTGACTAAGGGATTAGGACTTTCAAGTGGGTTGAAGGGTTGTTTCACTGAGGAATTGGTAAACAACTGAACTTAAATATGCATAATGGCTAAGTAGCTTAACTAATTGAATGTAGTACGTAATATGGACCATTTGGAAGATAACATTGAGTGTGGGTGCCCTGGCTATGCTGCTTTATTATTGTTACAACTTACATTCTTGTTCATAACTTAGCCTTACATGTTCAAACATTGTTTTACTTTTATTTGTTCAAACAATCAATCCATATATTTTACCAAATATTTTACATCCAACATTTAGATTTAAGTTGTAATTGAATCGGTGCACTAATCCTCATGGGAATGATCTTTTCTTTATCACTTTATTACTTGTATGACCGGTATACTTGCCGAATGCGCAACAACAGCTCCCTGAGCGAAGTCCTATGTTATTTCTATACTACTGCTACAGTTGTTTCAAAACAGGTGGTTAGCCATTCCAAAGAAATATCCCTATATGTGGACAAATTGCAGCACCATTTCCATTTGGTTCTGTGCCTTTTATTGGCTTTCCCCTAAGTGTCATTATTTTGACATGGCTGCTTCTTCTAGAGCTGACATGGTTGCTTGTCCCAGTACTGACATGGCTGCTTCTCCCAGTGCTAACATGGCTAGTCCTCCTTCAGCAGTCAATCGTGACTTCATCATTGATGAGGTTGACATCATTGTCAGTGACTTCATGTTCTTTTCTGCTAATGCTCTCATCATAAATGGGAAATGATAGTGTTGATGAGGGGTCAGATACTCGTGGTCAACCAACAGTTCCAATTGCAAGGAAGCCAGGGAACTATTCTCCCTTATAGTATGAATATACTCTTCCTGCTTCTAGCTAGGCCAACAAAAGAGTTTCTATGGTTGTTGTGACCTTTCAGTTTTATTGGATCACTAAATCATAACTCAACATGTTTTCTATACATGTGAAGCATATATGTATGTTTGGGTATTATTATTTAAGTTTGCATTATTGTATTTGTTCAAGACATGTTACTATAATGAAACCTATGCAGAATTATAAATACCTGACATAAAGGATTAACAATATGCTAGTTACTTTGGAACTTGTTTTAGGTTGTTGTTATGCACTGAATTACCTCGTTGAGTGTTCTTTCAAATTTTTTTTGTTACAACAAACACTAACTCCTTGACACCGTGGACATCAGCAACATTGTTATCGGGTGAGTAGTAATTTTATTTTTTATCAGCTAAACTGAATGTCAATGTTGTGTTATTATGCCATTGTATTGTTGCTGCCTCGACCTAAATTTATTTACTGAATGTGTTTTAAATTGGAAGTTGTTGTCATCCTTTGTTCAACAATTTTAATGGATTTGCATCGTTAATGATTTGTTTCATGTTGGTTGGCGGTATATGTGTGTAACTTTCCAATACTTATATTGTTATGTCCATTGTGGAAATGGTTTATGTTTGTTGATATGCGGTGTAGTAGTTGAACATTGTGTATATATATATATATATGTGTGTGTGTGTGTGTTGAACATTGTGTTAAAGAAATCTTGTTTGTTGTTTTAGATCTATGTTATTAACTCGTTTAGCTTGTAAAGGCTTATTTTGGTAGCAACAGAAAGTCCTTTATACCACTGCAATTACATCAGTCATATAATCAATCATATAGTCTATATTTTCAGGTATGTCCTATGAGTCTTAATTTAATTTTCTACTTCTATTTTTTGTGTCAGCTTTGTAGTTTTTTTTATCATAACATGCATTGCATTTTACAACCTTAGTTTTTTGTTTAAGGTTCAAGTCAATGATTAATACGAATAGTTTGGATTAATCGTTGATTTGAAACTTGTATTGTCCGTTTGGACAGTTTGGGAAGTAATGTATTTTATACATTATTCGTGCATTTAGATTACATACAGTTTGTTATATTTAATGAATTTTCTGCATGTTGCGTTGTTCTCCGAGTCCATACTGATTGCGGTTAATTGAAACCTCCGATTTCATGTCGTGTACTCAGAAACCAATGCGAAATGCTGCCAAAATTTCATTAAATTAAACAAACTGTATGTAATCTAAATGTATGAATGTTGTATAAAATATTACTTCCTGAATGGGATAGGGCCACACTTTATTGTATACATGACATACATTTGCATCCATATAAGTTTTTTTATAGAAAAGGTTTGACAGCAGATGGAAAACATGGATCGTAGTTGGATGAAAGCACCACGCATTACGGATGAGTATGAAATAGGGGTTGAACAATTCCTTCAATTTACCTCCCGAAATGCACCATCTTTGGGGAAAAATATTTTTGTCTGTGTGTAAAATGTGGTAATGGGAGATGCCAATCATTAAAAGACATAAGAACACATCTGATATGTGACGACATCATTCTGAGTTACACAAAGTGGATATGGCATGGTGAATTGCCAAGCATTGCAACAACGACAGAAACTGCATCTGTTGATGTAAACAAAGAAAACCGTATAGAAGACATGATACATGATCTGGGAGAAGAAATTTTTCGCCAAGCACATGCACCGATGTATTAAAAACTAGAGAATGATATTCAAAGATCCCTTTGTATTCTGAGTGCAGATCCTTCACATGGTTGTCTGCGGTGTTGTCTTTGGTTAACTTGAAGGCCATATTTGGATGGAGTGACAAAAGCTTTACTGAATTGCTTGTTCTGTTAAAGAAAATGCTTCTTGAAGACAACACGTTGCCCAAGAATCATTACGAAGCAAACAAGATTTTATGTCCTATGGGGATGCAGTACCAGAAAATACATGCATGCCCTAATGATTGCATATTGTACAGAAATGAATATGTTGATTTGCGCAGCTGCCCCAGCTGTGAGTGCCCAAGATACAAATTCAATGATGATGAGGGCAGTCATGACACAAAGTCATTCATCGATCTTCTGACAAAAGTATGTTGGTATCTTCCAATAATTCCAAGGTTTAAGCGATTGTTTGCTAATGCAGATTAACAATCATATGTTTACCACATTTAGGATTCCGAGCTTTAGGATTAATAATGGTAAATTTGGTTTCTTATTATGCAACTCAATGGTAAATTTATGTCGGGATTAACAATCATATGTTTACCAGATTTAGGATTCAGACAATTGTCCAAAATAGGTTGTTGAAGCTGTTACAAGTCCAAAAAAAAATGCGAAAATGATATTGATGCGTTGGATGATTTGCTTAAGATCCTATATGAACTTTATTACAAACCTATAGTGGTGCTATGGGAAGGGTCTAAATTTGGGATTCCAAATGTTGAATCCTCCTTGTTCATAACCTTTTCTGATGTGAATGAAATTATAGCAGGGGACAAGTGTTTGAACATATCTGTACTGTAGTGGTGGATCATGTAAGTAAATGTGCAGTGAATACCTCGTTAGAATAAGTTCTTTTTCATAGTCCTTACAAATAAATATGTTTCAATTAAAATTTATATATAGGTGGAGGACTAGAATACAACGTTGACTGAATCTTCGGTGTATGCATTTTTTGAGCCTAATCAATACACAATGTAAAGGACAGACGTGCACAATGTCAAGAATACATTGAAACATGGATGAAGGATTCACAAAGATAGCTGTACCTGGGAGCATACTTGAATCAGTAAGTAAAATGTACACAGTATAACTACATGAAAATGTACATCATTTGCTGGGTATTGTTTTGTAAAATGCGGGGCCCATTGGCAGCTTTTTATTCTTTGTCCTAACAACGACACCGTGGTATGACTTTGTTCGTTGTGTAAGAAGGCTGATGTTCACATAAAATCCGTAATTAACAAGAAAGTTGTTCAGGACATCATAAACATTTGACTTTACAAAGTTAGGTACACATATCATTTACATGTTAACCGCAACTATCATGTGTTTTTAACTAAATCAGTGCAATGAAGACATTGAAGACCACTAGAGACGGTAAAGCTAATCCACCTACACCCACCTAGATTGAGTTAAAGGTTAGTCTTTCAAAGAACCCTATGTATCTATTGCTGATATTTTAAAAGTTATTATTGGTTAACAAGTGGATATGTTTGTTGCTGAATTTAGAGTCATGTTCAACACGGAGGATATGAGTATAGGTATTATGTAATGTATTGGATGTGGAACATAATAACCGGGGGTTTGAAGAATGACTGGAGCACGATATAATTACAGTAACCCCTTAAAATTCTTTCTATTAGTATGAATATGTATTTGTGAATTACATTAAACTGAATTGATTTTGATCCATATTTATGTTGTAGTGGTTTGGTGATGGAACACCGTTGGACATTGAACAAATAACAACAGTTCGCAAGCAATGGCCAACATATTTTTTTGGAAATTAAAAGAAGTCAAGTTTCTAAATTGTAGAGCATGTCACCTTTCACAAACGCTTATGCTGCATTCGTTGGTTATTTACAACATTTTAAACATTGTGTTACATTTTAAACATTGTGTCACCCAAGTAAAATATTGGTGTCTTTCCTTTTGACTTTTTCCTTGTTTTTACCTCACATGGATCATTTTTTTAAATTTGATTTATGAATAGATATATTAGGAAGAATGAAACAATGTCAGATGGTAGAGTTTGACAAGTCTATATTAATTTTGGTTTGTGATGGCTGATAAATGTGGTCTTATTTATCCATCTAGTAATGGAATACTAAATATTATCGTCCACCCTTGAGTTTTCTTCCCCATCCATGTAACGGTACGTGCATCATGCTTCAGTGGTAATAACACACTTAACTAGCAGAACTATTAAATAATAAAGTCTGTTGTTTTCATGATTCATCTTTTTTGGTTACTTGCAACTTATAGCAGAGAGAAGGATGCATCTTTTTCCAGGTGCCTGTGTAATGCTTGCAAAGTTGCCAGTGGAAGTTGATTTGCCTAGGGGTGTCTTAAATATAGTTCATGGAAACCATGTATGCTATAACCTTTTCTAAACACCGTGGTCATCAGTCTTTCCTAGTAAATGAACTTATGGGCATATTTGGCATTTGATACTTAATGGCCTTCCCTATTAAAGTTTTAAATATGAGAGTTGCAACTTGCATATAACAATTTGTTGCATTGTCAATTTGTCATACACCCAGGTGACTTTTTGTACATTGCTATTCTTGTTTATTGATGGTCTTATTAACCCAATTGTTGACAGCATATTGTGAATGCTATTTGTGATGACGATGAGATCAAAGCCATATCTTTTGTTGGTTCAAATGTTGTAAGTCATCTAATGCTTAGCTTAGCTTTACTGCTTTTATGTTATGCCTTTTTTATTTAAACCAAAGGCAATGTTGTTGTTTGTTGGCAAAATTGAATCATTTTACAATCTGACTATCCTTACTTAAAAGGATGGAAGAGGACTAGTGATTGAGTCAAAATGATCTGGATGTCTTTGGTTGATGCCTGGTGCTAGTGTTGACGCAAAGGAATTGTAAATGCTTTAGTTGCTGCAGGTTTTGGTGCTACTGGACAAAGGTGAATGGCTGTCAACACTGTTGTTTTTGTTGTAGACTAAAAACTGTGGTATCCTTCTCTACCATGTTGTTATTCAATTTGTTTTAGTATTATTTTTGTGGTATCATCTTACGCTTGCAGCAATTTTATGCTCTTCCTCTAGTGCCTGTTCCAAAATGATTTGGATGTCTTTGGTGTGCATCATAAACCTCTCACCATTATTCCTTTACTAGGACATAATTCAACATCTATAAAATATAATCACATTTTCTGAGCATTCTTGCTATTGTGCAAATTAATAGGGATAATTAATTATTTCCATCCTTTTGATAATTCCGAAGGGGTGATTTGTCATAGTAAATAACAGTCCTTTATTTGATGTCTCCATGATTTTCTTTCTGTACATTTACATATAGTGATTTTGTTATCTAAGTAGTAATTGTGACGTATAACGAGCATTATAAAGCTTCAGTTGCTCAACATAACTTACGATAAAGGGGTAAAAACTAATAATGGAGTGAGGATAAAGCTACTAACCAAATCCCTGAGGTTTTCCTAAGATCCTTGCTTCAAAATTGTTGGAGAAACAATTAAATGAAATTGAATATTGTCAAGCTTAAATGCTACATTAGAAAGTCATATAACATGGGTTGGTTTTGTACCTTTTAGCTAAAAAATTAGACATCAGATTCCTTGGTTTTCCTTGAAAAACATAATTAATTTCATTTGCAATATGTCTTTCTAGAAAGGTAGAGAAAACAACATACTTCTCTTTTCCAGGCGATGAATCTGGCAATTTTGAATAAGTAGGTCGCAGGATATGAATCTGGCAATTTTATTGGCCCAACCATGTTATTAGATGTCACCGCAAACATGGAGTGCTACAAGCTAGGTAATTTTCTCACTAATCATCAATATGTAATTGTTTACTAAAGAATTTTGCAAGTGTTTACTAATCTGTAAGTGCTACACGGTTTAAATTTAACATAAGCCTGATAGCTTGGAAGAGGCCATAAACATTATCATGAAAAGAAGTATATTTTAACAACTGCTACATTTTCATTTGTATTTGTTAAAAGACTTAAACTTCCGTTTATGACTTACTCTGACTTTTAAAACATGTATAGAAACGGTGCTTTTATATGTACGACATCTGGTGTGGCTGCAAGGCAAATTTCATACTGAAATTGAAGCAGGGCAGGTTTCTCATCTAACTATGATGTTTTCTAGTATCATGTGACCAAGTCATGTGAATTTTTAAAAAACTTTAGTTATGTGTTTTAATGTTTACCATTGGTTAGATTTAACATTTAATATCTATTTCTTTCACTCACTCAAAAAGGTATTCTCGCTATATATATTTGACACTGTGAATGTTATGGATCATCACTTTGTGACTGCATTTGAACTAGGTGGGCATCAATGTTCCTTTGCCCTTTTTCTCATTTACTGGCAACTTGAATTTCTATGGTATTGTGATTTCTCCTAACTGCAGTTGCTGCTGGTGAAGAATAGTGAAGACAAAATGCAGTTGCTCAATTTCTTAAAAGGTGTATAATATCGAAAGTGCCACAACTGTGGATTATGACTATAAGACATGTTGTTACTCTTGTAGCCGTCAATTGACTATGGGATTCATGGATAACCAAAGGGGTAGATTTAATCAAAAGCTTTAATTTCTATTGTTGGTCAAAATTTAATTGCTTTTGTACATTTTCCATAAACATTGGAACACTGCTAGGCATAAGTTACTATGATTGGTGTCATCATTACGATGTTGAAGGATATAAACTATGATGTTTATTTAAATGATGTGACATTATATGTTTTGTGTCCAATGGCATTTTATAACTAGTTGTTAAGCACAATGCTGAATAAATATTGGTTTATCATTTTATTTATAGAATTAAATATTGTTGAATGTGTTATTTTTTTATAAGTGACAATTCTGTTAAATATTTATTTCATTGGTTCATTTGGTAGTAGTATTATATATATTATAGAAAGTAATTTGGAAAAAAATGATAACAAAGATGGTTTTATGGAAAAACCGTCTTTGTAACTTTTTTTTAAAAAGATAAACAAAGATGGTTTTAAGGTAAAACCGTATTTGTATATATACATTTAAAGATGGTTTTGGCTCAAAAACCATCTTTGTAGCTTTTTTTTATTTAAAAAATTATAACCAAAGACGGTTTTAAGGCAAAACCGTCTTTGTACATATACTTACAAAGACGGTTTTGACTCAAAAATCGTCTTTGTAGCTTTTTTTTAAAAAAAAGATAAACAAAGATTGTTTTAAGGCAAAAATCGTCTTTGTATATATACATACAAAGATGGTTTTGGCTTAAAAATCGTCTTTGTAGCTTTTTAAAAAAAATGATAAACAAAGATGGTTTTAAGGCAAAACCATCTTCGTATATAAATACACAAGACGGTTTTGGCTTAAAAACCATCTTTGTAGCCATATTATAAAAAAAATAAACAACGAAGATTCTACAACCGTCATCATACGGGGTTTACAATTATCGTTGATTGGCTCCCCTGTAGTAGTGACTGGATTTCTTGTGTTCACCCTAGTATTTGCAACCTATTAGGATTGAAGTTGAATGCTTCAATCCATTGTTTAGCTATATCCTAATTGATTACTTGAAAGTGATGGATTCATGGTTGGTTTGTTATTCTTGAAAATGAATTTTTCCTTGCAGTCGTTTGCCTCCTCTAGAAGAAGTTTCAATATTTGTTTAGTTTTTTCACCGATAATTGTGCCATATATTAGTAACGGGGACCATATTTGTAATTAATTTTTTATTCTGAAGTGAATGCATTCTTCAGTTTATATGGAATGGGCTTATTTATATCATTGCCTTGGCTTACTATTGTTTGATATACCTATTTTTTTTACAGGGAAAGAGATACAGACAGAGATGGGAAGGTCAACTTTAAAGAATTTTTCCATGGGCTATTTGATTTGGTAAGGAACTATGATGAAGAAAGTCACAATGATACACATAATTCTGATAATTCACAAGCCCCTGCAAAATTTTGGTGATTCCATCACTGGAAGAATTATTTTGCCTCATGCCCCATATCATTCCAAATTGTCTTCTCAACTATTTATTACTGAGGTGCAAAGACAATCACATCCAGTAGATTCATCAGTTCAAAATATAGAGCAACAACTTAGTTCACAGGTTAGTTACTAACAGATACTACCGCAATTTATGGTTAAAAGTCTCTTTTACGGAAATTTTGGTTGTGACGTAAGTGAATTTCTATTATTGAAGAGGTGGATTGATGTTGTTGACGCGTGTGAGAAACTCCAGCGGACTCAAAGGTTAAAAAAATAACTTGGTGAAGTCCAAGTTATATATAGTGGACACTCTAATTTATTTTGTTTCTCTTTGTTCTTTGAAGGAATCTTCTGGGAGAAGAACTAGAGCTTCTTAGCATGAAATAATTGCATAGTTTAGAGAAACAAGTGAATAGAAGACTTGCACAAGCTCAAACGCACCTATTACGTACTAATTGACACTTATTTTGAGCATATTATTAATGAACATATAAACTCTAATTGAAGAATTTCTATATACATGCATGCTGCTAAATTCGTGCAAAAGAGAATTAAAGAAGGCTCGACTTAATGGAGCAGATGAAACCTAATATTTAAGCCTCCTTGCATGAAGCTAGTGGAAGGTGCTACCTCCTCAATAATTGTGACACATGTTATTGAAGCCATAACTTCACACCTTGTAATTAGGAGAACGACAATGGATATGATTGCTGCTCTTGACATTTTTTTTGTTAATGAAGCAACACGTTTGAGGATATAGTTCAAATTAAAATAAACTCTTTTAATTAAGCTAGGTAGTACCAAATGTAGTATATATATATATATATCTATATATATATATATATATATATTTCACTACTACAAAAGCTATAATTTACGACGCACATTCGAAGACGGTTCCCAAAAAACCGTCTTTGAATGTTAGGCGGTGGCAATTTTGTAAATAAATTGATATGTACGACGACGGTTTTATAATAACCGTCTTTGATATTGAGTGTTCAAAGACAGTTATTATAAAACCGTCTTAAAAACCAAATATACAAAGACGGTTTTATTATAACCGTCTTTGAAATTTGTAGTCATTTACGCGCTTTATTCTTGGTTTTGTTATAAATTTCCTTCTACCGTTTTGCTTCCTTATTTTTCTCTCTCCTCATTCAAATTTTGAATCACAAACGCGTGTGCCGTTTCGCTTCCTTTAATCTCTCATCTCATTCAGAGCACACTGACCTCAATGCCGCCGTGATGAAGAGGCTCCCCAATGTCGTCTCTCCAATCCAAACCGTAACAAGCCACCAAATCCAAAACCACCCCCACGGCCGATTGAAGAGCTGTGCACGATTCGAGATTTGGATAAATTTGTTCCATCTTGTAGATATCATCATCCACCAGACAAGAGTGCACCAAAAGCAAATGTAACCCTTAGTCCGTGGGTCTTCCTTTGCATCCGGTAATTTCAACACCTTTGTTCTTTGGTGCTTTATATTTGGTTGTGACTAACGTATGCTTGATAAATATCCCCTTTCTTACCAAATGTTTTGGTATGCAGTGATTAAAATAGCTAACTAAGGTATGACAAAATTAACTTCCTGATTGAGCCAGAGGCATAAGTTGTTGGGAGTGAGGTGCTCACTGCACTTTTTAGTTTTTCATTTCAATTTGTCATTGAAAACAATTCAGCGTAGGATCCATTTTTTTTTCCTTTGTTGTTGTTCATTGGTTTTTATTTTATGCCAGCTATTTTCTCGGATGCTTTCTTATTTTCATGTATTATGCATTCATGCTGGGCTACAGGTGCCTGTTCATTTTTTAGTGGCACCTTTTATGATATAAGAATTCCCATTTTGTTATAAGTGTGCTTCAAGTTCCTTTCTTTAGGTGTAGCTTTTGTTAAACATGTTGTGTATCATTGTGACTGTGCCCAACGACAAGTACTGTATGTAAGGTCATCTTTCAGTTCTTTTGTTGTGGATATGTGCTTTGATTAAAAGCAAAAGCCTACTAACACCTTATGCTAAATTTTTCATTTGATTAAAAGAGAGTCCAACAAGGATCAATTTTGTATGCACTTGGTCAGAGTCTCTGGTAGCATGTTGTCTCAACAACCAACTATCCCTAATCTCAAGGTAATATAAATCCCAAGAACGTTTGTTATTAATAGGTTGCCAACATTTAAACTCCATTCATGGATCTTTTCAATCATCTAAGCCATTTTGCTGTTACAGGTTTTAGAGACCTAAGTATACAATTTTATAATTAGTAGGTATCCAATTAAAAATTTACTTAAACTATAGGAACCGATTTGAAATTTTTTGTAAAACTATAGTGTAACACCCCGTAGGCCTCCGGTGCGTTAACATTAATAATATCAGATTAGCGCGTAAGAAACATAAAATAGTATTTAGCGGAAGCATCGAATCGCTTTTCTTGATTCATTATGTATGGAATAACAAAACTGTAAAGTACAAAACAATTCATGCTGATCCAGTTTCTCAACTCATATATCAAAAACCATATAACTTAAATATACAGGCAGATAACAGGTATATCAGACACTTA
>PYAF01002463.1:290488-303706 GCA_007407185.1 Glycine tomentella
GCCACCCGCGCCATGCTTCCCTGACCTATGGCGCTATCAGCGCCACACTTGGCGCTGGTCGCGTGGATTTCCAGTGAAATCTGGTTTTCCAGGCCACTTGCCGCGCCATCCGCGCCACTATGGCGCCATCCGCGTGGGCTGGAAAACATATGGCGCCCCTCGCGCCAGTTCCACGCTCCAGGCGTCAAGTTCCAGAGGTACTGGCGCCATCAGCGCCAGACCTGGCGCTACCAGCGCCACACCCCTTACAGCGTTTTCTGACCTGAATCCCCGCGCGATAACTTAGGGTTATCACATATAGGGACTCACATTGTCATATAACCTTATTAATATTTATAACAACCAGTTACCAAATTTCAAAAAAAGGGCATGTTTTAACGGTTTATTGACTTTATTTGGATATGTGTTGGTTTTCATATCACTCTTTATTATTGCACCCACTTTTTTATTTAGTAATCACTCAAATTTTATTGATCAGTTTTTATGTTCATACATGTAGAATTGTACACTCCATATACTATCTAGAAGTGGCTAATATGACAATTTAATAACCTTGTGCTGTCTTATTCGGGCTATCTTTTTTCCTTGAAAATACATTTTTAGGGGTGACTAATTCAATGCTTGCAGCCATTTATTGTTGAACAACATGAAACTTAGGCCAAACATATAAATATATATATATATATATATATATATATATATATCGTTATGTGATTTAAAATTTATCCTTTTTATTCTTACATAAAAATATTATTTTCAAAAGATATGTATATGTATTTATATTTATAAAAAAAATGTATATTGATTTATGATATTGTATATGTTTGCCTGCACCTGAAATTCTGTATATTGATTTGGTTATTAGTATTGGTTTTATGTATTTCTATTTAATTTTTTTTAAAAGACCTTAAACAAAGTCCTTTTGGAGCTACTTGTTTTCTGTTTTGGGCTTTATCAATTAGTGTTATCTGCACCTCATTCACACTAAATTTGATGTCTGTTTGGTGTATCCATTAGTGTTATCTGCACCTCATTCTAAAGAGGAAGAGTCATTGAGGATAAGGGCATGGGAAGAAAGCAAGAAGATGTGGGTGGTAGCAAATGGTGTATTGTTATGACTGTCCTAGTCAAGTTTGCAAATGGTGTATTGGTAAGTGTTTCTCTACCTTTGGATGAAATCAAATTACTTTATCCAAACAAAAGCACATAAAAATGACTGAAATTTACCTAATGTCATCTCTCCTCATTAATAAAGTTGAAGAAAAAACTAAATAGTATAATTTTTGTTTGAATGAAAAGATCTAGAACTAACATATGGTAATCTTGTTCTTACTTTTACTTTTTTGCTTATAAATTTCATAATAAGATACAAGGGACCTGATATCCCTGCTTGTTCATATTGAAATTAATCTGTTTATTTAATCATAGTATAAATGTATATTTGAATAATTTTTGCAGCCTCAACATCGGTGGATAAGAAATGATGATAGCCCATGGTTACTTTGCTGCAGCATGGTACTTCTTTTTCACAATCTCTTTTTTTCCTTTTAAATGTCTGAGAGTACTAACACATACACTTATATCTTTTTTTGTAATTGGGGTGATGTGAACGAAATGTAGAAGGTGCAAACTTGAATGACTATTAGCAGCCTGGCCAGTGAAAAATATAAATCAATTGTAATTATTAAGATTTTAAAACGGGTTATGTGTTACTGTAATTTCATCAGGTTGTGGTAAACAGCTTAGATGATGCACATGAACGGATTGACACTGCCATTGCAACTGCTTTTTAAGGGAAAACAAACCTATCTATATCATCATAGCATGCCACTTGTTTGGCACTCCTCACTATTCCTTCAAGGATCAACCTCCCCCATTTTATTTGACTCCCAAGTAATTAATTAATATCTAATTTTCTTACCAAACTAATTAACTCATTTAATTCATGCCATCTATGTGTTTCTTGTTGATTCTTCTTCTTTTATAAAAAAAAACCAAAATTAAAATCCTTAATTATTTCTTGGATAGGAAAACTAGTGAAAGATGTTTGGAAATTGTGGTGGAAATAACATCAGAGTTTTTAAATAAGGCAGTGAAACTAGTGATGGTGGGTGGGCCAAGGTTGCAAATGGCAAAGGCTAGTAATGCTTTCATGGAGATGGTAGATGCTTCAGGTTATCCCTTTGCAATGTTACCTACCGCAAAAGCGATGGTGGAAGAACAATGTATTTAATTATTTATTTGTATTTTTTTATAAGTTTGAATTGAAGACAGTTGATTTAATTAATGATCAAATATCTTAATTTGCAAAAAAAGACTTAATTTGTCTGCTAAATATCTTAATTTGCAAAAAAAGGTGTTCAGAGCTATGGGTTTTTTTGCAATTTCTAAATTATAATTCTTTTAGCTCTGAATATTCGTTGATTTTGTAAGTTTTCTACTTTAGTGCTTGTCAATCAATGATCAAATATCTTAATTTGTCTGCTGAACAAAGTGTACACTTCTTGTTCATAAGTTACTGGTTGGTAATGCCACCTCTAGAGCTTGGACCATGGACCATCCTAGTTTGCTAAAATGAGAAATAGTTGTGGTAGTATGAAGATAAATATGGAGTGTTTTTAATATTGAAAAAAGAAGTATATTTTGTTCTCTGTAATACCAACTTTAATTTTTGTTTTTTTGAGTAAATGTAATTACCTTATTCCCATGAGATTACAATTACTAATGTACTTGTGGTTGTAACTTGTGAGTAAATAACCATTTCAGCGTAAGCTCTCTATTTTTCAAATGCCTTGATCAGGAATTGGTTGAGGATTGACTTTGATCTCCCTATTTTGCTTATTTTTTTTACAGAAGATACGAAGATGGTTATTCTTAAAACTGTCTTTGTATGTGCACATACGAAGACGGTTATTGGAAAAATCGTCTTCGTATCTCCTGCTATGTTTTGTTTATAAAAGGAGATACGAAGACGGTTATTCCGAAAACCATTTTCCTATGTGCACATACAAAGACGGTTTTAAGAATAACGTTCTTTGTATCTTCTGTAAAAAAAATAAACATAATAGGGGAAACAAAGATGGTTTTGGGGAAAACCGTCTTTGTATGTGCACATACAAAGATGGTTTCAGTCTTCGTATCTTCTTTTACAAAAAAAACACAGCACATACAAAGACGATTTTTGGAAAAACCGTCTTCGTATGTCCTTGTTTTTTTTAAAAAAAAAAGAGATACGAAGACGGTTTTTATAACCGTCGTCGAAAGTTCCAACTTACAACAACACACGCAACAAAGACGGTTTGAGAACTGTCGTCGTATGTGTCACCTGTAGTAGTGTTTGTGCAATTGTTTGGTTGGTTCTATCAACTTGCAATGTATGCAAACTTCATGACTTTCAAGAAAAACGAATTCTAATATTGATTACAATTATGATAGGTGAAGTGTTATGGCTTTATCATTTCATTTCAAACTTTGATTTCAATTATACTTTTTAAAATTTTAATATTATAACTTTTTAAAAATAGAAAATTTGATTAAAAAAACGTTGAAATTATGAATTCTAAAATCATTTTAGTTACTTTCAATATTTCAGTCTAGTTTTAACTTTTATACCGGTTTCTATGCCCTTATTGTATTCTTATATTTATATTTAATTGGCTTACTTTATACTTTTGGTTAAACATCTGAAAATTTTAATGCTTGTCTTTTCTATAAATATCCTGTAAACTACCAAGGTTTTTCATGTTGCCTCTCATGATTTTGTGAAACCTTCAATTGTGTTTCATTAATTACAAGTTACCATATGCTCTTGAATCAACATATTCACCTTTGTTTGGAAAATCCGTCTTAGTTTAAATTTATTTAAAAAAACATCTTTAACTAAGACGGTTCTTAGTCTTAGAATGTACACTTTCTAAGATGGTTTTTCCTAAAAAATCGTCTTAGTTTCAATTTATTTATTTTTTTTAAAAATTATGTCTTAGACAACTTTTATGAAAATCGTCTTAGAATCCCACATTCTAAGACGGTTCTTAAGAGAATTGTCTTAGAATGACCACATTCTAAGACAG
The DNA here is from genome assembly GCA_007407185.1 of Glycine tomentella. Lineage (NCBI taxonomy): Eukaryota > Viridiplantae > Streptophyta > Magnoliopsida > Fabales > Fabaceae > Glycine > Glycine tomentella. The sequence continues at coordinate 294,559 of PYAF01002463.1, forward strand.
TTTTCATAAAACCGTCTTAGAAATACATGTTATTTTATTTTACAAAAATCATCTTCTAAGACGGTTCCTCTGAGTGAGTGCTACAAAGACGGTTATATAACCGTCGTCGAAAGTGATGATTTTTAATAATGTTTGATACAAAGACGATTGTACAATCATCTTAGAAAATGCTAAACAACCGACGTAGAAAGCACCAGTTGTAGTAGTGAGTGCATTCACTTATTCAACATTCATCTTATTTGTAGGTGTTATACATGGCATTGGAAAAGCGCTACCACTTTTTTCTTTCTGACCTTGATGTTGTTGCAAATGGATATTCACATTTTCGAAGCTATCTCAGGGATGAGGATGGTAAGCAAATCATATCACAAATCACTTCAGGAGGAATAGATATTGCTCTCACAAAGGGTACGCTTGAATTATGTTTTGTAGGTAGGTCCTTGTCATATTCCACTCATTGCAAAGGATAAGCTTTTGATTTATGAGAACATAGTTGTGAAACTCGATCTGATCATTGATCTGATCAAGGTAGTGGGTTAGTGGATGGTCCAACCGATGGGCCAATAATTGACCCAATTTGACCTGTATATATTAAAAGTTCAAAATTATTTGTATCTATTATATATATAAGTATATAAATAACATTATTTGAGTAAAAAAAATCATCCATATTCCAAAATTCAAAATAACAATTGATAATAATCCAAAATCCAATTTTTTTAAAATAAAATAAAAATTAAAACCAGATTGGGGCGGTCAGGTCCAACAGGGATCCGATGATCTATCCGACTGGGTTTAGCCAGGTTAATTTCATGACTGGTCCAATAATAGAACCTTATGGCCATCTAAGGATAGGCATCACTGATATCCTTTTTTCCTTCAGATAGGATGTCTCTTAAGGGATGATCTAGACTCGAATGAGAAAGAGGTATTGGTGTTGACTTTTTTGGAACAACTGGTTCATGAAGATCATCATGATTTGACTCCTTTTTGGGTAGAGCTTTGGATTATGTTGGTTTCTTCAAATTGCTTTCATTGTTCTTCAATTTTTCTTTGACATAAGGAGGTGGAACAATCTTGCAGGAAAATGACCTCAAATGTTTTGCTTCATCCTCTAATACACTTCCTAAAGATCTTGAACAAGCCTTATGGCCATCCAACGATAGGCATCACCGATATCCCCTTCTTTCCTTCAGATAGAATGTCTCTTAAGGAAAGATCTAAACTCGAATGAGAGGGAGGTCAACCATACAAAATTAAATTCATCTAGTAAGTATATAAATAACATTATCAATTTGTATAAAAATACTTATAAAAAGTTATTATATAATAACTAGAATTAATAAAATACAATATTTAAATTTTTTTTCCCAAAAATATAAAATTAGAATTTTTTTTATTAATTAAAAATCTAGGGGACAAAAATTGATTATATAATAACAAAATTTGACAAAATATAATTTTATGAAAAAGAACTTAATAAAAAAAGATAAACAGTTATTGATTTTATAGTTTAAAAAAATTCAAGAGAATGAAGAGATAAAAAAATTATATAATTATTAAAATTAATAAAATATAATCTTCAAATAAGATTTTTAAAAATATAAAAATTACAATTGATTTTATAATTAATTTAAAAAAGACGGATAAAAACTGATTGTGTAGTAATAAAATTTTGATAAAATACAATATTTAAATAAGATTTTTAAAAATGGAAAAGGTTGTTATTAATTTGATAGTTTAGAAAGAAAAATATCAAGTGATCAAAACATATTATGTAATAAGTAAAATTTAGTCAAATATAATTTTTAGATTATATATAAGAAATTGGATGTCACCTTCAATTATCCCATGTTATTGTTGCAACTATTCTTTTCCAAGTTGTTCTTGAATTTCATTCCATTCCTCCAAAGAGTCTCTAAATTCTTGATTTCAGACTATTCTTATTCACAAGAACATACCCTCTCTGCCAGAACAGTTTTCTGACCTTTTCTATATCTCGCTAGATTATTTCTTGCTGCAACTATTTTTTCCAAGGTCTGTCTTTGTGAATTTCATTCCGTTCCTCTCAAGAGTCTTTGCATTCTTGATCTTCATTCTTGATTTCAGACTATTCTTCTTCACAAGAGCATACTATCTCCACAAGAACAGTTTTCTGACCTTTTCCCTCTCTCGATACATTCTTTGTTGCTGCAACTATTTTTTTCCAAGGTCTGTCTTTGTGAATTTCATTCCATTTCTCTCAAGAGTCTCTGCATTCTTGATCTTCATTATAGATTTCAGACTATTCTTCTTCACAAGAACATACCCTATCCGAAAGAACAGTTTTCTGACCTTTTCCAATATATTTGTCAGCTTCGGATTCTCGGGAGTACTGAAAATGTTTGATGCGCTATTCAAGCCCAAATTCTATTCAAAGTGGTAATAATCCTTTTTCTGTTTCCCTTCTTTCCTTTTTCTTTTCTTCTCATTTGTTACAATGGTCTCTATTTTGTTTTTGTTGCAAGCTATATATCTTATTCAATTGGATTTATCTTTCATTTTCCTTTGAATGAATCAGTTGAAATTGGCTGCAGAATCTCATGCCAAAGAGTTGGGTTCTTTCTTTTCTTTCTTTTTTGAACATTTGGTGATTTAAACCTTGACAATGTGGTATTTGTCCTAGAGCACTTCTTATTCATGTGCTGCTACTCTTTACAGATTTTTCTATCCTATGTTATTGTGGATCATCACAAATTGCAGATCTTTTCCTCGTTTATGGAATTTGAAAACTGATGTTATTTATCGTGTATCTTTTCCTTCCTTCATTCCTTTCTTTCTTTTTAGTCTTTTCTAATTCTGCTTAAGACGTTGTGATTTTGTGTTTTAGCTTGTGATGGCTGCTATTGTTGTGTTATATTTGGTTTTACATTTGACACTGAAATTTTGTTTCGTGTTGTCTTTGAATCCTGAGAGCTATCTCCAACCTTGCATCACTAATGAGTCAATTCTGCTAGTTGAGGCTTCAATCAAATTTAAAATCTGTCTCATGGTATACACTGCTGATACCTTACTAGCATAAGCAAATGAATGGCATCAATGTTGTATAACTTGTTTTAGAAGATTAGATGGCAACTGCATGATTGATTCACTGTTCTGCCTTTACCAGAAACTCTGTAATTTTTACATGATTTATAGCTGGTGTAACAACATAAATGCTTGAAATTAACCTATTACAGCGTTTGAACCAATCCTTTGGAAAAGACATTTTGTGTTAAACTTTGCTAGACTTTGATGTTTCTCCCAATCAATTTTTATCGAGTCAACAAATTTAGCATGCATACATGTGATACTTTGCAGGATAATCCTATTAGGCATTCATCAGAAATGGAAAACACACTTGAGTCTCCTGAGATTCCACGACATAGAAAGGTATTTAGCATGATCTACTGTGCTATGAATGTGTCTTGGTATACTCAATGAAGTTAGATACTATTTCAGTCTTTTTAAAGATTACTACTTTGGTTGTTAACTAAATAAATAAATAAATAAATAAGATAAAGAGATTGTAGAGGACTTTCAGCAATAAGGGTCAAACTTCATATTAGCACCTCTGGTTGTGCTATGGTGTTGGAAGCTACTAAAGAGGCACTACAACAAATTGAGCCTTCGAAGACGCAGAATCGAAGACGGTTGTATGAAAACCACCTTAGAAGCCTGTGCGGTGGCAATTTTGTAAATAAGTGGTTCTTTTCAAAGACGGTTACGAGAAAACCATCTTTGTTGATAGCATATGACGTCGGGCCTAAACTGAAACTGTCTTGGTTGTTTACTATTCAAAGATGGTTACTTATAATCGTCTTTGATTGGGTGTTGATTTTATTTTTTTACAAAGAACTCTCAGTAGCTTTCACTTTCAGGCCAGTACCCTAAAATACAAACCCCTAAGTGCGTCTGAGACACATTCACCACATCCCCTGGGCTCGTGCCTGTCCGCTGTTTGCCACTGCACATATTTTCCTCCGGTTAGGCCGTGGGGGTCTCTGTCAACCAAAGATTTTCCCGACGCTTGTCCTTGTACAAGGTTGTGCTCATGTTTTCGCATTTCGCAAAGCCAGGTTTTAGTTCATTGTCTTCTCTTTTGGATTTGAGGTTTGACATTTTGAGGTTTTGGATATATGGGTTCCATACCATTTTATCATTTTAATCAGTTTGGGTGTGTTTCGGTTTGTGATTTCATTGAAGCTTCTGTTCTTCATTGTGGGTTTACAGGCCACCGAAGCTTCTCTTTATCTTGTTGAATGCCCATGCTTTATTGTATTTTTGTTATTATAATAATCATAAATCAATGCTTCAAGTCATTCCTTCATATACCATGAGTATTTTTCTCCTTCCATCCTCGTTATGTTAGAAGATGATGATTTGGGCTATGGGGTTCAAAGGGTAGAACTTCTAAAGGAATAAATTGGCTTTCTTGGGATAAACTCTTGTGTAAGGAGGTTCATGAAGGGATGGGTTTTTGTAATGTATAGGCTTTTAACCTTGCTATGTTGGGGGAAAAAAGTTGGAAATTGATTTCCAACATTGATTCTATGTTATCAAAGGTCTTCAAACCAAAATACTATCTAAGTGGAAACTTTTTGTATGCACAAGTTAAACATAATCCTAGCTTTTTTGTATAAGCTTTATAGTTTTTCTCAATATTTTATATTTTTAGTAGTTCCCATCAGTCGTCTGTTCAGGTCAGCCTTTTGCTATAGATAAAGAAAGACATAATTTGGTATAAATTCAGGTTTATTTGCTTGATACCTGTGTACTAACACTAAAATAAGAAACTTTTTTATGTTGAACAATTTGGTTACACTACACTGGTCTCATGTTTTCTGAACATTTGTTTTGAACTTGAGTAAATATTACTTATCCAATTACTCTTCATCCAAAGGTTGTGGAGAATAACAAGGTTGATGCTGCTCGGTTTGCCCCCTTTTGGAATGAGATCATAAGAAATCTAAGGGAGGAGGATTATGTAACCAACTTGTTAGTCATGGAAGCTGCTATACATTTTATTGGTTTTATTTATCTTTCTTCTTTCCTTCTTAATTAACACCTGAATGGTCATGTTTTCCTTCCTCACAGCGAAATGGAGTTGCTTTTAATGCCTAGGAATTCTGAAAATCTTCCTCTGGTTCAATGGCCACTTTTTTTATCCTTGCAAGCAAGGTACTTCAGTTATTATAATCATTGTCAAGTTGTGATTCAAAGTTCTTTTTTTTGAGTGTTTAATCAAATGCTATGTAATTGTTCAAATTTTATGTTTATGCTAGAATGTTGGTCCTAATGTTGTGTTTTTTTTATTTTTTATGTTGAATCATAATATACCACAACAATTTGGTATCCCCTTATTCTGAGTCTCTGTTGTCCTTTCTTACCTAAACACTAATAATTTTCTAGTTGTTTAAGTACTCAATTTTAATAACTTGATATGGATACCGTTAAATATACTTAAATGCTTGCTGCTACAATTTCTTACTGTATCCTTATAAGTGACAAACATTGAAAGAATTTTTGTTTCTTGAAAACTCAATCTTCAGAAAATTTGGCTCAAAATGAGGGATGCCACCATATAAGAAAATCAAATTAAATATCTTGGCTGTTGTCGTCACCTCAACAAAGTTTGTGAAAATAGGTGGATTTCCTCATTTGGGTCACTACAAGACCCTAACTGATGTGGGCTTTATCTGGTTGATGCACAAGTAGAATCCTCACTCTTGTCTAGCCACAAGTTGTGTCTTCCCAGATTTGTATTGATGACATGAATTGATGTTTTTGAGAATATAATTAAATTGTACAATATGAATAAAAAACTTTACATTTCTGATAACCTTGGTTCAAATTTCTAGATATTATGCTGCTTTGTTTGCTTTATTTGCAAACTGAGGCTTGTCCAGCTAGAAAAAAATGCTTCCATCTAATGATATTGACAAATGTATCATCACATTGTTAAGAAAGGGCTATACATAGAGTATTGGGGGATAGGGCTACTGCTCGTGTTTGGTAAGATCCATGGCTAAGGGATCCTCAATACAAATTCATTCAAATAATCCCAATGCTAAATGCAAGAATAAAGGTGGGTGTGACCTAATATTATAAGAACTAGAACCTGGAACAATGTGATGATACATGATCTTTTTGTTGAGGATAAGGCAAACAAAAACATTAGAAATTAATTTGATGCAATATGTCAAGAAGGATAGAATTATATATTGATGGCTGATAGGGTCCAAGAAAGGTAGTTCTTGAATTCCCTGAACTGAACCACTATGGTATGCTGAATAATATGCAGAAATTCTTTAATTCTTTGAAGAACAGCCCTTACACTCAATAGGCTAATTAGGAATGACAAATTCCTAATTCCCTTCTCTTGAGACCACTGTCTCATACAAGAGCCTCACTTTAGAAAGTAATAATCTTCTCTCCCTTCACTCACCCCCCTTATTCCTATTTATAAAGCTGAAACATACCCATTGTACTCCTAATTCTAACTACCTCTAACTACTTCTCATTCTTTTTCTTTCTCCTCTTATATACTTTCGATTCCCTCTTATTTTGGGCACCCATGTAATTACACCGATAGATAAGGTTAAAACATGTCTCATGCTGCAATGAGAAGCCAAGGAAATTTGAATCTATAAAGGAGGATTCCATTGTGCATACCAGGTATTATTTGTTTTTCTTCTTTTCTACCAGTCTGCTGCTTCTTTACCCAATTAGACATGGTTCTATTGTTGCCCAATAGACATTTATTTGTCATTGTTCAAACCTTTTTTGACATCTGTTGGATGAATCCTGAAACAAAATTAATGAAAGAGGCATTTTAATGTAATGATGATGACTACATTGATTGTAGGAGGGTTTAAAGGACATGGCTGAAGTTGGTCTAAAATGGGACATAGCTTAATATTATACTATTATGTGAAACAACTCCGTAACTTTCAAGTGCCAGATGTGAGGGACTGCTCGTGTTTGGGAAATAACATTTTGTAACTATTTCCTAGTGGAACTTGTAAAAAATAGAAAACTATTTCTTTTGTGCAGGCCATAGTTATAGATTTAAAATAGTTTGAGTTTGGAAACACTAATAGCAATTGACCTTTAAATCAATTCATTCATGTGGCTGTGTATATTTAGTCTTCTATTAACTTCGTACCTGTGAGATTTATACTGTCTTTGTATTTTTAAATGCTAATTTCATTAAATTCTTTTTAACCAGTTTTTTTAAAGCCAACATTATGGACTCTTGTAAAATTTAAGTATATGTTACTTTCGAAGGCTGACTTTAGTTGATAACTTAGCATTGTGCCCTGCAAGTTATATGCTACTTTAATGCATTCCTCCAGTATCGCTTGCCTTTCCTACCCATTCTTGTTTGTGGGAGAATAAGTATGCATTGGTAGCTTATGTAATACCCAAAAGGTCCTACATGAATGGTTTGCATTGTATATTGGTTTAGAATGTTCTTGACCTCCCTCCCATTCCCTAATGCCCATAATGAAGAATGTTTTTTCAAGAAAAAGTGAAAGACACAATCATAATCAATGTTAGGAAATATGATTCTTCAGTTTTCAAAATGGTTGACATCATGTGTGTGTTTGTGTTAGCGGTTGCTTTTAGAACTGCTGTTATTTTGAAATTATTTATTTATTTTATTTTAAATAAGAAGTTAAAGATTGTTTTTCATAGTTTTATGAGGTTGTTTAATTTGTTATGAATAGTGCCTTGATTAAAGTACAAAATCTTATTAGGAAATTATATTTTCAGTTGTTAGTTATTTTTTCAGCCTATATATGTAGTTTTTGAATTCAATAAAATTATCCTCTTCCATCACTCTCTATTTTATTCATTCTCTGCCATAATTAAAAAAACCAACAATTGGTATCAAGAGCCCTTTTCTTACGGGACTTATGGATTCTGAAATAAGTTTTTCCCAAGAAGCTCTTCCCGTTTTCAATGGGAAAAACTATAATCTTTGGGCCGTCAAAATGGAGGCTTACCTAGAGGCTTTGGATCTTTGGGAAGCTGTAGAAGAAGATTATGAAGTCCTTCCACTATCAGACAATCCCACCATGGCCCAGATCAAGAATCATAAGGAGAAAAAAACCCGAAAAGCAAAGGCAAAATCATGTCTTTTTGCTGGTATCTCTACAACGATCTTTACTAGGGTCATGACTCTCAAATCGGCAAAAATGATTTGGGACTATCCAAAGGCGGAATATGCTGGAGATGAAAGAATTAGAAGCATGCAGGTGCTTAACTTAATGAGGGAATTTGAGCTTCAGAGGATGAAAGAGTCTGACACAATCAAGGAATACTCAGACAAATTGTTGGGCATTGCCAACAAGATAAAGCTACTGGGCGGTAATTTTGCAGATTCCAGAATTGTTGAGAAAATTCTGATAACAGTGCCAGAGAGGTACGAAGCATCTATTGCTTCGTTGGAGAACACAAAAGATCTGTCTAAAATTACTTTTGCAGAAGTGCTACATGCTCTCCAAGCCCAAGAGCAGAGAAGATTGATGAGGGAAGATCATGCTGTTGAAGGTGCTCTTCTAGCCAAGAGCCAACAAGCTAAAAACTATAAGAAGAATCATACAGGTAAAAGTCAGAGCCGTGCAACTGATTACAACAAAGGAAAGGGTGAAAAGAAAAGTTACCCACCTTGTCAACATTGTGACAAAATGGGTCACCCTCCATTCAGATGTTGGCAGAGACCTGATGCTAAATGCATCAAGTGCAATCAAATGGGGCATGAAGCAATCATATGCAAGAGCAAAAATCAGCATCAAGAGGAAGAAGCTAAGGTCGTTGATCAAGAGGAGGAGGAGGATCAACTCTTTGTGGCCAGGTGTTTTGCAAGCAATGAAGAAAGTGAGAGTTGGCTGATTGACAGTGGTTGCACAAATCATATGATCAATGACATGAAGTTTTTCAAAGATTTAAAGCCAACCAACATCACCAAAGTTAAAATAGGCAATGGTGATTATATTTCAGTTAAAGGAAAGGGGACAGTTGCAATAACAAGTAGCTCAGGTACAAAGTTTATTCCTGATGTCCTTTTTGCACCTGAAATTCAACAAAATCTGTTGACTGTTGGCCAATTGATTGAAAGAGA
>PYAF01002463.1:303806-330327 GCA_007407185.1 Glycine tomentella
TTGTTCTAAATCCGTTGGAGGAAGAGCAAGCTGCTTTTCCAATCAAAGAAAGCATCACAGAAGTTTGGCACAAAAGGCTCGGGCATTATCACCACCAAGGGTTGCTGCAAATGAAGTCCAAGAGAATTGCAGCTGATTTTCCAAAACTTGATGATCACATACCAACATGCAAGGCTTGTCTATTCAGAAAGAAAAAAAAAAGAAGCCATTTTTGAGGACAGCAAAAAGAGAGACTCTTAAGCTGCAGTTAGTCCACACAGATATATCTGGACCTAAAAAAACTCCTTCATTAGCAGTGGTTGGAGCGTTTTGGAAGTTCAAAAAATTAGTAGAAAATCAAAGTGACAAGCAAATTCAGATTCTAAGATTTGATAATGGCAAGGAGTACACCTCAGAAAAATTCAACAAACTTCCTGTTAGCAAATTTGAGTTTTTGAAGGAAGAAGATTGATATTTGCAGTATCTAAAGCAAGGAGGAGTGTTAGCGGTTGCTTTTAGAACTGCTGTTATTTTGAAATTATCTATTTATTTTATTTTAAATAAGAAGTCAAAGTTTGTTTTTCATAGTTTTAGGAGGTTGTTTAATTTGTTATGGATAGTGCCTTGATTAAAGGACAAAATCTTATTAGGAAATTATATTTTCAGTTGTTAGTTATTTTTTCAGCCTATATATGTAGTTTTTGAATTCAATAAAATTATCCTCTTCCATCACTCTCTGTTTTATTCATTCTCTGCCATAATTAAAAAAACCAACAGTTTGTAATGTTGCTCACTAAGTTATGCTTAAATTTTTTTCTCCCTGGTAGCAGTTCGTTGCAGGGAGTTACCACATTTTATTGCAGCAGGGAAGCTTCATTGTAAGATTCAAAAGGTTATATGTTAATTAGTTTTTCATGCAGTTGTAGGCATCTTTATAGGGCATGCTTGGTGGGTTGAGATTCCCCTTTGTGCATATTCCATTGTGCATACCAGGTATGTTGGCTATGCTGATATTCAACTTTGAGGTTGGCCAGGGCAACACACCCCTTGGTGATCTTTTGTTGTAAAAAATAATGTACCCTAGGGAGACAACTTTAATCATTGTCCTGTCTAGTCAGATTTCTCCCTTTAGAAATTTCAAATTTTATGCTACAATCTTGGATACATTGACCTTGTATCTGCATTATAAATTTATAGTAGTATGGTTACGTAGGCATCTATCATGATTATATGTTAAGAGAAGTTTTTAAAGTGAATAAAAATGTGAGTATGTACTTTGTATTTTCAGTTTAATCTATAAACTATGTAGTAAATAGAAAGGCCTATTTGATTGAAAAGATTAAAATTGAAAATGCAATTGCTATCTAATTCAGGTTAAACACACAGTGGTATGCACTTGAACCTCTGTGTGTTGACTATTAGAAATCTACACAAGAGCTGTTTATTGCTATTAGTGTTGTTGCTCTAATGTTCTCCTACACATTCCTTTCAGCCATTATATTATGCAAAATAACCATTCCAATTGGTTATTTTCTGTTGTCTGCCATCCTACATACCTGTTTCGTTGTTCCTATGCAGATCGTGGAGAAGTTTACACATGGGGATGGAAGGAATGTGTACCCTCTGGGGTCAATGTTTGGTGAATCATTAACTGGGGTAAGCCCTGAAAAGGATGTACCACCGAGTTGCAACATAGTCCTTAGTTTGGTCTCATCCAGGTTTGTGATGCTTGCAATCTACGAAGCTCTTGTGATAGAGCTTATGTGATTCTAAAGGATTTTGAAACTAATACCCGAACTGTCGATATAGTTCGAATACTTTTGTTCTACACACTAGATCCACTTGTGCTTTTTGGAGGATACAAACCACCGGGCCGGGAAGTTGTTGAATCATCCCACACTTAACTTATTTGTCAGCTAATTGAGTTGAGTAAGTCCCCTGCTCTTGCTTATTCACCTGCTCGTTCAAAGCCTACTGCACAAGATGTAGCGGGAGAAGGCCAATATCTAAGTGTTACAAATAATCAATTGCTTAAAGATGTTGAGATGAAGAAAGGTGACTGGATGTGTTCAAAGTGAGTTATTTCTGCTTATGGAATCATATTTTTTTATCATTTGTTTTCTTTTTCCGGTGACATAGTTTTTAGGGATAATACTAATTTAGAAGAATTGTTGACCAGTGGGATGGGTGTATTTGTTTTATTTATTCAATCCATATATCTTTTGCTGAACGATGATTGTATTGACTTTATATCCCTTTTGTTAGTAGTACACTTCTTCCTTATCATGAATATTGGTGATTTAACTTTCCACTGTAAGTCCCTGTTAGTAGAAATGTTCCATGTCATTTGAATCTTAAATTGGATCTCGACTACTTATTAATTCACTTGTAAGAGTTTTACCCGTTTACTGTTCAAATGAAGCCAGGAGATTGGACCTGTCCTGAGTAAGTCCCCTCTACTTGCTTACTAGCTTTTGTCATAAAGCATGGCCAATTTCTGTGTGTGTCTGTTAGCTTCCTTTTCAAAAAGAACATGATAATGTCAGTTAATACCAATAGAACTATATGAAGTGCTCTTAACCTATTCGTTGAATTTTTGTGTCACTTGTTTTCTTTGTTGTTCTGTTCATATGCAAATATGCATTGTCAAACTGACTAGTATGTTAATTCTTAAATGACTCTTAAAAAAAATTATTTTATATTTCCTATGTTCTGATGCTGTAATCAAATACATTTTATGTGTTCAATTATCCCTTATTTGGTGTCTTCTGGTCTATTGATGGTTGCTTTTTGGTTTTGCTAAATATGCAATTATTTAAATTTTGCTTGAATGCTATTGAAGTTGAAAGGAAAAAAGGACCTATTTTGTGCACAAGAAAATTCCTGGTGATCATATTTTTAGTTTTTGTTTCCTATGATAGAAGATGAATCATTTTCATGTCAATAATTAAAATTTTGCTGACTGTCTATAAATTTAAACATTGATAGCTTTCAGACATCAATATCGAAACAATTTTCTAATCTATCTTTATACATTGTTTCTATTCTTTCGTTTAATTCTTTCATATTTCATGCTTCATCTCTTTCGCATAAGTTTTTAGTTTTGTAAAGAAATAAATTGATTTAGTAAGCTTTCTTTCTTGATTGGGCCCTTATTGAAGCCTTATTTAGAAAGTTAAATAAACTTGTGATGTACATTTAACAGTCATAATTACATGTAACTATTGTAGGCCTGTGAAGTGGTGTGATATTTAAAATGGATTGTTATTGTTTCTACAATTTGTTGGTGCACATAGAATAGACTGTTTTATTATTGAACACATAAAGTTTCTGCTTGTTTGTTATGTAATACAATATTACAGATGCATTGTGCACAAGAAATTTGGGTCATATATATTATTCATTTATTATGTTGACTGTCTTTCAGCTAGAATGCTTCTGTCTAGCTGGTCAACAGGATGAAAATGTGGGAGCGCCTGTCTTTCAGTATCGTCATGTGAAAAAGATGAAATTGGTCAAGGTATAAATTTCTGCCTTAGGATTTTTTCCCACTTTGTATTAATATAGTTCTCTTAACTCATTAAGTTGTTCTTGTATTTTATTTTCATTGCAAAATCATGATTTTGTTTAGAGGTCTTTGAACCTTGTCAAGGTAATGTTTGGATGTGCATGTATTGGTCATATGGTTATCTACTTTAGCAAATATATTTTTTTGGTTTTTGGTTTTTGTCTGGAAACTAATAAATATATTCCTTTATTGAATGTCCCCATTTTTCCCCCATTATCTCCATAGCTTCTGTATTATCCCCATAATCTTAATTTGTGCCTTCAAATCCAAGTCAATTTGCTAGTATTATACAAGGATAATTAAATTACTTACTTTGCTGTGAAGTAGTTGACAATGTTTGCTATGACAATTCCAATGGTCCAATGGTGATATTAAGCTGGAACATTATGTTAAGTGCTCCACGAATTCTTGTGGGTGCAATCTCAGAAATAAACATTGGCACAGCCTATTGTGAAAAACACATTTAATCAACAATCAAGAACATAAATAAATAGGACAAAACACAAATAGGACAAAAGACCATGTCTAAAATCCTATACCTTAAATAATTTTATCAAACCATTAATCATTAGAAATTGAAAGTATACTTAAAAAATGGAATACATAATAAGGACCTGATTGGCGAAACCAACACCACAACCAAGTAAGATTCTGCCAACTATTAGCAGTAGCAAACTATTTGCTACAACATTTAAGACAGTTCCAACAATGAAAAAAATGCCAGTAATCAACATAGTTTGCTTCCGGCGAGCGTCCTGGTGACGGAAGAGGCAAACATGGTGGCTACCGAAGATGCGAGGTACAGAGAGGATGTGAACAATTGTATAGTTTGATCGTCATATGAAATAAAAATAGTAAAACGGGATTGTAACATGATTATCATGTGTAAAAGCAAGCAGTAATTAAAAAAATATAATCAATTGTAAAATGTTTGTTATAAAAAAAAAGCAAAAAAAAAAAAAAAAAACTAAGACGGTTGGTCTGAAAACCATTTTAGAAAACAAATTCTAAGACGGTTTTACACGGTAACCGTCTTAGAAGGTTTTAAAAAAAAAATTCATTCGAAGACGGTCCTTCTATGTAACCGTCTTTGAATTGTAACATTCTAAGATGGTTTCGACTAAAAACAGTCTTAGATATGTTTCAAAAAAAAAATTAAAAAAAAAGGGAAAAGCATTCAAAGATGGTTTTCCCGCGTAACCGTCTTTGAATTGTAACATTCTAAGACGGTTTCGACTAAAAATTGTCTTAGATACGTTTCAAAAAAAATTAAAAAAAAGGAAAAGCATTCAAAGACGGTTTTCTCGCATAACCGTCTTTGAATTTGAACAATCTAATACGGTCTCCCTTGCAACCATCTTTGTTTGGACCATTTTAAGACGGTTCTCATTAATAACCATCTTAGATATGCAGTGTTTTTTTTTAGGATATTTAAGACGGTTTTCCTATTCAACTGTCTTAGAAACGAACATACAAAGATGGTTACTTAATCGTCTTCGAAAAGGTCGACTTTCAAAGACGCCTGATACAAAGACGGGTCCGAAACCGTTTTTGTATGTGCTCCAGAACCATCTTCGAAGGCTGTTTTTGCAATAGTGTGGGTGAGGCTGAGGCCAATGAGATTGGAGAGAGTGTTAAGGGCACAGGGTCTTCAGGGGAATCCCTACAGGCTCTTGATTGGGGACACTAAGGAAATTTACACAGTGCTCATACAAGCTGCCAATCTCAACAATATACAAGTTCTTCTCTCTCACTTGATAAGGATGCAGCACCACATATCACAACCTTTAACCATCATATTGTTAACAAATTCGGTACGCGCGTTCATTTTTTTTCCGTACTTCTTAGTCTTGTAGTGCTATCTGCATACATCTCCTCCAAATATGTTTATGATTTCACCATGTTTGTGTTTTTCTTTTTCTTTTATTACCTCCAATAACTAATATTAATTTGTAGCATTTTCTTTCAAAGACACCGAAACTTTCGTTTAACTTTTTCTTTCTCATTTCCCAATCAATCTTTCGGTTTCTTTACAGGAATATATGGTCTATTTTGCTTTTAAATTTGTTAAAATAGTATCCTTTAATTTGAAATGGACAAGGTTGTTATTAATTTGATAGTTTAGAAAGAAAAAAGATTAAGTGATAAAAACATATTACATAATAAGTAAAATTTAGTCAAATATAATTTTTAGATTATATATAAGAAATTGGATGTCACCTTCAATAATCCCACGTTACTGCTGCAACTATTCTTTTCCAAGCTCTTTGTGAATTTCATTGCATTCCTCCCAAGAGTCTCTCTACATTCTTGATTTCAGACTATTCTTATTCATAAGAACATACCCTCTCTGCAAGAATAGTTTTCTGACCTTTTCTCTCTCTCGCTACATTATTTCTTGCTGCAACTATTTCCAAGGTCTGTCTTCGTGAATTTCATTCCATTCCTCTCAAGAGTCTCTGCATTCTTGATCTTCATTCTTGATTTCAGACTATTCTTCTTCACAAGAACATACCCTCTCCGCAAGAACAATTTTCTGACCTTTTCCCTCTCAATACATTTTTTCTTGCTGCAACTATTTTTTCCAAGGTCTGTCTTCGTGAATTTCATTCCATTCCTCTCAAGAGTATCTGTATTCTAGATCTTCATTATAGATTTAAGACTATTCTTCTTCACAAGAACATACCCTTTCCGAAAGAACAGTTGTCTGACCTTTTCCAATATATTCTTCAGCTTCGGATTCTCGGGAGTACTGAAAATGTTTGATGCGCTATTCAAGCCCAAATTCTATTCAAAGTGGTAATAATCCTTCTTTGTTTCTCTCCTTTCCTTTTTCTTCAAATAATAATAAAATTAAATTAGGATACAGCAAATCACGGTTGAAGTTAATAAAGATGAGGCTAGAGAAAGGAACACGGTGCAGAAATTTCTCAAGAAAGACATCGCTGACCTTCTTAGGAGTGCCCTTGATTATGTAACGACCTAAAATTATTCTAGATATTGTATTTTTATTAGAATTAAATTTTTAAGAAAATCGTTAGATAATAATAATTTTTACTGAAACGTATACTAGTATAAATTCTAAAACGTATAGATTATAGAAGTTTTTAAACTGATACATGTATTATAAGTAGCCATAGTCCTTATTACAAAATTCAATATTAAACAAGTACAAGCTTTTCCAAACAAAAGTCTACTTCATATCTTAATTTCTACACCATCACCGACCCAAGTCATCAAGGAAATTGACCACTGTTGCCATCTAAAAAAATAAAACAAATCTAGTAAGAAATAAAATTTCTAAATAGGCAAAATCTAAACCATCAAACACATTAGTATGTTAGTAAATTCTCAATATAAGCAAATAAATTCGCACAAGAATTATGCAGCTATATGAATGCATGAAATAAAGTTCTCCTAGGGTGCACATGGCCTCTACATATTCGTACTGTATGTAGCTACACCTCATACTGGATGTAAACGCTGCGATCGTCTTACGCAAACATGCATGATTTATGCCATATACGTGCACCTGGTCAGTACATATCATACTGTATGTAGTATCAGATTCTATTTCACAAAATCTCATACTGGATTTGGAAACATGAATCAACATATTATCACATCAAATCCATCAATAACAAAATCCATGGGCAAATACACACAACCTCATGGAAAAATTTATATCATACGTATGCAAAAGTATGGATTAAACAATCATACCTTAATCAAGTAAAAATCATACCAACTTAGGCATGATAATTGATTATCCTCAGACTACAGAAAAATCATGTTAGTAATCTAACTAATAAACCACAATATATCCTTCAAATAATTTCTAATTCCTTTAAACCTTCACAGGAAAAGATTAAAACCTAGCATGCATCTTAATCTCCTTTCACCTACCACCTTACTACTTCATCCTCAAATTTAATCACTCAAACATTTGAACCATTTAACTACATGCCATTCAACAACTACTTTTCAAAATTAATTAAAAACATTCCCATAATGAAAATATGAATATACAGCCCAAAGGTCATCAAATAACTTCCATAATCATCAAGTGTGATTCCAAATATCACCAATATTTCAACATATAAATCATCAATAACCTTCAAATAACATGAAATTCCAACCTAAACAATAATCATAAATCTGCCTAATTAAGCAAACAGGTTAAACCAAACAAATGCTTAACTAGAGATTAAAGCCTAGCCTACCTCAAGTGAGTTTGATTTTTGAAAATGGAATGGAATAATGGCTACCTTCCTTGGGAAATCCTCTAAGAAATAAAGCCTTGATATCCTTCTACCAAGCTTGTCAAACTCTTCCTAAGGTTGCTTGCCTTACATGCGATTTCTTCAAGGTGGTGGGGTTTCTTTCTTACTTGATTTAAGCTTTAAAGGGAAGGATGAAAGTGAAATGAAGGTGATGTGAGGGAGAGAGCTTCACGTGAAGTATGTAGGGGGAAAGTCTTGAAAAATGGCTTGCACTTAAGGTCCCCCCTTCCCTTTATATAATGTTTAGAAAAGGATATAATATTCAAGGACATTTTTGCCCTTCCTAACTTAATTACCTTCATTTAGTTCCATCCTAACTTAATTACTTCTTATCCCTTTAGATTCTAATTAAGTTCATTATGATTCCTTTACTTTATAAGAAAAATCTTCTAAGTTCATTATGTACCTTACAAGTGTCCTAACAATTGTCTTCATCATAAAGCTTGCCTTTACAAGTGTCCCAGTTACTTGGCATGGCCTTTACAAGTGTCCCACCACTTGTCCCATTCATGAAATTTCTCCTATCTTCTCCATGTTTCACGTGAATACTAGAGGAAGGGAGAAAAATCTTTGCTTCATTTCATATTATCTTGTATCCATATCATTCAAGGCATGACACCTTTCTTCCAAGTGTCCTTTTTCTTGGCATGTTCATGAAACTTCTCTCATTTTCTATCTAATTCACATGATTAACCAAAGCCAAAGGGAAAGGAAGGCAAATTTTACTTCCTTTTATACTATTTTATGTACACATGTCATTTTTGATGATGAAGAAAAATCTAATCCCAATATGGCTTCATACATGGCATTTTCTAGTAGGAAGTCAAGTTTGATTTGAACTCTTCTTCCTAAAGATAATATTGAATAATAGCATTTTAGAGTTTTTCAAAAACTGACTTCAATTTCAATAAAAATTGCTCACAAGTAATTTATACAAAGTGCTATTCAGACTTTTCTTACAAGACTGTTTTTATCTTAATTATGATTGGATCATAGTACTTTTCAAAATTACTAAACCATTTTATTAAATAAGCCTATTCATCTTACAATTAAGAGAAAATCCCATAGATTTCATTTATCATTTTTCCTATTTTTCTAATAAAATTTCAAAGTTATTACCTTATAAAATCCTTAGAAATTTTATTCTAGGATTTTCTGTCACAAAGTATTTTGGTATTCTGTCATTTAAGAGTGCTATGTAATTTCATCAAGTTTTCACAAAATCTCTAAGGGTGTCTAAGCAATTTTAACTTCAAGGGTATTATGGTAATTTGTCACTCTAGGGGCATGATCATAATTTTCCAAAATATCCAAGGGTATTTTTGTAATTTTCACCTTTAAATATCTAACCAAAATATATAGGGGTATTTATGTAATTTTCATCTCAAGGGCATTTTTGTAATTTCTATTTTAAGGGAAGGGTGATATGGTCATTTCTCTTCAACTATATTTTTTTTATCCAAGTATCATCACACTTCCACAATTTAGTTAAATATGAATTGAAGATATAATTTTGAGGATGTTACAGATTACAATGCATATTAAAGGGTAATTGTCCTTGTCTGTTTATTCATGTGTGTTTCATAGTATTAGGAAACAAATGTATTAGGTTCTTGTTCAAATTTCTCTTATCCAATCACAAGGGATTGCTGAAAGTAGAGCAAGAAATTTCTTAGTGGGCTAATTTAAACAACTTGATAGCCTATTGAAAAAAATTTCTAGCAACGAACTGACTTCCTCAAAGAGTCTTATGATAGGATCAAGGAGATTTGAATAAATATAATTCTTTTCAGTAACATAGGCTATTCATTCTTGTATTAATATTACATTTTGCTCCAAGCGAAGCCCTTCAGCCTGCTTCAAGTGTAAAGATTTTATCATCCAAGTTGACTAATTTATAAGTCTAATGAATTTGCACATGGTGTGAATTTTTATGTTATCTGATCTTTAGAGTGTATGTGTAGAATATAATTAAATTGCAATGAGGGCACACTAGTTCGTATGTATATCATATAAAGTTGACTCCAGCTTTTACCCATTTTGTGGTGACCTTAAATATAATATACAAGGAAGCACAGACACGACAAAACACAAGGAGAATCGCATCCGACACGATCCGACACGGCGACATGCGTCGACACATTGTCGGACACGCGGTCAAAACTCTAACATGTTGACCGCTTTTGACACGCGAATTTGACCGGGTCCGACATGGTCAAAAGGCACCGCTGGAAAAAGAATATTTTTTTACCTGAGATATAATCTGGACTTCACACGACTTTCATTTTGCACTATTTCTCCATTCTTGCTTCTCGTTGCAGATGCTTCTTCACGTCGTTCGCTTCCCTCTTTGCTCTGCCGACAGTCGTCATCGTTCACGTCTTGCCGATGTGGTTCGCGTCTCGCCGGTGTCGTTCGTCATCCCTGTTCGTCTCACCAGTCGCCACTGTCGATGCTTCACAGCTTGCCTTCTCTCTCTCTCGGTGACTTACGTACATCACTCACAAGGTAAGTAAAAGTGTAAAACCATTAATTTATTTGCTTCAATGTTCTTTTTTTTTAGGTGTTTTCTTTTTAGTTTTTTTATTAAAAAAATCATTAATCTGGTCCTCTTTTACATTTACTTATTTGCAATACTGAAAGTGAAAGATATTAATATTATACTAGAGAATATTTTTTGTAGTATTGTAGTAAAGCACTAAAGCCAATTTAGTCTTTAAAAAAACTATTAATGGATACCGTGAATTGTTTAAAACGATCCTCACTGCACATTGCACATGTAACCATTTTCGTATTATACATATACTAGAGAATAATTTTTTAGTCCAACCCATTAATCTGTTAATTCTATAAACAAGGTAAATAAAGCCTGATAATTTTATGTATGTTATTTTTATTTGATTAATATTTTTAAGTAATCATAGATTCATATCACTTGTCACCTGATTCTATTTTTTTAATACCTAATAACTTTATGTATGTTTGGGATTGAACCTTATAGCTTGTGCACCTATGCTTTTTTTAGAATGGATTAAAGTATTGGAAGTACTGGAGATGATGAATTTCTAAGGAAGCCATTATGGAAATATGTTACCAAATTAGGCAATGGAACGGAAGCTAGAGGAAATATATCTTGGAAATGCAATTTTTGCTCAAAGGATTTTAAAAGTTTTCTATACTAGAATAAGGGCTCATTTTTAAAATTATCAGGTAAAGGAATTGCAAAATGTTTTACATGTGCAGACAAAAGACTTGTATGAGATGGAGAAATTAGAACAAGAAGCCAGTGAGAGATTGAAGAATAATGCACCCAAAAATGTGCCTTTATCCTCTTCTAGTTTTTCCATGGACTCAAGCTAAAAAAAAAGAAGTGGAAATGAGGGTGTAAGTTCCTCTAGAAATCCTATTGAGAGGGCATTCAATGTTGGAGCATGGGAAGAATTGAACCACTTGATTGCTAGGATGTTTTATTCAGCAGGATTACCATTCACTTTAGCAAGGAACCCATACTTTGAAGCCGCCTTCACTTATGCCGCGGATAATAATATTGGAGGTTATTTTCCACCAGGATATAACTCCTTATGAACCACTCTGTTGCAGAAAGAGAAGGAAAATATTGCTAGGTTGTGTGCACCTATTCAAGCTGGGTGGAATGAAAAGGGTGTTAATATTGTGAGTGATGGATGGAGTGACTCACAAAGGAGGCCACTGATTAATTTCATGGCAGTATCTGATGGTGAAGCTATGTTTTTTAAATCAGTTGATTGTTCGGGAGAGACTAAGGATAGGCATTTTATTGCTAGGTTGTTACAAGAAGTAATTCAAGAAGTTGTGCATGAAAAAGTGGTTCAAGTATCACAGATAATGCTGTAAATTGTAAGGGAGCAGGGCATCTTATTGAGCAAGAATTTCCATCTATTACTTGGCCACCATGTGTTGTTTGCACACTGAATTTAGTTGAAAAAAATATTTGGGCTGCTAAAAATGTGGAGAATAATCAAATAACATATGAGGAGTGTAGTTGGATTTCTGATGTTGTTGGAGATGTTTCTGCAATAAAGCATTTCATAATGAATCATTTTATGAGACTGTTAATGTTTAATGAGTTTGTGGGATTGAAGTTGCTTTCTATAGCTGAAATCCAATTTGCTTCCATGATTGTGATGTTAAAGAGGTTCAAATTGATAAAAGGTGGTCTCCAAAATATGATAATCAGTGAAAAATGGGGTGTGTATAAAGATGATAATCAAGGGAGGGCGAGATTTATTAAAGAAATGATATTGGATGATCTTTGGTGGGATTCAATTGATTACATACTTGCTTTCACTGCTCCCATTTATAATATGATCAGGATTTGTGACATTGATAAACCTTGTCTTCATTTGATTTATGATATGTGGGATGAGATGATTGGGAAAGTGAAGAAATCTATATATGTGCATGAATTGAAGAGGATGGATGAGACTTCAACTTTTTATGACATCGTCTATGGCATTCTTGTGGATCGTTGGACCAAAAATTCAACTCCATTTCATTGTTTGGCACATGCTTTGAATCCCAGGTAAACTTTTAAATATGAATGGATTTAATACTTCTTTTATTTGATATAATCTGTTAATTGTTTTTCTTTTTTTTTTTTCTCTCTTTTAGATACTATAGTCAACAATGGCTTGATGAAAATTCTAGTCGAGTTCCCCCACACAAGGATCAAGAGATTAATCAAGAAAGACAAAAATGCTTAAAGAGATATTTTCCTAACTTGGAGGACCGAAATAAAATAAATTTGGAGTATGTGGACTTTGCTAGTACAAATGGGGGGTTTTAGAGATTATGATGCCATCCAAAATCGATATTCTATGGAGCCCAAAGCTTGGTGGGTGCTTCATGGTGCTTGTGCACCTATGCTTCAAAACATAGCATTGAGACTTGTTGCACAACCTTCTTCTTCATCGTGTGCTGAACGCAATTGGAGTAATGATTCTATTGTGCATTCTGTAAGGAGGAATAAGATGACTCCAAAACGTGCTGAAGACTTGGTTTATATACATAGCAACATTCGGCTCTTATCAAGAAAGAGTCCACAATATACACACGGGAAAAGTAAAATGTGGGACATTGCTAGAGATACATTTGAAGATGTTGGAATGCTTGAAGTTGCTATTCTTTCACTTGATGAGCCAGAGATGGAGTCAAATGTTATTGATGAAAATGTTTCATGAAGGTAATCTCCATATTTTATGTTTGTCTATGAATGGTTGAATATTCTATTTTGAAGTTTGAAATGCAACCTCTTTGAATTCTTTTTTGTTACATTGATAGGTATTATTAGTTTAGTTTAATTTTTTTGTTAAATTATTGAATATTAAATGAAATATAAACTATATAAATTAAAAATATTATTTAAAATTAAAACGTGTCCCAACGCATTGAAATCCATAATTTTTTAAGATTGACGTGTTGGAGAGTCGAGTCGTGTCGTGTCACGTGTCGCGTGTCGATGTCGGTGCTACATAGATAATATATAATAGATTTATGAAATAAGCAAAATGATGCTAAGAATGGTAGATGTACAGTGTAAAGTTAGATGAAAACATATCTAACCGGATGAATTTCGCACGCTGCTCATAATTGGCATCTGGTCCAGGTTTTGTATATACTTGTGGAAAATAGGCCCCATAAATTGAATTAGCAGAATAATTTCCTCTAACTTCAATCATTGCATCTATTTCATCACTTGACCATTCATCCAATGTGACAGACAAAACATGAAAGTAAGAAAATAATGTCCCAAGGCTTTAATGCATGACAAGACCAAGCATAAATAAATAAGTTCAGCACACTATTAGCTTGATAGACACAACTCATTGAAAAGAGAGCAGGCATAAAATGATAAAAAAAAAAGAAATAAAAGCTTCATGCACCATGCCTCAGTGGCTTAGGTACACCTTTCAGCACCTTTGGCTAAAGTACATTCATTATACGAAATCCTATCACAGGTAACAAGTAGAGCAGAGTGATAAATTGGGAGAGGCTGTTAATGCACTGGTAGAATAATCATACTATCTATCATTTAGTTATATGTGAAGAACTGAAGATTTATTTGGCCTAATTTCATGTTACATAAGCTTTAAACTGAGCTTTACTTGACATGACTAACTTTCTTAAAATTGCAATGACCTTGGTAATCAAAATTGCAAATTTACTTCTTAGCTAAGAGTTGCAGAGATTCGTTTCTCACTTCTGACTTATTACAGCTAGAACCTCTGTCTAGCTGTTGGTTCAATCTGTTTTGATATAAAAATTCACTAGCACCCTGCAATCTAATATAAAAGTTGACAAATTCAGAATTTTTATTTTAAACCACGTAAAGAAACATATGCATATTTGAAAATAAAAGGCTATTAAATTAAAAGGCACAAGAAAGAGTATTTAGTAAACTTACTGTAACGACCCGCGTCGTCGCTACGATATCAGTGACTCTAATCGTGTGAATTTTAAATTTTAATAAAAATTTCATTAATTTGATTATGAAAATGATGGTAAAATTTTCACAATAATACAATTATGATACACATGGTGTAGTAGATAACATATCACAGTATATTATTACAAGCACAACATAGAATAAATGCAAGATGTAGCCCATTAGGAGCCTTAGATAATTTTAGATAAAAAATTAATTAATACAAGAATGAATAGCCTAAGTCACTGAAAAGAATTATATTTATTCAAATTCTCCTTGATCCAATCACAAGACTCTTTGAAGGAAGTCGGCTCGTTGCTAGGCATTTTTTTCAATAGGCTATCAAGTTGTTTGAATTAGTCCACTAAGTACATTCTTGCTCTACTTCCAGCAATCCCTTGTGGTTGGATAAGAGAAATTTGAATAAGAACCTAATGCGCATTTGTTTCCTAATATTGTGAAAGACACATGAACTAACAAATGAAAAAAAAATTACCCTTCCATATGCATTGTAATCAAGGGCACTCTTAAGAAGGTCGGCGATGTCTTTCGGGAGAAATTTCTGCACCGCATTCCTTTTCTTGTGTACCATACAAAATGGTGAAGTTACACATGGCATTTATTGTGGGGTCACTACACACGTGTCCACCCTCAGTGTCAACCGTGCTATAGTAACGGTGCACATCTTCACTCTCAGTGTCAACCTTGCTACTGTGACAACACGCTTATCCGCCTTGCTACAAGAGCGTGGACGTCAACCCTTTACAATCGAGTCTCTCCTGGTTAACAGCATATCTATTGTGCCTGATTATTCAAATTGGTGCAACCACCTTATCTCCTAATGTCTCTCTAATTATCTACAACCTATTACTTATCTACGAGTAACAACATATCTATAAGGTACACATTATCTTCTATTTGAATTATATAAATGCATGCTATTATTTGTTATCTTATTAACAAATTAATTAACAAATAAAGGTCCAAGGCCCATACTCCACGCTATAAATACAGGTTCTCTCTAAACCTTTAGGATTCATTCATACACACTACAAATTAACCCACGGTGAACATACTCTGAGACCACCTCGGAGGCTTTACATATTCAATTATTCTTCTATAATTGATGTACTTACTTGAGTGTCAGAGTCCTTTTCTTTGTTTTGCAGGTCCCCCTCCTTAACAAGGTTGACTCGCCGTCTAACATGTAAAGTCTAGGACCCACCTGGACCACTTCCAGCCCCATACGTGGCATTTCCAAAATTTTGGTAAGAACATCTTGTGTATCGTCTCTAGCCTCTTCTTTATTAACTTCAACTGTGATCTGTTGTTTCCCAATTTACTTTTATTATTATTTAAAGAAAGAAGAAAAGAAAATGGAAAGGAGGGAAACAGAGAAGGATCATTACCACTTTGAATAGAATTTGGGCTTGAATAGCCTATCAAAAATTTTCACTCATGAGAATCTGAATATACAAAGCTAGTGAATCCGTTTAAAGTTTTTTGTTGATTTCTATTTTTAAATATTTTTTTATACAACTCCTATGCTTTTTGTTTAACTGTCACATTTGGTTAAAATTTTAAAATAAATAACATAAAATCACTAAAATACTGAAGGTAATGATGAAAGAAAAGAAAGTAATTTATTGTTTACTGATAAATTACTTTTTGTGTGAATTTTTATGTTACGTTCGTGCATTTTTTATTTATAAAATTCATGTTTTAATGCTAGTTTGGTCTTGCATAACTTTAATTGTTTGATTAAGTAAAAGAGTTAAAAATTGCATTTTTTTTAAAGATTTAAAAACTTTTCCACTTGACAATGACTTTGGTACATTCAACATAGTCGTGATAAGCACTTTGGCCATGGTAATATGCTGACTTCATTTATGAACAGTGTCAGCCTTTTGACAACAACTGTGGTGACTTCACTACGGTCGTAATTCACATTATATAGAGTTTTCAATAAAAGAACCATGTGCATGGAAGAATCTGTACATGTTATTTGTGATGAATCTAATCCCTCCAAAGAGGAAAAAAATGTGATATAGATGCAGGTCCTTTGGAGAAGTTCATTCAGCTTAATGATTCAATGGTTAAAGAAAAAGAAGAACCAATTGCTGAAGCAAAACAATTAACACCGGTCTAAGAGCCAAAAGATTGGAGAACTACAAGAGATCTCTCCTTTGACAATATCATTGGTGAAGTTTCAAAGGGAGTATCTACTAGATCTTCATTAAGAAATCTATGCTATAATATGGCTTTTGTTTCACAAATAGAACCTAAAAATATTGATCAAGCCTTAATTAATGATCATTGGATGCATGCCATGCATGATGAATTGAATCAATTTAAAAGAAATGAAGGTTGGAAACTTGTTCCTAGACCTTCTTCTCTCAAACCTATTGGCACTAAATGGGTTTTTAGAAACAAACTTGATGAGAGTGGAATCATAGTCAGAAACAAAGCTAGATTGGTTGCAAAAGGTTACAACCAAGAGGAAGGCATTGACTATGAGGAAACCTTTGCACCAGTTGCAAGGTTGGAAGCCATTAGGTTATTGCTTGCATATGTATGTTTAATGGGTTTTAAACTTTTCCAAATGGATATCAAAAGTGCCTTCTTAAATGGATATATTGAGGAGGAAATATATGTGGAGCAACCTCCTGGTTTTATTGATTTCAAACATCCAAATCATGTTTTTAAACTTAAAAAATCTCTCTATGGTTTAAAACAAGCTCCAAGATCTTGGTATGAAAGGTTAAGTAAATTTCTACTTGAATAATCTTTCATAAGAGGACATGTTGATAAAACCTTGTTCATCAAAAGGAAAAGTAATGATATTTTACTGGTTCAAATATATGTTGATGATATAATCTTTGGTTCAACTAATAAAGTGTTGTGCAAAGAATTTTCTACCTCTATGCAGAATGAGTTTGAGATGTCAGTGATGAGAGAATTAACATTCTTTCTTGGACTTCAAGTGAAGCAAATGAAGGATGGAACATTTCTAAACCAAACCAAGTATTGCCTTGAAGTGATCAAAAAGTTTGAAATGGAGAAAAGCTATCTAGATTTAGATGAAAAAGGAAAGAAGGTTGATGAGTCCAAGTTTAGAAGAATGATTGGATCTTTGTTGTATTTGACAGTTAGTAGACCAGATATTATGTTGAGTGTGTGCTTGTGTGTAAGATATCAAGCAAATCCCAAAGAATCACACCTCACTGCAGTCAAAAGGATCCTCAAATATCTCAAAGTAACTCCAAAAGTTGGTCTTTGGTATCCTAAAGGTACATCACTTAACATTGTTGGTTATTTTGATTCTGATTTTGCAGGGTGCAAATTGGATAGAAAAAGAGTGGAACTTCTCATCTACTAGGAAGTTCACTGATCTCATGGCATTGTAAGAAACAATCTTGTGTTGCTTTGTCAACAGCTGAAGCTGAGTACATCTCTGCTGGAAGTTGTTGTGGTCAAAGTCTATGGTTGAAGCAACAATTGCAAGATTATGGTGTAGAATTAAAAGAAATACCTCTGCTATGTGACAACACAAGTGCTATCAATATTTCCAAGAATCCAATAATGCACTCAAGGACCAAACATATTGAGATAAGACATCATTTCCTTAGAGATCACATTCAAAAAGGTAATATCAAAATTGACTTCATTGATACTCATAACCAATTGGCTGACATATTCACTAAAACTTTGGCTAGAGATAGATTCTATACTCTTAGAAACATGCTAGGTATCCTTGATGAATCTAATCTTTACTAGCTTGATTTGTATGTGTTTATATATGTGAAATAGCTTGTTGTTTGATCAATCATCACATATGCTTCAAAATTCCAAGTTGTGCTGCATAAAACATTGTTATTTCTGATAAATTCTCTGTAATAATCGATTACTTATCGGTACAATTGATTAAGATCACTTAAAAAGCTTTTCAGAATGAATTTTGAACTCATGTAATCGATTACAGCATCGAGATAATCGATTATTTTGCTTTCAAAAATATTTCAAAAAGCCAAAGTTTACTGGAATAATCGATTACGCCTCGAATTAATCGATTACACATGGTCAAAAATCTTTTCAAAAATAAAATCTCACTGGAATAATCGATTACGAGAATGCTAATCAATTATAATGAATGAAAATTTTT
Organism: Glycine tomentella; assembly: GCA_007407185.1. Taxonomy (NCBI): domain Eukaryota; kingdom Viridiplantae; phylum Streptophyta; class Magnoliopsida; order Fabales; family Fabaceae; genus Glycine; species Glycine tomentella. The sequence goes on from PYAF01002463.1 coordinate 322,262, forward strand.
GTAAAATTTGAATTCTGTTTGTGATAATCGATTACATATAGTAAATAATCGATTACAAATCATCTTCTTCAATTGAATCTACTAAGATAATTGATTACATGTCGAAATAATCGATTATAGCTACTGCAGAATCTGTCAGTTTTTCTTGGGAATTGTAACTGCCCAACTGCCACCTAATTCAAATTTGAATCTTATGTGTCTTAATGGTAGTGGATTAATTTATAACACCCTGAAAATTCAAAAACTATTGTCAAAATATTATATAAATTATTCTTACATAGCTATTGATGTGAGTATTAGATTATGAGAAATTTGGCTGGTCTATATTGGAATTAATTGGGTGAAATATCAATTAGAGACGTTAAGGAAATGTTTGAAGAGAAATGACCATGTTACCCTTTCCTTAAATAAGAAATTACAGAAATGCCCTTAAGATAAAATGACGATAATGTCCCTGGATATTTTTGAAAATTACAAAAATGCCCCTAGATATTTTAGTGAGATATTTTAAGATGAAAATTATATAAATGCCCTTGGATATTTTAGAAATGACAAGAATACCCTTAGATATTTTTGGCTAGATATTTTATGTTTGAAATGACAATTATGCCCCTAGGATAAATGATGAATTTACCATAATGCCCTTCAGGCCAAAAATGACCAGATACCCTTAGAGATTTTGTGAGAACCTGATGAAATTACAGAATTCTCTTGACTGGCAGAATATCAAAATAGTTTGTGACAAGAAACTCTAGCATAGAATTTCTATGAATTTTATAATGTGACATATTTGAAACATTAGTCAGAAGAATTCAAGCATTGGAAAAATATGGAAAAATAATAAATAGAATCTATAGAATTTTCTCTAAATTGTGGGGTGTCCAGATTTATTTAATAAAATGGTTTAGTAATTTTGATGATCAAAAATAGTACAGACCAATCAGAATTAAGATAAAAGCAGTCTCGTATGCAAGGTTTTGTATCACTCTATACAAAACTACTTGTAAGTAATTTTAACTGTCATTGAAGTCAGTTTCTGGAAAACTCTAGAGTTTCATTATTTAATATTATCCTTTAGGTAGAAGAGTTCAAATTGAACTTGAACTTCTCCTATGAAATGCCATGTGTGAAGACAAATTCAACTTGAACTTTATTTTCTCTTAAAGAATGCTATGTGTGAGGCTATTTTCAAATTGAATTCTTCTTCCTCATGAAAGGTGACATGTGGATAAAAGGAGAATCATATAATTTTCTTTTCTTTAAGAAAAATATCTTAAGCTTCATAAATTAAAATAATAAGATACAATCATAAAGGCTTAAGAAATATCTAGCCACTTGTAACTCACTATTAATATAGGAATGAGAAAGCTATCATATACGAGCACAAAATGAGAAGAAAAATCTTCTCTTGTTCCCTTGATGAATCACGTGAAGAATGGTATAGAAGGAAGGAGAAAGTTCTTGGAAAGACAAGCCGTAGGATGAATACAAGTGGAAGGACACTTGTACGGCATGGAAACATGTAACATGAAAATGAAGCAAAGATCTCTCTCCATTTATCTAGTCTTCACATGAACCATGTAGAAAATGGGAGAATCTTCGTTAAAGTGGACAAGTGGTAGGAGAAACTTCAAGAAATGCCAAGTAAGTGGACACTTGGAAAGGAAGGCTTATGATAAAGACAAGTGTAATGACACTTGTAAGCAACATAATGAATCTTCAAGATTTTTCTTAATAAAGTAAAAGAATCATAATGAACTTAGTTAGAATCTAATTGAATAAGAAATAATTAAGTTAGGATGGAACTAAATGAAGGTAATTAAGTTAGGAAGCGCAAAAGTGTACTTGAATATTAAATTAATTTCTAAACACTATATAAAGGGAGGGGGGACCTTAAGTGCAAGCCATTCTCAAGGCACTTCCTGTACCTCATTCACGTGAATCTCTCCCCCTCACACCACCTTCATTTCATTTCATCCTTCCCTTATTAAAGCCTAAATCAAGTGAGAAGAAGACTCCACTTCTCCTTGAAGATCATGTGTAGAAGAGGCTAGCATCTTTAGGGAAAGTTTGTCAAGACTTGAAGGAAGAGAAAGACAAAATTATCAAGAGGTTACAAGGTATGTATGGGGAAGCTTTATGATAAAGACAGTTAAAGTATTTTTTGTTTGAATAAGTGTTTGACTGTTCATATGTTGTTGAGTGTTTCCATGAAGTTCATATGTTGCTAAAAGTTTCTATAAATCTCTATGAAGCTCATGTGTTGTTGAGTATTTCTATAAACCTCTGTACATGAATAGTATGCTGAGATTCTGTACATGAATATAAAGTTGAATTCTATATTTTATGTTGAGTTTCTGAGTAAAGTATGTGAGATATAAATTAAAGACTGATGTTGAAAATAAATATGAGATGATGAAAAGAGTTATACCTTAAAGTGAATCAGTCTTATATGTCTCATATGCATATGCCCGGCGAGGATTAGTCTGCGTTATTCGCCTCAAGAGGAGGTGTGTCAGATAGCTGCAGGAACTGAGTTCGAGCGTTCAGATAAGAGAGGTCTGAGCTGGGGGGTACTTGGCAGTGGGGAAATCACGCCACTCATGATGATCACATGAAGTGTGGGTGAGAATCCTGTTGCAACACAGTGGGACCCTGACTGATCGTTTCAGGTCTGTGTCACAGAGATGAGACTATCTTGACTATTGTACCAATTATTGAAAGAGTTTAAGAGAATCATGCGTCATGATAAGAGTCTAAGAGAATCATGCATCTTTGAGGATGTTGTTATGAAAATCTGCCTATTGAATATATATATTGTTGCTTAAATTATGTTTATCATAAACTTACCCTGTGCTTCTGTGGTTGACACCTGCCATGACCTCGATTTTATTCGGGCAAGCAGATGAACAACAAAAAGAGACTATTAGCTGTATACAAGAAGAGGATTTTGTTTGAAGATGTTTTATTTGAAGATGATATGTTTGGAGATGTATTCTTTTGTGATAGAAGGTTTTAGTTATTTGTACTATGTAATAGAATTGATACCAGTATGTATTTTATTGTACATTAGATTTATAAAAATCAATCAGTGAGGAAAAATCTTTTGTAATCTTATTATATGTTACTTCAGAACTATGAATATTACTCAGTAATGAAAAATTGTGGTTTAGTATTTTTAAGCAAATCGAACAGAATTTTTCATTAAAAATTATTAATAACAAGATCATAAGTTGAGGTGTTACAATAGTGGTATCAGAGCTGGTCGAACCTTTCGGCCGGTGAGTTGTGAGTCTGCTGTGTTTCTGTGTGCATTAGGTGGTTGCTTTTTGTATGTTTAAGGTTTGTAGTAATAGACTGCCTGCTAATTGTTTGGATTATTAATATTGGATTAATTTATATGCTTAGGTGGGCAGATTTATGGTTATCATTTAGGCTTAAAATTCATGTCATTTGATGGTTATTTTGAGATAAGAAAACTTTGATTTTAACCATAAGATAGGTGATGATCTATAAGTTGGAATATTAGTGATGTAGAAGTTATATTTGATGATTTTTGGAGAGTGGTTTTGATGATATTTAGGAGGTTTTGTCATATTTTATGGACTGTTTTGCATTAATTTAAGAAACAGAGGATGAATGATATGCAGATAAATGGTTCAAATACTAGAGGAATTCAATTTTGAAGATTAAGTAGTTAGGTGGTAGGTGAAAGGAAAATTAAGATATATGCTAGGTTTAAATCTTTTCTTGTGAAAGTTTAAAGGGATTGAAAATTATTTGAAAGATAAATTGTGGATTATTAGTTAGATTACTAATATGATTTTATGTTACTTGAGGATATTCTATGGTCATGATCTTACTTAAATAAGGTATGGTGGTTTAACCTTACTTGTGGTACGTATGATGTTATGATAAAAATATTTTTACATAAGGTGATCGGTGTTTTGGATTATGGAGATTTAAGGATGCTGTCATAATATGTTTGTATTCTTAATGTCTGTTATACCATAAGTTTCAACATATATTCACAAGTTAGCAGACTGGCCACCTGGATAATTTGTGAATGGCAAAGAAGCATTATGGCAAGCAGCCAGAAATACAAATAAGTGAATGATGTATGATTTACTAGGTATCAACTCTTTATAGTGATTAAATGGGTGTAGAATTATATTATGTGTTGGGTGTATGTTTTTCACTTGGTGTGTGTAAGGAGTGATGACTAGTAAGAATGATTGTACAATAGCTGACGTTTTCCAAAATTTGAGGGTGAAAATCAAGTTGTGACTTGGGGAACCTTTAAGAGGTCATTTTTGGAAAAATATTTTCTTGAGAATGTTAGAAACAAGAAAATGATGGAACTCGTAGAGCTTAAGCAAAGGATTATGATTAAGTATATAGTTAAGGTTGAATAATTGATTGAGGTACTTTCTCCATTACCAAGGAAAATATAGTATTTGGTTACTTGTGCTATTCAACTTCGGTGTGACCTATTCGTTTATATTATATTTGTGAGTGAAGAAACTTAAACTTTTTGTGTCTTCTTTGAATGGTGAGCTTGTGGTTAAAACCCCAACTAGTGGGTATATTTTGATTTCTAATGTGTGTTTGAGTTGTTTTGTGGAGATTTCTGATAGAAAATTTTTGTGTTGATCTGATTTGTTTACCTCTCAGCCTAATTGATGTTATTCTAGGTATGGACTAGTTATCCTCCAACCATATTCCGTTGAATTGTTTTAATTGGTGGTGTCTGGTAATCATGAGAAGAGTGATAATGAGATATCTTTCTCTGTCAACCAAATTTTGTCATTTTTGAGAGAAAAGATTAAGTATACATGATATTGTATAATTTAAAAGTGGAGACCAAGGTTTCTCTAGGTGATGTCCTTGTTGTTGGAGAATTTCCAGAAGTGTTTCCTAAGGATATATCTAGTTTACTACCTGAGAAAGAGATAAATTTTTTTATAGATTTGGTACCTGGCACTGGACCCATGACCATAGCCCTTATAGGATGTCTCCTATAGAGTTAATTGAGCTTAATAAACAACTAGGAGAGTTGTTGGATAAGTAGTTTGTGAAATCTAATGTGTTTCCATGGGGAGCACCAGTGTTGCTAGTAAAGAAGAATGATGGGACCATGAGGTGGTGTGTAGACTAACATTAGTTGGATAAGGTGACAATTAAAAATAAGTATCTTTTTCCTAGAATAGATGACCTTATTGATCAGTTAGTAAGAGCATGTGTGTTTTAGCAAGATAGACCTTAGGTCAGGTTATCATTGGATCTATGTGAAGTCTGAGGATATTTTGAAGACTCCCTTTAGGACCCGTTATGGTCACTATGAATATTTAGTTATGTACTTCGAGGTGATTAATGCTCTGGCGTGTTTATGGATTATATGAGTAGGATATTTCGCCCCTATTTTGATAATTTTGTGAAAGTATTCATAGATAATATTTTGGTATATTCTAGGAGAATGAGAAACATTTGAGGATTGTGCTACAGTCCCTTAAGTATTGACAACTTTATGCTAAGTTTTCTAAGTGTGAGTTTTGGTTAGAGAAATTGAGTTTCTTAGTACATATGATATTCCAAGGTTGTATAGCTGTAGATCCTTCTAAGGTAAAAGTTGTTCTAAAGTGGAAAATTCTATGTCTGTGTTTGAGATTATAAATTTTCTGAGTTTAGCAGCACATTAACAGAGAATCATAGAAGGTTTCTCCGAGTTAGCTTTACCTTGAGCAAATTGATTCGTAAAGGTTAAGTCTTTATATGGGACACACAGTGTGAGGAAAGTTTTCAAACTCTCAAGAATAAGTTGACTACAACAGCTGTGTTAGAAAAACCTTTTGTGGTATATTGTGATGCATCCAAAATGGGTTTAGAAGGAGTTTTGATGCAGGATGGAAGGGTAGTAGCCTATGCATCTAGGCAATTGAAGACACATGAGAGAAACTACCCTACTCATGATTTAGAATTAGCAACTGTGATGTTTACGTTGAAAATTTGGAGACACTATCTGTATGGCTCTCATTTTGAGGTTTTTAGTGATCATAAAAGTTTGAAGTATTTGTTTAGTCAAAAGGAATTAAATTTGAGGCAACGTAGATGGATGAAATTTTTGAAAGATTATGATTTTGATCTTAGTTACCATCCTGGAAAAGCCAATGTGGTGGCAGATGCTTTAAGTAAGAAATCTTTGATGATATCTACACTGATGATTAGGGAAATGGATTTGTTAAAACAGTTTAGGAATCTTAGTTTAATGTATAAAACTAAGCCTGTGAGTGTGAAGTCAGGAGCTCTGTAAGTTTCTAATGAATTTTAGAAGGAAAGAAGAAGTAAGCAAAGATCTGATCTTTTCTTAAGAACCATATTAGAAAATATATCCAATGGAGGGAATAGTGAATTTAAGATAAGAATGGATGGTATATTGAGATTAAGGAAGAATTTGTGTGCCTAATGAACCTGATCCTAAAAAAATAAATTTGGATGAAGGACACAAGAGTGAGTTGAGTATCCATCCAGGAGCCACTAAAATGTGTCAAATTCTAAAAAAGTTTGTTCTGGTGGTCAAGGATGAAGAAGGAAATAAGTAAGTGTGTATATTATTGTTTAGTTTTCCAAAAATCTAAGATAGAACATTAGTAATCTCCTGGTATGTTACAATCTTTAAAAATACTTTAGTGAAAGTGAAAAAGCATATCCATGAATTTTATTACAGTTTTACCAAAAGTTCTAAAGATTTTGATTCCATATAAGTTATAGTAGATTGGTTAACTAAGTTGTTCATTTCATTCCCATTAGCATCAAGTATTCTTTAGAAAAATTGACAAGTTAGTACATAAGTGAGATTGCAAGATTGCATGGAGTTCCTTCTAGTATTGTATCTGATAAGGATCCTGGAATTATATTCAGATTTTGGAAAAATAAATTCCTTTAATAAAGATGATTTAGGAAACAGTACAAATGGTGATGTTACTTAGGAATTGGAAAATGAGAAGTGAAAGAGTTATCCGATACTTTTTGAATCAGGCAAATTTCGAGGACGAAATTTTTTGAAGGAGGGAGAACTGTAACACCCTGAAAAATTCAAAAACTATGGTCAAAATATTATATGAATTATTCTTACATATCTACTGATGTGAGTATTAGATTATGAGAAATTTGTCTGGTCTATATTGGAATTAATTGGATGAAATATCAATTAGAGACATTAAGGAAATGTTTGAAGAGAAATAACCATGTTACCCTTTCCTTAAATCAGAAATTACAGAAATGCTCTTAAGGTAAAAATGACGATAATGTTGTTGCAAACACATCTTATTTTTAATATAGTTTTAGGTTATATTTTAGTCAAATAATTAGGAAAATAGAATAGAATTAGTTAAGTTTAGTATTTTAATTTCCTTAAGCTAATTCAATACCAGTTGTGCAATTTCAGGCTAATTAGAGGAATATTCAAGAAAAAAAAAGGAAGAAAAACAATAACTGAAGTCCCGCGCGAGTAGCGCGGGATCCCACGCGAGTAGCGCCAAGTGAAGGATAGAGGGCCTCAGTTTCGAAAGTTCCACGCGACCCGCGTAGGAAACCCACGCTAACAGCGTGAAGAAGTCGAAAGCACTGCGCTGACCGCGTCAGAGCCGCGCCGCCAGCGCCACAGAAGACCAGGATCAAGGTTGTAGTTTCGAATGATCCACGCGATTAGCATGGAATCCACGCCATCAGCGCCATCAAGTCGAACAAGCCGCGCGGTTAGCGCCTGATGCAGCGCGGGTCGTGTGAGCTCGAGCCTGTTTCTTTATTTAGATTATAATTTTTGAGATTTAGCATTGTATTAGGATTAGTTGCTTTAATTAAACACTTCTATAAATATTAAGCCCCTGAACTGAGTGGGGGGCAGCCAGTAGCATCTATCTTCACATTTGAACATCAAAAACCCTAGGAAATCAAGAATCAAGGCTAGAATTGCAAAGAGAATTATGAATTATTCAACAGCTTTTGTGTTCTTGAGGCCTATGGCAGGCTAAACTCTTTATTGTAGGAAGGCCATGAACTGATGAGAA
>PYAF01002464.1:4178-15612 GCA_007407185.1 Glycine tomentella
CATGTATTCTGATATTTTATGATGTTGTGATACTGAATGTGTCTTGAATTCTGATGAGAGAGTTTGATAATTGCTAGCAATTGAATGCCAGCTCAACTCTGAGATAGAGTGTGTGATTTGATTACACTGAGATGGTGTAAGTTATGTGCTGCTTGTGATATGATGATACTGTTGACTACACTAGTGTAATGTATTATTGCATGGATTATGCTATGTGCTGATTGTGATGTGATTGCTTGAAATCTACTGGCCAGTAGTATGAGGTACTATGGACCCCATTGGGAATGTTCCCACTCGGTGGATGATCTCCCTTGGGATAATCCATAGGCGTCCATGTAAACCCTGAGTAGACGTGCCTTTAAGTAGATGATCCTATTCAGGTATTGGGCGGCAAGTCCTGGGTAGATGTGTCTTTCAGTAGATGATCCTACCTGGGCATGTATTGAGCAAGTCCTGAATAGATGTGCCCTTAAGTGGATGATCCTATTCAGGCAATGAGTGTTGAGTGTAGATATCTGTGTATACTGTGCTGTTAGTTTGATCAGTCACAAGGGCTGTTGAATTGATGTGAATTCTGTTTCCTTATGTGATTATATATGTATTGTATTTATGTTGTGATATTTGAAAGTGAACTAGGGGGAGGAAAACCTCTGAAAATTCTGAGTTTACAGAGATGAATATCTCACCCCTGTTTTGGGGCTCATGTTGCAGGAACAGAGACAGGTGTGTCTGAGAAATCCCAAGGCAAGAGGCCTGAACTGGGATAAAGTGAAGAAAATCCTAGGTTTAGAAGATTGAGTCTGTTGACTCACTTTTTGTTTATTTTGCCTGTATTTTGAATCCTAGGAAACATTTGTACAGTTTTGAAGAATGATGTACGTATATATTACAGAAATTCACCATATATGTATAAAAGTATATCTTTTACTTAATTCAAGCTTTCTTAAATGTTTATTCTCATGCTCGCTGCGTTTTAATGATATTATATAATGATAATACGCCGGGTGCACACGGGGTGTTACAAAATAGTGAGAATAATTTAATTTATCATAATATATTAAACACTGTCCTTATATTAATTATACCCTAGATATTCAGTTTAGTAGATTAAATGTGATTTAATTAGGGTTTATGTACTTATATTTCTATAATTTTATATATATATATATATATATATATTTATGTGTATATATATATATATATATATATATATATATATATATATGTAAATGAAACCTGTATGGCTTGTATGTTTGTGATAGGAACTGTGTGGCATGGCTTTGAGCAACTTAAGGTGTTTTGGGTTAGTGGTATTACAGGGAGCTAAGCAAGTAGCGTAGATTATTTATTTAACTTGGATATACAGCTGGGTTGCAGTTCTTTAAAGGCACCGAGATAAAATATTCATAGCTAGTCTAATCAAGTATCATTAAATTCCTATAGCCAGCCGGGTTGGTGGTTCTCCTAACAGGATTTTCGAGTTGCATGGTTTGTGCATGGCTCGTGGGGTTATACGGAAATGCCGAGGTAGTTTAAGATATTCTAGTTTGTATCATAGGAGCTGAGGAGGTAGAAGTGCTGAGATGAATAACTCCAGCTGATACGGGCATTTCAATGGAAAGCCGAGGTGCCTGAGTGGGTGGCCGAATGAGGTTTGTGTAATCTGCTGGGCCGTTAACTAGAAAAACCGAGATGCTATGGAAATATAAATAGGTGTAGCAGGGAGTGAGATGAGTTTGGTCATACCGAGATGCAACGGGGGTAGAGTGCCGAGATGGTTAAGGCTGTGGCATAGCTGGGTTGCATGGAAGCCGGGGCATGTTTTCGTTTTCGTCTAATTACTGGTTTGCATGGTTCTTAAATTTAACTGAACATCGGGTACTAGGGGTGATGCCGGGGTAGTTATGGCCGGACTTACAAGGACTTTGTGGGTAGCCGAGCTTGCATATGTGCTGTGTGGTGCCGGGTTGGTTACATGGCTATGAGATATGGCCAGTTGTGCAGGTTACCGGAATGTTTGAGGTTGTGGGTACAGTTAGGCTGCATGGTACGTGAATGTGAGTGTAAGCTAAGTATATCCGGTGGTGCAGAGGTGCCGGGGTACCTATAATAAGGGATCATAATCCCGGCAGTGCATTGATGCCGAGGTATGTATATATATTTGGAATTGCCGGGGTAAATTTAACCGGGCCGGTTCTATCCTAGGTAGCCGGAAATATATGTTCTTGGAATAGTATATTGCTCATATAGCTTTTTTCCGGGTTGGTCGGGATATGTTTGTTCAGAGATGAAATATTATACGTGGTGACCGGGATGGTCATAAGCTGGTACTGTATTTGAGTTGGATAGGATTATCGGGATGGTTTATAACTAATATAGCTAAGTCTGAATGGACCAGGGGGTATACTTGTTTAAGGGAGCACCATAAGTGATTAGAATCGGAATGGCCGGGGTGTGAGAACTTGGTAGAGTGTGTCCTGAAAAGAAATTGTCGGCTGCTTTGTCCTGGTTCACTAGTATCTTATATTGATAATCCGCCACCTACCATTAATTTTCCAAAACTACTTTTTACGTGTTTGCACCATTGATTATTCATACCCTTCACTTTTTTTCTTTTTTATTCCAAACGTTAATATCAATAATTTCTATAGATTATTAACTTACTTCTAAATCATTACGTATAGTTTCCCAAAGTGCTAATAATTCCTATTATAAATTCTTATATTACCTTGAGTTTAAAATCATATTATCATTATCGTAAATTACTTTTTGAAACTAAATTTTTTTTCAGATTAAATAAAGACTAAATCTGGCTAAATAAGTACATAAATAAATCTTAAACAACTTCTAATTTTAGATATTGAAGTCTAGCCTACCTTCAATAATATTGATAAATTATTTAGAAAGCTGTCGAGATAATTCTAAGAAGGATGTTACGTAAAAGAAAAAGTGGTAAAAAGGTTTGGGAAGAGTGAAAGCTGAGGGTGTGTAGATTTTATGGATGCAAGAGGTATTTATAATGGTTTATTTGGTTGGATTTTAAAGGAACTAACTAAGTTATAATCGAGTAGAATTTAGTTTAGTTAGCATGTGACTAATTTTTAGAAAATTTTTATCTAAGTTAATCATTACCATTATCCTTTTCATTAAAGGATACCATTACGTGGAAGGCTTATTTGAGTTTTTTGCTCCCCTAAGGCCACCTGGAATTTCCAGAAGCTTTTCCCCAAAGATTAAAATTTTACTTTGCTGAAAGTTTTTATTTCAGATAAAATTTACCCTTTAAAATATATTTTGGAGGTTATTATATATTTATATATATATATATATATATAATTTGTTATTATTATTATTTAAATATAATTTTTAAGGATGTTATAATTATAACTCCTGAAAGGAGTGATGTTATGCAATGAAAATAATTGATTTTTTTTTGCCTTAGACTCAACATATGGTAATCCTCGTCAAGCATATGCTCAATTGCTTCATACAAATAAACGATGGCTCAACTTAGGATATGCTAGCTAGTTCCATAATTAAAATGCATGGCCTGGGGATGGAGCCAATATGTTAGGGTGGGCTAAGGTAGGCCCAAAATGCCTTGAAATCCAAATGACTTAAAAGTTATATAGTATATGCTTGGAATATTATGGTATTATTTTGTTTATATATATATACATACATATATATATATATATATATATATATTAATGTTATTTTTTTTTTCAAGTTGGGATTGATGACACTTGTGGAGTTCTCATTAGCATAAATTAAGTTATTAAATTACACTTCAATACGATTCATAGTTCATTACTGTGATGGAAGTTTAAATATATTTGCATGTTATATATATATATATATATATATATATATATATATATATATATATATATATTAAGTAATATTTTATTCAGAAATTTTCGTAAATGTTAAATTTCAACAACCTAACCATTAAATTAATAGTTTTAATTGAATATATCAAATCTATACATTTTTATAAAATTATAAAACTTTTGAAATTATTTGTTATAATTTCATCAAATAAAATCTAATTGCCGTACAATAATTTTTAAAATATAAATAAATGTCAACTATAAGATTGCTTAATTATAAATGTTTAATTTATCTAAAGTTTGGGATACATGAATATCGAAATAATATCAAAATCAGTTTGATTGTTAAAATTTAATATATAAAGAGAATAGTTTTTTATCAACAGTTATTGTTGAATTAACTACATTCACACCCAATATAAGAATACAAATTTTAAGAATATTAAGTTAAAAAACTTATTGGTAAGAGGAGTATATTGCATATTTAATAAAAAAATTATAATATATATATATACAAGTATTTATTTATTTTAAAAAAACAAATTAGATATAGCTGTTTCAAATAATATCTCTAACAACAATTCCTACTTAGTTTTAACCAATTTTTACTTCACGCTTTTTTAAAATTTCACCTTTTCAATTATAAACATTGAACTTTTGATAAAGAAGAGTCACATATATGTAGACACAAAAATTCACTAATAAGCCACAATTATTTCAACATTGAAAAATAATCAATGGCACAAAGCCAAAACAGCCGTTAACACTAAATATGGAGATATAGCAGAATTGCAGAAAGGACACATTACATATTACCGTGCTTCTGCTCAAGTGTCGTGGCTTCTTTTCGCTCCTACGTACCATATTTGATGAGTACATTTCTTTTTCGTCTTAATTTTTTAGAATTCATTTTTGTGGTGCAAATCTGAGACTCTGCTAGAGTTAATCCAGTGAAAACACTAATAATAGGAACAAAGAAATACTCAAAACAATTCACTAAATAAACAAGTAATAAGGTAAAGACATGCCACATAAATAATCAAGGACTTTGTGAAACAGATCGAGTAAGGCTTCATCTTTCCACCGCTATTGTTCATATTATCTGGCACATAGTTTGGATACGGCGTTCCCGGTGGAAAGTACAATACCGGTGGGTACGGTGGCCGGGGCACTGGTCCTTGTGACACTTCACAATTATCTGGACATGATGGTGTCTTTGGTGGTGGAGGGCATTCAATGACCGCTGGTGGCGGTGGAGGTGATGGTGGTGGCGGTGACGGTAATGGTGGTGGCGGGCACTCTACCACAGGTGGCGGTGGAGGTGGCAGCAGGGGTTGGCATGGGTTCTCACACTCAGTGCACATTGTGCATGGAACTAAGTCTTTTGCCACTGAAGTGGCATGGGTGATATTATTGATAGCAAAAACAGTAGATGCAAGGAAGAGAACGAACAAGGAAGATAGCAAAGGCAACGAACTAGCCATAATTTTTAGTTGAGAACTGTTTGAAGATGCAAGGTGGAGCTAAGCTAAAGAGTAAAATGTAAGATAATAGCTAGGGATGGACTTTCATTTGGTTAAATATAGAAGGGTGAGTGATATGCATGTGTATAATGTATTGGTGACCGCACTAGTTGTCGGCCGGTGTTTTATCTTCTACGGCATCGTCTCATCATCAAATCTTGTAACCAAAGCATATAAAAAAAACACAATTTCACAGATTTGGCTCGTGTATATCTTACAAACACCAGACAGTAGGATGCGTAGCAATCAGTAAAACTATATGATTCATCACTTATTTGGTCAAACATTAATTATCTATAAACTTTACTTTTTTTAATATGTTTTACAGTGAATTTTTTTGGTAACTTTAACTCAGTTTATAAAATTAAGTAGCTAGAACTTGGAGTTTATAGTTATAGTCCTCATTTGTTCTTATTTTGCTGCTACTTCATCACCTTTTACTGTCAGTAACATAAGCTAACGGTTACAAATTAAATGCGATACATCATACATGACGCACAAATTTGAAGCGGCAGATTCTATCGACTCGTAGGATATATGCCGATAGATATATTGGCTGCATTCGTATACATCGCTTTCCTAGTCACGTGAATAACTGTAGAATCGAAATTAGAATTATACGTGAGTTCTTTTTGTTTGCTTTTTGGTCGACAATGGAATACATGAACGCATAAAACCTTAGCTTAGCTGTGTGTAGGAAACTTATAAATGTCATTGACTATACTGTTTGAGGTGGTGGTGGATCCTAGAACATTAAATACATTGCTTAGGAAAGGCGAAGTTGATTTTTTTAAAATACCATTACATGTTTTCCTTCTTTTAACGTTTTAAGTAGAAATATATATATAAAAAATGTAACAATTTTTCACCATCTTAATAAAATACTTATTATAAAATTTCTTATTTACTCTTCTCAATTTCTACTCTACAATAAATATATATTAATTAATATTATTTTCTTCTAATTGAGTTTGGAACTAAGTCAGAAATTAATAATGCACCTTTTCTCAAACAGAAAATAAAATTTTAAATCATGAAGAGTGAAGGCTTTACTACTGGATCTATAAGCCCAGGCCCGAAGTATATGGACTTTGAACTCCCAATTGTGGCATTAGAAGGGCTTCCACATGTAGCCAGGTGCTGAACCAAGTACAAAATAAAGAAAATAATCAAAATGGTAAACATGTAGACAGACTTACGATTTATTTTTTTCTTATATCTCTTCTTTTCCAACCTTTATCGGAGTATTGCTGTAAAATACTGAGAACATACATTGTAAAAATAATATTATGCTAACAAAACATAGTGTGCTTATTTTTTTATATTCCCTTTATTATTGTTTATTCTTTAATCCACTGTTTAAAATATTTCAATCATTACTAAAAGCTCCATCTTAAAAACGTCCATTATTCCGAGATACCCGAAACGTACAACATCTTGAGACGCCTAATTGACCTCAACCCTAGAGTTGGAAGGACGTGACTAGTTGGCTACAATAAAAGTCTCAGACCTTGACTTACAAGGGTAAGTTGAATATTACATTTCACTCTATATTAATTGAAAAGTTTACACATGTTGGATGGAGATTCTTGAAATATATTTAAATTTTGTAATTAATCTTTAAAATTTTTTTATTTCTTGTTGGATCCCTAAAACTTTAGTTCCTGTTTAAAACAACGTGATGACGTATTTGTATTTGGACACTTAAACGATACACTGCACAGCTGCACAATGGATTTTTAATTTTTATATTTAATTTAATGTAATAAAATAGAAAATAAAGTCCTACATTCCTCAGATCCGCACTCTCCTCACTCCATTCCTCTGCTCGCGGCCTCTGCTATGAGCTCTTCGAGACTTCGACCCTTATCTCCGTTGCCGCCAAAACAGCCCAGCTCTCCAACCTCCACAGCACCACTGAGCTCCTCCATCTGTGCCCTCCTCTTCTCCAAGAAGCTTCACGACCTCATGGCCGCCACCGACCCTGAAAAAAGTCGATCTCGCCATGGTTGCCCAGCTCCACTTCAAGATCCTTAGCCTCTACGACAAGTACGACCTCGTTGGCATCGACATCGTCGACAAAGAGCTCAATAGGGTCAGGGAAACGAGAGATTTGCTTCGCACTGAAGCAATGAAGGTTTTGGAATGCAGAATGGAATAGTCAAGAAAATAGGAAATTGGCTTCATAGCTTCTTCTTCTCTATCGACAACGACCGCTTTTTCTTTCTTTCCTACGATGGGTGCAGCGGTTGTAGGGAGAGGAATCACACGCAATTACAAAGGTGGTGGTGTCGCACATGCAGTGGTTGGGGTTCGATGGCTATGGCTGCGCAACAACGGTGGTCGCTTGGGTGGCGGCAGCATGTGTCAGAGATGTAAGGGGAGGGGTGCATGCGATTACAAAGGTGGTGGGGTCGCACATGCAGTGGTTGGGATGGGAGGCTATGGCTCCACCATAGTGGTGGTAGCTTGGATGGTGGCGGCGTGGAGAAGATGAAGTGGTTGGGGAGAGGGTGGAGGGTTGAGAGCGGAGCATGTGATGACAAGTGAGCACCACGAGCCAACATAAGTAAGGTTTGGATGATGTGACTTCACAGGTGTATAGCTGACGTTTCCAATTAAACAGACACATTATTACCTTTTTTAGGCTACACGAATCTCTCACAAAATTTTTGAAATTTCAGTGATAAAATTAAAAAAATAGTTACAAAATTGAACATATTTCAAGAATCTTAACATATTTAAAATTTATTAAAAATATAAAAATTTATAAATCTCATAATAAAACTTACTAAAATATAAGAGAGATTCACATTTCAAAATTTTAGATGATATCACTACAAGTAGTAATTGTATGAATCATGTTACCAAAATTTGACTCTGTAATTTTTTAAGATTCATTATTAAAAAATTACACTACAAAATTTTAAATAACATAATTCTTACTCTCTCCCATTCCACGAATAATTAAAAAGAGTTACCAACATTAGCATAAAAAAGTAAAAATAGGTAAATAAACATAAATTGAGAGCTATGCGGATCCTCTTTTATATATATATATATATATATATATATATATATATATATATATATATATATATTTATCAAACTACTTATGGATGTATACAATAAGTAATAATTGAGTGGAATTGAGTGAATTATGTTAGCAAACTTTGACTCTCGTGTGCTACAAAATCTTAAATAACATAATTCTTATATATATCTATTATAAGAAGTTTAAAACACTTATCAAGATGCATAATTCTATTAAAAAATTATTATTATTAATATTTCTTTCTTATCTAATGTTTGTTTCTTATCTAACTTCATTTGCTTGATCTATTCAATGGCGTCTTTATATGAGAAAATAAATATTCTGAGGATGTGTGAAGAAAAAAAAAATCTTTTATTTATACTCTCATCACTTTCATAACATTTTTTTATAATTTATTTTTATTTAATATAAAATTAACCTTAATAAAATGAAAATATAGTAAGTTTAAAATAAGTCCCTATAAATTTTAATATAATATCAAATCTATCAATTATCAAGTTATTGTGTCAAATTTATTCCAATTTTAATTTAATAAAAAAAATCTCAATATTTATATCTAAAAGAACTCCTCCACACTCTTTAACACAAAATTTTGAGTCGAAGTCTCGCATGTCTATCATCTTTCCATTCAAATTATCATGTAATTAGATGAATCATTATTAAATGAAATAAACAAACAAATTATTCAACATTTGTATTTTAGTCTTCTGAAGATGTACACAGTCAATTTCTCTCAACGCGGTTATTATTATTGATTAAAATCACAATTATACATGGATTTGATTTGATTCGTTGATTCTCAAAAGTCTTCACCACGAAGAGCTCTGAGGACCCTTGAATGAGGCGCATCAGGATCACCCCTCATGGCTCTCTCCCGCCACATCTCAGCGGCCCTCATCAGCGTCTCCTCCGCCGTCTCCATCTGCTCCGGCAGCCAGCCAATCACACCGACACCTCTTCCAGAGTCCGCGGTCTTGTCGGAGGCTCGAGTAATCGGCTTTCGTGAATCCACAAACTCTATCTCCGACAAGGGCGATGCCTTGTGGTGTTTAAAGTACTCTCTGTTATCTTCTTTCTCTTTCCCTTTGTTTGTGTCCTCTGGCCACGGCGTTCCATCAAGACCAGCACAACTCACCTCTTCAATACCCACCTTCGACCCTTTCTCCCGCTTTTGCTGAATGCTTGGGTCCAATCTCTGGTTCACCCCCGCGCTCTTCAGTTTCCGAGAAGGTTCACAAGGAGATTTTGGAGATTTCAACATCTCGTGCGCTTTTCTTGCATTGCGTTCTGTTTCAGAATTCCTGGCTTCCTTCGCTTTATCTTTTGTGCTTATACCCTGCAATAGTCATACTCATAGGCTTTAGGCTTTACTAATTGCCAAGTGCTAACCAATGTTACTGGAAACATCGATTAAGAAAGTAAAAAAAAAAAAACTTTATATTGAAATGGCGCAAAATTGTATTTTTCACAATAATTTTTAAGCTCTCTCTATACTACTCGTTAACTTACTGATTTAAGTTTAAAGGTGTCCGTTTCAAATTAATTAACCTCGTTAACATGAATGAATGTTATTAATTACTACTTACTTGGGGTTGTCCTCTGTGAACTTTGGGACCAGCTTCTAGCTCTCCCGAATGAATTTCGGGGTCTGCGGTTCGGCTGCGAGTACCAGAGCAAAGTTGTCGTTTTAGGGTGAAGCGAGTGGTTGAAAATAATGAACAAGATGTTCTCCTTGTTGCTTCTGCTAGTCTTGACTGCATCTTAACAACGTTGTTGCTTTGATTCTATGGTTTTTTTTTTTTTTTTTTGTCTGTGTTTTTACTTTTTGGAGTTGAAAGGAAACTGTTTGAGGCAGAATGAGATCAACTTAAGATTGGTGGGATTGGAGCACAGGGCATGTGAACAAGGCAGAAGAAGAAGAAGAAGAAGAAGAAGAATGGGAAGGACCTTCTGGAATTTCCCCGACACGTGTTTTAATTTTGACGTGGCACTGTGTCTCGGTTGCCACGTGTATCATGCGTGTTGGAAGGAGAATTAAGATTTAAGACGATCGATCTGGTTGAAGAGGCCACTCTAGAAGGAACCACGCCTTTCTGGAATGCTCCACGTATATTTTACTTGACATCACATGTGTGTAGACTGTAGACGGAATTAGTTTCCAGGGCAATTATTTAGTATAATCAATCATGAATGTGATGGGACTAAGTTCTATACCTTGTTTAATTGGGCTATATCCAACAGTTTTGTGCCAGCCCAAACCTATTTATATTCATTATTAATGCGAAATGGATTTTGTGTTTACAGCAGTCCAAAGAAATGAGCAGCAAATGAACCCAATATGAAGTGCAGTTAACTGTTGCATCCCTCTACAATTCTAATAAGCTTAGAGCAACTTCAGTGCTAGATCCCAATTTGGGATCTTAGCTTACTTTTTGGCGGATCCCACAGTGTCATGTAGAATTGAAGATCCTCCTAAGATCTGTAATATTTTTTCCTTTAGTGGTAGATCTCAAATTAAGATCTTAGATAATTTTTAATGGGTTCCACATAGACCCTACTTTTAAATTTTTTTAATTTTGATTAAATTAAATTTAATTAATTAAGTAATAAATTTTAATTAACTAAACATAGAAAAAAATATATTAATATTAAGAAATGATAAAATTTAAATAATTTTATTTATAACTAAATGTTAAATAAGTGAAAAATACATAAAATTGATAATAAAAAAAAACAAGACATTAATTTTAAAGAAAAATCAATTTTCATCATTTTCGTGACCGAAATGTTCCCAAATATGCTCTACCAAGTCTGCTTGAAGTTGTTGATGAATTCCTCTTGTATGCATAACACGTCTTGTTTGTAAGTATGTAGCAAAGTCAGGAGGAGCACCACGAGATACTTCAACATTTGAAATATCATTATCTACGTGATCATAATCAACATTGACATTACCACCAAATGTATCTCGTTTGTCTTCGACAATCATGTTATGCAATATAAGGCATGCCAACATTATATCT
>PYAF01002464.1:15712-34914 GCA_007407185.1 Glycine tomentella
TGGAGGAGCTCGACCTTGCAAAACCTCATCAAACACAGGCGATTGATTTAACACATTAATGTCATTGTTTGAACCCGCAACTCCAAAAAATGCATGCCAAATCCACAAGTCTTGTGAAGCAACTGCTTCAAGTATTATTGTGGGTTTGCGATGATCACCTCTACGAAATTGACCCTGCCATGCAACTGGACAATTTTTCTACTCCCAATGCATGCAATCAATAGAACGCCGGAATCCACGTGGAGATCCTCATCTCTCCTTTAGTGGTGGATCTTGGAAAGCACAGATCTTCAACTCAAGATCTTTCTCTAAGATCCAGCACTAAAGGTGCTCTTAGAAGAGAAGAACGCCGGAATGTCACCAAACAGGTCCAGTCAGATCTCGATGGCCACCAATAATGCAGATAATTTATTAGAAGCTTAATAAACATGCACTAATTTTTAATTTGTCTTATAAAGTAGATATTATAAAAATTAATAAATTTATCTATATAATAGTTTGTGACTATACGATAATATAAAATAAAACTTTTATACTTACATATATTATTTAGGTTAAGTTTGGTAAAATTAGTTGATAAGTTAGTTGAAAGTTGAAAAATTAATTGAAAGCATAAAAGTGAATCGGAAATTAAAAGATTAGTTGGTAACTAGAGGTTCAAAAATTAAATTATTAAATTATAAGTTTTTGGTAAAATTGGTTGTTGAAATAGTTAAAAAATGTAAAATAACACAAAAAATAAAATCATGATTTATTTTAAAAAATGTAATAAGAAAATTGAATAAATGTATTGAGATTAAAAATGGAAGAAAATATAAAAGTTATAAGATAGAAATTGCCGTTTTTAAAAAATATTACTTCGTTTTTAAAATCAGTAAAAACTACTAAAAGAAATTTATTTACCAAATATATCAAATAATTTTTTCAGTTAATAAAAAAATTAAAAATTAATTAAAATATCTTGCCAAATTTAACTTTATCGAATGTAACTTTAATCATTTATTCGCTTGAAAATATATGTAAACCTATGCTGGTTTTTTGGTGGCAAGGAGTAAAAATGTAAAATCTATCAAGTGTCAGTTGGAGTCACTGATTGCAATTCGTTTCAAGAAATCAAAAGGAGTTTTTCAAGAGTTTATAATATCTTGCATCAAGTAAATGCATGTTTGGAGACCCCTTCACGAATTACGTATTTCAGAATTTTCACATATGATAAAAAAGCATAGAAGTTACTGAGACAGGGAGTAAACTTCATGACAGACGCAAATCCATTATCTCTTTTAAAGTAAGTAAAATATATAATAAAAAATATGGATATAAATAGTTTTTATTTAAATTAAAGTAAATAAATTAAAAAATGAATAAGAAGAATATATATGATCACTTTATGCATTTATTTATGTTAAAAAGTTAAATCAAACTTCTTTAACTCTAACCTTATGAGTTATGAGTCGTGGTTTAAATTAAACTGTTAATATTCTATAGGCGGGCTTCTAACTTTTGTCTGGACCATAAGAAAAAAAAGAGTATTCGGCAAAAAGAATAACTACGAGTCCCTGTTGGGCTCCCTGTGATTGTGAACAACGAATCCAATAAACTACTAGTATAAGCTTCATTGCACAACAATTGTCCACTAACTTAATTCCTTCCATAGAAAATCTTAAAACATTTTTAGCGATTTTACACCATTAGAAAATTTTTGTAGCAATATTAAAATGTCCAAAGTTAACAGAGTTAGTAAATAACCGAGGACAGACACCAAAATGTATAAAATTTGGTACTAAATCTTATAATTTTTATGTACACAGTTGAAACAGTAAAATGTAAATGAATATATGGATCAAATAAATAATTACAATTTTTATAATATATTTTTGAGAAAAAAAAATCCAATCCCTTTCCCTAGTAGAAGTAGGCAAGTAGCTTTAGTGTGTATTTGGATAAACATTGATAAAATTTATTTTAAATAAAATTTATTTTGATTAAAATAATTTTATAAAATTGATTTTGGTTAAAGTGATTTTGAAGTGATATGATTTATGTTTAAATATTTTATTATAAAATCAAATTATAAGTAAAATTCAGTATAAATTTTGGATCCATCGCAACTACACTTAAAGTTATTTAATCCATAATTAATTCTGAATTTTTCTAACGTGAAAGCAAAGATAAAAATATACTTAAAATTAATTTTGTACGTATTGTCGAAGGTGTGGTGTGGATGAATGGCAGACTCAAGACCATGGAGTCCCGACAAAAACTTACTATTCCTAACCCTTTTGCTTGACCTTTCACAACGGAACTAGGACGCAAACTTTCTACTTTTCTTTCTCTGCTCAAAACACAAATCTTTGATCTTAAAATTATTAATCCGACAGTTGAAGGCTTGAAGGCAAAGAGAGACAAAGGGGCCTATGTTTCTTAAGTCACACGATACAAATCACATGAATTGCGGTTTGGGTTTCACTCCAAGTGGAACAACAACAACTATGAATATGAACCCACTTCCAACTGTAAAGTGTAAACCACTTGCCAATCTAATCTTGTCTTAAACTTGTGAACCTTCGGCCCCTCCTCCCTACACATATATGCAGGCACCTTCAGAAAGAAGAGCAAATAAACATTTCTAAAACCCGTCTCCCAATAATTATTACTAGCCACTAGTACTTAAAAGAATAATTATCATCTGTCAGATTTAATTATGTAATTACTGTTTCTTTAACTTGTACATTTTAATTTAAGATAATAATCAAATCCATCTTCAAAGTGTGAAATATTATTAAATGGTTTCTTAAAAGATGAGTTTCAAATTTAGTAATTAAATGTAGAAAAAATGTGATAAATTAGTCCAGTAGTTAATTTAATGACAAATTAACCTATAAAATTATAATTTATTATCAAATTGATCATAAAAAATACAATTTTTTTTGTCAAAATAATCCTTGGATATACTAATTTCACAAAATTAACAACAAAATTAATTTATTACACTTTTTACATATTTAAAAAGTTAAATTTATATTTCTCATTATTTATTTAAGAATCAATTAATCATCATATCATATTTTTTAGATGAATTTAGTTATTTACCATTTAATTTACTCCATCTGAACTCTCATATCTGGTTTATTGTAATATTGTTTCAGCCACGTGGAATTATTTAATTAATTAAATCCGGACCTTGGAATGTATGAATCATCCAATCATCTAGGGGCAGAAATCGAATGTGGACATCACTGGAGCAATGCAACTAGATGGAAGTATAAAAAGCAACCAATAGCATGCATAGTTGACCCCAGAATTGAAATCTTATCTATTTATTAAAATGTCTTGGTGCTTCATCATTTGTGTCCATGACAAGCTTTTCTTCCTTCACTGGAACTGAAAAGGGGAATAGGGTGACTTGGGCTGTGGGCCATCTGCAAGGATTTTGTAATCTTGGAGATGCATGTGCTCCATTAAATGATTCCATTTTGTGTTTGATCCCAACATCATGCAGCGCAGTACTGTTTTGGACTTATCCAGGAATAAGGTAACCCGCCAAAACAAACGTTCACACAAATTTTATTTATTTGTTTCACACTTTTTCTCATTGATGTGATTTGTCTTTATTTCAATCAACTTAAATTAAACTTCATTAGTGGCCACATGTTTAAATATGCAAATAGTTCTACGTTCAAAACATATTTTGCAGTAGAACAAAAAATGAAGCGTAGTTTAATTGATTAAGGTATTTAATTAGATATAAATTGCAAGTCTGCAAATTTGGTTTCTCGTAATGTGAACCCTTTCTCATTTTTTTAATCCTTCTCTTCCATGTAAGGCATACTATAAATCTCCCTTTAGACAAAAAATAAAAAAGGAAGCCTATACATTTTGGGTGTGTGTAGAAATTTTTAAGCCAAAAAGTATAAAAATACAAGCAAAATTCCAACCCTTAAACAATACATAAGCATATCCATGCAGCTACTTAAACAAAGTTTTAAAACGGTTTACTGTGCATGACACCCTTTTTCTTAGAGATTATAGAGTTAAATGGTTGAACTTGAAGAAACACCGAGAGATTCGATCTTTTACATACCACCATGAAATAACATGTTACTTCGTATCATCATTGCAAAGAACCAAAACATAATGCGCTGTAAGACACAGTACAAAAGTGGAAAATCATGATAATGAAAAGAAATATGCCTTTGTGGGGATGTCTGGGTTAAGCTTAAGATGATGTTATTTAGATAAGTTTTTTATATATTAGTAGTCTATATTTTTTTCTTTTTACGATATTGATCATTTTAATACTATAATAATTATTTATACATATATTGATATACATTTATTGACTCTACAGATTTTATTATTGTTTGTTTTTTTTTTAATATCATTCGAACAATATTATTAGGCTGAGGATATGTGAATTATTATTAATTGGTAATTTTAAGAAAATATTGGCCCTGATGATGAAAACGAATAAATGATTGATTATGGATTATATTAATTCTGAATAAAAGAAGGAAGAAGTCTCTAATGCAGACATTATTGGGGTTTGGGTTCAGTTTTTTAACCAGAAGACAACGCATGATTTAACAACGAATTGATTTTGTGAAAATTGTCGAAAAAGAAAATAAAATGCACCAAGAGAAGGACTGAACTGGAGAATAAAAGGAGTGGACCATTTGGTGTACTTGGTGCTGCACATATGTATTTCATTGACTGTGCTAACATAGTGTGATATCACACATCCAAGAAAAACTTTTTGTTAAGAGACGAGAGAAGAGGTATATAGACATTTTCTTGGAGTCAGAACTATTTTCAATTTTTAAAATTGAAAGGATAAAGGGGTGGGTGGGAGAGAGATAGGAATTAAATTTATAATATTTTTTGAATGAAAATTCTAACTATAAAAAAAGATATACACGTTAAGTATCTTATTCGAGCTATTATTTATACAATTATTTTGTTATAATACAAATTTATAGTTATTTATGTTTTCAATATTAACTTATTAAATTTTGAAAGTAGTAACTAAAAAAACTTACAATTATTATCTATATTAACGAATCTTATTAATCAGAAATGAAACTTTACAAACAAACAAGAATCTATATATAAGAAAAAACTTGGATACAATTTTTGTGTGTTAATTTCTAACAAGAATTAAAGTTTTACTTATTTTAAAATTATTATCTTATATTTCATTTACAATTCAAAGATGAAGCAAAAAACATACAGGCATGAACCTAATCGAAAGCTAGGTATCCATCACTCAATTCTCAATGATTTGGTCTATCTACGGGAATCCAAAACATGGAGGTAAGCCAAGAGATATGACACCATTACAAAGTGGTGGGGGGACTGAACTAAGTAGCTAGTTTCTTCAAATCCATCTGAATTCTGAAATTTCCTTGCTAAAGTGGCCAAGTACATATAAGAAACAGAAACTGCACATGGATTTATACGAACGCTGTCTACCGAAATGATTCAAATTAAGGGGTACTGAGAATGGGGGCCATGGGATCCTTTCCTTAAAACACCAAACATCAATGATAGACAAAAAAAAGAAAAAAAGAAAAAAGAAGATATAAAAAAGGAAAAATAAGAGAAAAAAATAAATAAATAAGCTAAAATAAAAAAAATGAAAGAAGGAAGAAAAAAAAAGTAAAAAAAAGTAAACTGAAATATAAATATACTAATAAATTTAATCATCTACAAAACTCATAACTTTTATCCAATCTATAAAATATAATTTATATTTTTACACTTTCTTTTAATTTAATTTTTTTAATCTCAATTTACTTTTTTTCATTCGACTCGAACAGATCTAAATTATTTTTTTTATATAGTTTATTGTTTAAAAGCTACGGTAAAAGTGCAAAACTAAGCATAGACTTGTCATGAACAAGTAGAGATACCCTACAAGATTTTGAAGGGTACTCTCACACAACTTATTAAAGATTCTTCACAAAGCAAAGGTCAATCGAGGCGGGGCAATGGGAGACACTGTGATCAAGCGATCAAACCCAATTGAGAAGTGCAAGAATGCGAACAAACGACACGCGCGTTGTAGTGGCCGACATCAATCTCGGCTTCTTTCGGATATATATACGTAGTAAAGCTGAAACACGTGTCGAGGTCTGGAGACACTACGGATTCCCCAAGTACAATAAAAATGATGTATTTACTTTCATCATGCTTTATCTTAATATATTCTCCTGTTTATTAAATAAAATAGAAAAATATTTACTAATATTTATATTTTATTTATAAATATTTTTAAAAATTAAAAACGTATTGTAAAAAATATTGCATTACTCATTTACTCTTTTTAGTAAATTCAGGTTAAAAATAAATATTTGAAATAATACACCATTAATTTTCCAATCTCTTTCAATTATGTAGTTTGTTTAAGTTCTCACGGTCCTTATCCAAAGCCAACTCTACACTTATATTTTTTAAATTCTTACTACAAAGTAAAGTTAAAAAAATATAATTCCAATTAAATAAATAAATTAAACCTTAAGAAAATCATATTAAAAACAAATCTCTCTTGTAAAACAAACAACTCAATTTAAAGAGAAAAATAAATAATCTCAACTATTATTAAAAATCAATAATATATATACATATATAACAAGTTATAAATATATTAAAATAGATTATATACATTAGTAGGTCCTTAGATTATTTGATAATTTCTAACTAGGCTTCTAAATTAAATAATAATAATAATAATTTTAATGTTCTACCACCTTTTGTAATTGAATCCTTGGAGTTGTTAAAACTCTCACAAATTGTTATTTTTTTTTAACAATTTTAAGCTGTCGTAACAGAACAATGACTCAACTAGATATTAATAGTTTAACTTTTTTTATCAAGAAATGTTAATAATTAATATATTATATTACTAAGAGGATTTAAACCCATAATCTAATTATTATTTTAATTCTTATATCTTTTTCTCATTCACCAAACCACCTTACGACTAAGATATCAACTATATAATTTTCCAAAAACTACTATACTTACTTACATTACTAGTACTATTTTAGAGAACCAAATGAATTGAATAAATAAGACCGAGGCCTCACCTATATATACCTAATTAAGCTAAATCCTCATCTTGCCTTCCCATTTCCAAGCCCTCCCTATGAATCAGCCAAAAGATCCATCATATCACAAACGGGATTGTCTCATAGGTATACACATAAACACAAACCTATAATACGACAGACAAAGGATGCTTGCATATATATAATTAATCATAGCTCACACACATATCGCTCAACATGATTCTTGTAGTTGTAGGGAAGATATATGTCATAATCGCATACATTGAACCATCGCAATTCATGTATGGAGTGCTTTATTAATTAACCACAACTATTCACAGAAACGTGGGTTTACCACGCAGCAGATAGAAGCATTTTGCCACGCCTAGTCCATTCAGTGCGGTGATGTAATGGGAGTACATTGCGTCCTTTGAATCAATGCATGATTAAAGCAAATAAGGGATAGATAAAAGCAAGTTAGTAAAACTACATAGTTTTGCCATTAACATGTAAGGGGAGAAAGGTGACGCTTTTTCAACGGACGACATTATGGCTTATGATTTTATGTCAATTTTTTAATGGAATGAGATGAGAAGAGCATGAAGTATGCGGATATTCGACTTTGATGAGAAAATAGCTTGTCCCATGCACAAAAAATGAATTTTTTTTTCCACAAATTTGAAATTAAAATACGTGCGACTGATTAGATATGTTAAATAAAAACGAAAAGTATGTCATTAATCACTATTTCATTCCTTATCAAGCATAGCAACTGAAGCAAAATATTTAGGCACAAGAAATTAATTGATAAATATAAAATATAAGCATGCATGCCGATCTTTCTTTCTTTAATATTCAGAAAGAAAGAAAAAATCTTTATTTTTCTTATCTTTTAGTTAAGAACAATACATAATTTATTGCCCCCATTATTGCCCTTTGTACTAAACAATATAAGACACATTTATATAATTTCATCCGCATTATTTTATATATATAATTTTAAATTTTAATTTTAAAGGCGTGACAAGAAAGATATCAAATTCTTTATATTTTAAGACTTAAGTTCAAGACCTTTATCTATATATAGGTTTTTCTCTTAAAAAAATTACCCATTAATTAATTATATACGTCTGCGGCTGTGCTTCGAAGAATCATTTATCAAAAGGAAATGGAAGTAGGTTTAACAACGGCAACTAGAGGATCTAGACAAGTGGATGGAAATAAAACAATGTGTTGAACGGAACTTGGGAAAACGACAGATAAAAAATAAAAAGACTTGTGGGTATATAGAGATTCAGTGTGCAATTAAATTGTGCTCGTTCATAACTTTTTTTTTTCACTTTCACACGTTCAATGGCCGGGCGTGGCCTGTGGCATGTAGTACTGTATTGCACGATGGCTCTCTTGGTCCCTTTTACTTTGATACATGAATCTTATCAGGAATTAAAATCATCAACTGCATATTGAAGGCTTCTGTCACGTATCGTTTTGATAGGAATATAGTACCTGAGCACGTATATTGTTTTTTGATGTAGATCTTACGTGTTATTCCGATTTTTTATAATAATTAGTTAATTAATAAATACCACCGTATTGCAATGGGTTTAAAATTTGCATAATTAATATAAATGTCATTTTAATTTTTCTAAGCTTCCTAAGGGTCGTTTATAAACACTATATTTTAAACACTATATATTTTTTCAACTAAATTGGGTGTCTTTTACAAGTATAAAACTATGACTGAGAGGATCGACCAAACATCTATACCTTTATATACGGAATCTAATTATGCCTAAGGACTTTAGGTTGAAACAGATACGAACATGCCACAAGAAGATAAGTACGCAAGGCAATTAAACCCAATTGGCACGCACGAAGTTAATGTGTCTATAAATATGGCCAGCACACACAGCAAGAGTTTCATTGGTAATTAAACAAAAGAAGCATGTCTGATCATCATCACGTAGTTCAGACCTCGCCACCGAAACTATTCGGTTTCCGACTAACAGAGCAGGAGGAATTGAATTCAGATGCAGAAAGAAAATACGAGGTTGGAGAGGACAGAAAATTCAGATGCCACTACTGCAAACGAGTATTCGGAAACTCTCAGGCCTTAGGGGGACACCAAAACGCCCACAAGAAAGAGCGTCAGAGGGCGAGGCGTTTCCAAATCCACACTCATAGACGCTCCATTGCAGCAGCAGCATCTTCTGCTTCTGTTCTCACCTCACATGCAATAATAACATCAGTACCTTCAGTTACAGTTACTACAGTACCCTCCTCCATTTACTTACGAGGAGGCCCTCCTACTACTTCTCTTCTACCCATATTCCATCCTCGTCAACCCAATAACACTAAGCACTTCCCATCACGGCCCATTTTGATTCCTTCTTCCACCTACCACCGTACTAATTGCACTCCATGCTTTCCTTTTCAGCTTTATGCCTCACCCTCTGTACTGCAATCTGCTCCTAACGTCCGTGATTTTTCTTCTGAGAGCAGGGAAGTTGATGTCCATCTCAAATTATAACTCTTAGATTGATTATTATTAATTTTTTAGTGCTAGTTTCTAGCTGCTTCAAACTTCTTTGCTCCAAATAGATCTTATCTTTTTTTTCTCGCCCCTTCGGATAATGAACTTGCTTTACCAATTATTGGCTCGGATAGTTAAACAGTATTTTCCAGAGTAGGAGCTAGACACTGTAGTGTGGTAAATCCCTCAGTCCTTATGTTTCATTTTACTACTATATAGCCAAAACTTGCATGTAAATCAGATTAGTAAAAAAAAAAATAAAAAAATATTGAACATTAATATTCCCTGCTAATTTTTGCACTGGGATTTATCCTTACTTTAACAGTACTCACAATATGTATGCGGAATATAGCTCTGCGAAGGTTTTAAAAAATGATCCGTACCAATAATTTTCGTCACAACATGATAAGTTTTGATGTTATCATTGACGGTAACGCAATCAAAGATTGCAAGGTTGGAATTGAAAATCTTAGCTGTAATCAGAGTGGTGTAAAAGATAATGACGATATAATATTGTCCAGTGTGGTAGCAAGCAGATTTATTCAGATTGAATTAGGGTAATTTTTAAACAAGACGAAGAATTGAAAATGGTTTGTTGGTCCATGGAAGCATATATACCGAAAGACTATTTCTTATAAAGATGGCTTATTACGGCCCGTCGGTACTCGTTTGGGCCTAGCAGTGAATCAAACAATTAAAAGGATGGCCCAACAGTAATCAAGAAGATATGAACATTTGCTCGAGCCCCTAAAAAAACTGGCACACAATGGAGAATGTACGCATCCGTCCCGCATATCCCGCACATAGCCACATACGTGTTATATTCTATAAGCGTTGTTCATAGAATAATTTGGTTTTATCCGTTAGTTCCTTCACGTTGAAGTCATAGAAAGTAACGCATACCAAACATTAAAATAAAGTAATTAGCTAGCTAGACTTATCCTCGATGTACTTACAATCCCCTCCCTTCTCCAAATTACTAGTATCATACTACTATTTAACTCTAGATAACTTGAAACTACGATTTTCACCGTATCATTATTGTTGGTTACGAGTCTCTTGAGTGTTGATGACTGATGACATATTTTCCTCAAAATAATCATACCATTGGGATTTGAGGAGCACGTCAAATCTGGCGGACAC
This sequence comes from Glycine tomentella, assembly GCA_007407185.1. Classification (NCBI taxonomy): domain Eukaryota; kingdom Viridiplantae; phylum Streptophyta; class Magnoliopsida; order Fabales; family Fabaceae; genus Glycine; species Glycine tomentella. Next base: position 26,435 of record PYAF01002464.1, read on the forward strand.
CGAAATTGACGTCGTATCGTATGTAAAACGAATCATCACACATGGTAACACCACCAAAATGGACAAAGTCATTGGTTTTACTGCAACCCAAGTATCCCAACACTTACACTGCACTGACTGCAGCATTAATAACTGTTTTTGTTTTTGTTTTTTTTCTCTCTGTTAAATTTGAATACAACAACAACAGCAAAAAAAAGTGTTAAAAAAGTAGACTTCATTGTTTCTTTATTCACGGAAAGTACGTTCCAGATTCCGAGCACAAAGGCCACGTTTCAAAGATCAGAACGTTGCACATTCCGAGCCATAGCATACGTTTCCGTGCCTTCACTATATTATATCCTCTTCCCAATATACCCCTTCAACTCAAACTCTTTCTCGAAAGTTCCAAACCCTAACGTAACCTCTCACCACCGCTCCCCCCCAATAAATGCCACTGCGCTCTTTTTCCCTCCGCGGCAGGACATGGAGAGTTACGGTTCGGATCACCGTTCGTACGGCGGTGGCCGGAGGATGGAGGTTGTTAGCGGCAAAAGCCACGGTTGGAGTTCGACTAAGTCGCCGGATTCAACTCAGGCGAGTGAAAAGCCATGGAGATTCGGCGATCCTGAAGCGAAGAGAAAGAAAAGGATAGTGAAGTACAAGGTTTACGGCGTAGAAGGGAAGGTTACGGCTAAACTCAAAAAAGGTCTTAGATGGATCAAAAAAAAGTGTTCTCAGATCGCCCATGGCTACTAGTAGAAGTGTAGAACTGGAACTAATCAGATGCATGTCACGTCAAATGCTGATGTGGCAGTATCTAAATGCTGGTATTTCACTCCTCATATCACATGCAAAGGTTTTTTTCCTTTTTTTTTTTTCTTCTTCTCAATTCTTTGTTTATTTAATTTTTCCTTGCAATCGAACGACTATATGCATTGATAGTGGATTTCTATCTTGTTGTTTGTATGACCACAAGGGGCTTCCATGAAATATGAGCCATTAATAGAGTTTTGATGTGAATGTTGTTCGCAGCTATTTTGTCAAGCTCCAATTACTTTTAAAAATTACTAGCGGATATCCAAGCATTCACATAAAATGTACCAATTTGTTGTGTTTCAATATGATTGAAAAACTATTTTTATAATAAATAAACATGTAAATATTTTAAAAATAAATAAAAAGATAAATTTATAATAAAAATAAGAAAATATATTTGTTGTGTATAATATAAATATATAATAATTATAAGTAAACACGCTAATAAAAATTTTAATACGTGTTTGTTTGTACATTTTGTATGTTAATATTCCTTTTGTATGTGTAATAAAAAATATTATTTAATAACAATAAATATATAGATGTAGTGTAATATAAATATAGGCATGATCAATTTGTAATGTAGTACTTCTTAACAATATTGTTAATATCTTACAAATTAAATTTCAATCTAGAAATAGACAAATGTAACTGATGAGGCACAACAATTTCAAAAAGATTGAAAACTTAAATAATTTGAGTGGAATATGACTAATGCATGACTGATTGGAAATATGTTAGAATTTCAATTCATATAATCACTATAAGATAAAGATATAAGATAGATAGATAAAATAAAAAAAAATAGTTTGGAACAAAAATACTACTTTTCAATCTAAGCAAAAATTGTAATATGTAGCAAACAACTTTAAGTTATGAATTTAAATTAAATAAAACAACTGAAAATTTTATGCAAAATTAATGTTTGTTAGTAATCTTCCTACTTATTTAGTTCTTCTCTTTCAATTTACCTAAGTAATACCTTCATTTCTCTCCATTTTGTTCTGCATCTTTTCTCCACTCTCAACCTTCATTTTCTACTCAATCAGCAACTAGATTATTTTTATTCGCGTCTATTTGTGTCAATGTTAACTTTTATAGAGGTCATACATCAAATTTCACAATTGAACATTCTATTGATCCTTTATCCGTTCACCTAAATTTCTGCAATAAACATTAGTTTCCATTTACTAACTTTTTTTAAAAAAATATAATTGAACTATTAATTATAAATATGAGTAATATTAACAAAAGATAAATATCAACAACCAAAGATTGTATGTGACAAATTCTTACTCTATAAGATAATACCAAACTGACGGAATTAACTGAAAAATTCTTATGTAAAAAGTAGTTTTAAAAGTGTCATAAATTTAAAAGTAAAATGAGAAATAAGGAAACATACCCAAAAATATCATTTTGACATTTGATCAAACACATTATTTGAAACCAATAAATCAGTCTAAAACAAAATCAAATAAATATTTAAAAAATTCTCCAATTCTCATCTATTATTATAAAGACCCGTTTACTATCTTTTTCCACAAAATAATTTATCCCATAGGTCATATCAAATAAATTTTTTTAACAAATTTAGTCCGTGTTCACAATATTAGAGAAATTTTGATGGAGAGAAAAATAAAGAAAGTAATTAGGCCAAACCAAAATCAACCAAGAAAATTGTTCACCTTTATTGCTATAGATCACTATAAATCATGAAGAAGTTGTAGTCACAGTGGCTGGAAAGGCATTTTCAACGAGGGTTACGATGTTGAACGGTTAGCATAGAAGTAAAAAGATATTTCATTGATTTATTTTTAGAAGAAAGAGAAAATAAATTGAGTGAATGAAGAAGTTAAGAGAAAAGAGATAAATGGAGAGAAGATAGAGAATAACCTTCCAGATTTGAGAAAAGAGATAAGATGATAAAGAAGATATTTAAACACACATAACTTTTAAAAATGTAGTTAAGACAACATATCATTTAGACTGGAAAGATATTTAAACAACTGCAAGATCTAGCATAATTTATTAATAACAAAATAGATGTGTAGTAAAAATAAGAGAAAGAAATAAGTGAAGTTCAATAATAATTTTTTCTTCTTGTGATAATATACCTTTGTTGAAATCAGGTCATAAGCAATTGATGCACTCAAGGTTCCATCTTTTGTCACGCCTGTGAAAACCTATCATTAATTAGACTCAGTCAATTGAGGTGAGAACTAACAACATTGAGAAAATGAAGAGGGTGTAATGAGCAATTTTTATTTTAGAAATATTGGAATGCACTTATTAAAAAAGAGGTGCAATTAGCAAATTTTTCTTTTCTCAAATCTACATATCGCAAAAGAAAGAAAAAGGAGATGCCAATTTCCATTTTAATCCTATTTTTTGTCAAGTGTGATTAATGTAAAGTGTCCAATTTAATAATTTTGCTAGTAGTCTCGTTTTATATAGGTATATTAGATAGATTTGCAAATCTTGTAATGTACGGATTCGTTGTTAATGTCCTGTCCTATGAAAGATACACAGATGAGGTTTAATTGACTGACATTTTATTTGGTTTGGGGGTAGAGAAGCCGAGAGAGAGGATTAGAGGGTAAGATATTTTCTTATTTGGTTGGAATTATAAAATAGAGAGGGAGAAAAAAATGAAACTCCAAGGAGAAAACTTTTGAGTAGATCACGTAAGCAGTGGAAATATAATGAGTTTTTATATCATTATTTAGGTTTAGTTAAATTTTTTCTCTCAAATTATTACTTTTCGGTGAATTTTATCCTTAATTTCTTCTTCTTTTACATATTTTCTCTTTTATTTTTAAAATGTCAAAAAAATTATTTCTCTCTCCTTATAATAATTGTTAGAAGAAAAAAATGTTTTAAAATAATTTTTTTAATGTAACATGAATTATTATTATTATTATTATTTTCACTTATATCTCTTATAATATTATTTATATAAATTACAGAAATTAAAAATGAATTAATAATAACAAAATTAATTTTATAAAATTAGTATACTATTTAATTTATTTTTATTTTTTTAGTTTGTATAAATAAACGATTATAATAGGACGGATGAAATATAATGTTTTGTTTATGTTGACGTGATATTTATATTCTCATATTAATATTTTTGTCAAATATAGGATGAGGTAATTAGTATTGTTATTTTTATAACTATCTTTTTTTATAAAAAAATGTAGTGTAACGGTAACAAAAGTGTACTTATTTTTAATAATATTCTTTGTTTTTCTGTTATTCTTTCTCAAAACTTAATTAGTCATCGATTTCAATGTATTAGATGTTGTCTTTAATTAATCAAATCTTGTTAAATTGAACCCAAAAAATATTCCTCAGTCAGCATTAATTATTTTAATAAAAAAACATTTTTATTATTCTTTTGTCAAAAACTATTGTTAATAGTTTCAAAATATATTGGGCTGGTTATTGTTAATAGTTTCAAAATATATTGATATTTGTTTTTCGCACTTCCATGTTACATCCCCCACCTCTAATCGCGTTTTGGAAAAAATGAAAATTTGCATGAGTTTTAGAAATGCAATAAGATGCAAGATACAATAGTGAGAGCGTAAGATGTAATAGTGGACACAAATTTTTGTATGTTATTGGACTATTTGTTTATTGGGTTAATTAACACCGATAGAGGCCGTGAACATGGATGTTCTTCGGTAATCCTGGACCTGGAACGAAAGGTGCACAAACCCATGAACGAATTTCCCCCTCCATAAAAGTTTATTTCATTTAAGAATCACCTAAAAGAAACAAATAAATTGCAACACTGCACTTCATTCATCTCCCTAAGACCAGAAAAACTCCAAATAAAAAAAAAATATTTTCTTCATCGATCCCTCTACCTTTGCCCATGCCATCTTCATGTTCCTATATTTATATGTTCCTCATCAAGCAACACTAGTATCTATCTTGACGCCTTCAACACTCCCCATCAACAACAACAAACAACAAAGAAGAGAACCAAAAACAAAAAAGGAATATAATATCCAAACTCAAATCACCTATATATATATATATATATATATATATATATATATATATATATATTCTTTCTTATTCATGTCTAATTCTTGTCCCTTAATTAAAAATCGGACATCCTAATCACATGTTATATTTTAATTAGCTAGGGAACAAGTTAAGAAACACCAAATGCATGCGTATACAAGTGATTTGAGTCTTGAATATCCATTAATACACACGTACGTATATATATCACCAACCCAATGACCTATGGCTTCGCTCAACGTAACGACGATCCACGGAATCCAAACGTTGCAGCTTCATTTCTTGGTAGAACTGAGCAATGAAATCCTCAGCCTTGGCATCAATCATCTCATCCCCGTCTCCGTCAACGTGTTGCTCGCAGTCCTCCACAATCACCTCTTGCTTCTCATTTTCCTCGTCATTTTGAACGAGTTCGTTCAACCCTACGGCTGAAGCGTAACGGCTACTAGGTGGGGAAGGCGAATAAGGCTCCTCCTCCGCCACAAAATCAGAAACAGAGCCACCGCAATCCGATTTATATTGAGATGGAGAATCAGGCGATGAGCGTGGAGATTGGGTGCTTTGAAGGTGCAATGGCCTCATGGACCCCACAAACTTCCTCCAAGTGCTCTTGGACCTCTCACCGTCCTCATTAGTATCTACCTGAAGCGCTGTTGGTTTTCCGGAACGCCCTCGCATCTTGAAGAGTGCCACCCTGAGAAAGCGCATGCCGCCACCGTTCTTCTTCTTTGGGGACACGGACACATGTTGAAGGGGTTTTGGTTGGTCTGTTTTTATGTTTGGGGTGTTGATGACAGCACATTCAGGTTGTGTTTTCATGATCGAGGACATGAATGAATGAAGGAGTTTTAGGTGATTTTGTCACCCCCTGCGGGGAGGTTTGGGAGGAGAAGGCACCGAGGAATTAATATTGGTGACAAACAAGTTTATATATGTGAAAAAAAAACTTCTTCAAAAGGGCCAGCGCAGCAGTTCATTGGTGTAAGGTCTTATTTTTAGAGAAATTCTTGTTTATCTATCAATTGCAAGGGTTTGTAACTGTATGGCGTGCATTATTTGGCAAGTTAAATGCCCAAAATAACATTATTATTATTATTATTATTATTAAAATTAAAGACAACCATTTGCAAATTTTCAACATAAGTTAGGTAATAGAGAATTTAGAATAGAGGCCTGTACAAATGAACAAATGAAAGAGAATGAAACTAAAATAAAGGCCAATCACAAAGGTAGAATGGTAATTAGAGCCCAAAAGAGAATTAACTACAGAATGTAAGAATATGAAGGGCGATATTTGAGGCAAATGATTTGCATAGAACTAGCAATGGTGAAATAGCATGTTTTTTCAAGACAAAATCATCTCATCTAACGACTGGAGTTTATTTGGTTTACATTCTGATGTCCTCTTGTGTTAAGATCGACTTTTCTTCTAATTCTATAAATTATTCTAATTCATTCTTAATAAATTTGATGGTAGATAAATTAGTTAACGTAAACATTTGCCTAACTTTTGAAGTGATAAATGTGTAGCTTAAGTCATATGTGAAGGGTTAGATCTTTGGTTACGAGTACTCTATCTTCTTGAGTAATTAATCTCATAACTTCAGGGTATAAGAATATTTTGTTGTCAATAACCAAAAAGTGATAATTGTGAATAAATTAGTCTTTAAATATCAAATACATTCATTCATCATCTTTTTATTTGGAATACTTGGCCTCCTCAAATATCCCCTCTTGGTTTAGCAGATGCTATAGGGGTTATGAGGATTCAAATTTAGTTTTGTCTGTGTTTTCTTGTTGTTCTTAATTTTCTGGCGCATAAAAAATGCATTCATTCTTTAAAAAATTATTTATTCTTGTGTGGTACATTTGTATGTCTATCTTTTAAAAGAAAGATAAACTTTATGCTTATTTTTATTCATATACAATTGTGTGCTACACTATTAAATGTAATTTTTGGTAATATTTTTTTTAATACTCAACAAATTTATTGTTAAAAATCTTTGATAACATTCGATAAATATTATCAAATTATGAATAAATGTTACTATTGATGATATTTTTTTAATGTTATAAAAAAATTAGTAACATTTTTAATAAATATTAGACAAAAAGATTAGAACACACAATATGAAAAAGCCAAATTCATAATGTTGTTCATAAATTATTACTAATGTTTTTCCTTTTTTGGCTTTCTTTACTTGATCTCTTTGATGGTATAGAAATGTTTTGAATTTGTCGTTGGCATTTTCTGTGTTCTCCAATTTTCTTTATGTGAGGAAATAAATATTTTCAGAATGTGTCAAGGAGAGAGAAGCTATCTTTTATTTATTTCTAATAAATTTCGTAACCTCTTTCTTTTTAAATTTCTTTTTCTTTAATATCAAAATTAACCTTAATGAAACGAGAAACTAATTTAATAACTTAAAAATAATTTCCAAGGATTTTAATATAATTTTAAGTCTAATAATCATCACATTAAACATCATTTAATTAAAATTATTTTATAATTACATAAGTTATTATTAGATTAAATAATCTAATACGAGAGTCAATGACTAATATCTCATTATTTATAATAGAAAAAAGTAAACATATAAACATCAAACCCATTTTAATAATTATCTACTCAAAATCAATTTCAATTTAAAGTATCCAAATAATATAATCTAAAAAATGACTTTTCTAATATCTATTATCTAAACAAAAATAACTTTACTTCATAATCAATTTTAATTATAACTAATACTATAAAATTAATTTTATTTAAATTAAATCAATTTTATCACCATCAATTTAAAGTCCAAACACACATATTTACCTGTAAAAAAACTGATCATCATGCTCTTCTCAACACATGAAACAGAAAACACGGCAAAAAAATTGTTTTTCTTTTATAGACGGAGAAGTCCACTCCTTTTGTAGTACTACTGATGTGGGACTCAATTATAAGGCAAATGCAATTGACATTGCCAGCATCACAACACATGATATGCTGAGCTACTAATGCGGGAGTACTGTAGGTAAGTACAGAACCAAGACATGACAGCTTTACTAAGGAAACAGTAATAAGCGTATATGCTTAATTTTAAAATCTTGCATCTAAAAACACCAGCTGGTACACTTCCGCTTTACTTTCACATATATAAAAAAAAGATGCAATCACGAGGTGTGATGGGACAAAATGTAAGGATGGTAGAATCATGTTAAACATGTGAAAGAATGAAATATTGAGTGAAGTGTTTTTTATGAGAGAAGTTACAATTCGAAATATTTATATCACATGAGATAAAGCCTAGCTTTTATATTATAACCCATGGATGAAAGCTAACTTCTTACAAAAGCATTTTATTATTTAAATTATAAAACTTAATAAATTGACTTCAATCGTATCAGTGAATGTTTACGAGCATACTACAACATTTGATTAATATCATATTTAGTCTTTGTAGTATTAATTAATTTCATAATAATTTTTTTAACACGATATTGTTAATAGAGTGATGATGTATTTTGCTATATTATACTACTATATATATTTTAATTTTTTTCAAAATATCATTTATATTTTTTATATGAAATAATCTTATTTGACTTGAGTAAGACAATATATATAATAAAACTTTTTCTTCAAATATTTTATA
>PYAF01002464.1:41761-63269 GCA_007407185.1 Glycine tomentella
GTCCAAATGTAAAAAAAAAAAATTGAATAGATATTTAATAAAATTAAATTGTTTTGTGAAGATATTTTATTTATGAATATAATATAATGCGGTGATAAAATAAATTTTTAGATATTTCTATAAAACTATTTTATGGTAATACTGATAATTTATATAAATAAAATTTTAGGTTTAATAAAAAATAATAGAAACAATATTTAATTAAATTTTCTCCATAGAAAAGTAGCTCTATTATTATTTCTTCTGAACTGAAATATAAAAAAAATTCAATGTGCATTGGATTAAAATATAAGTAAATTTTAATTAATTTTTTTATATAATGATAGTATTTTGAAAATATCTATCCTTTATTTCAAGTAGTTGTATGTAATTAATTTAGACGGTACTTTAGGAAGTATATTGATTTTTTTATTAAGATTGTTAAAATTAAATAATGTTAACTATATTTTTTGGTCTTGCTAATCATCAGCGTATTAGTTTAGAAAATAAAAGGAAAAATATTCATTATAAAAATATAAAAGAGCATAAAAAAATATAAGACAATTTAATTTTTTGTCTTTCAATAAAAATATTTTTATCTTAAATTTTTTAATTAATGTCCTTAAATATTGATTAATATCTTTTTATTTTGATAAAATTAATTAATTATTAATAAATATAATTTATTTATTTTCCTTATATTTAAGTGCCAGATGGGAGTATTTGTGTAATGAAAGCTTCAAAAACAACGGTAGCAGCATTTAAGTTTGGGCAGAAGCTATCATTAAATACCACGGCATTATTGAGGGCTCTTTGACCCGGTATCCTTTCCTTTTTAGGTCATTGATGTCGGAAAGAGTTATATCTTCTTTATAAATATCAAGTAAAATATTATTAATAAATTTTAATCAATTCATACGTATAAAATTTGGTTTAGTTAATTGTTACCATATTTTTAAAAAAAAAATACTATTAAGTTATTTCTTTATATTTTATATTCAATACACGAGATGCATGTTGTATGAGGTCCGTTGTGCTGCGTCTTACTTTTACTTTAACTATGAAAATAAAAATAAAAAACAGAAAATATAGACTATACTAGTATTATATAAGAGATGAAAAGTGTTTAAATTATGAAAGTAAATGACCTTGAATCTCCGAAGTGAGCATCAAATTAATGAATATCGACACTAACCTGCTGCCTAACGAAGCATGCAACTTCAGAATGGTACTTTCCTCCTCAACAGAAATGTTTCCTCTTTTGAGATCAGCTCTTAGATAGTTAATCCACCTTAGCCTGCAACTCTTCCCGCATCTCAACAATCCTTCAGAAGCAAAAATTCAAAATGCCAGTAAGCTAGAGAGCAAGCCAAACAATGGCACAAAATTAGATCTTCTACGCGAAATTTTATAGTTGGAAGGTCACAGTCAACAAAACGTGTAAATAATAATAATAATAATAATGGTATATATTAATTACTTGGTACCTGCATTTTTCGGCAATGATCTCCATGACCCTTCTCCATTGGCCTGAATGTACTTGGTCAAAATTTCGTCCTCCTCCGTTGTCCACCTTCCCTTCTTCAGTCCCACTTTCTCACAACAAGGAGCCCTTACCATATCTCTGAGTGTGCAATTTGTACACTATATATATCTATATATCCACCACTCTATATATATGGTACTGCAATGCAGGCAGGGCAACAAATTAAACTATATAGTTAGCCTGTTTTGAAAAACTGCTACCTCTTAATTTGACTATATATAACTGTGATGGTGGTAGTAGGGTGTGTGTGTGTGCATGTTTTGAGTTGATTTATTTATGTGAGCCTCGTTGTGCTTGGTGATTGCTGGCATTGGAGCAAAGGTTTCAATTTGCAGAGCAAGTTATTAAATAGAGAGGAAAAGAGAAAGGGGAAGTGGGGGTACGATGGAGATGTATCAGTGGTGATAGAGCGTGCCACGTTGACTGTATCTGAATGCTACAGTCGTGGCTTTCTCACCGTCCAGGGACATGAGCGCGTTCCATCTCCCACATTGATGCCTCTAATTCTAATCTATATATACATTCACTTTTTTAATTATTTTAATGAAGGCTGTCAAAATTAAGAGTCTTGTAAATTTGTGAGATTTTTCGTAAACTCGAATCGTAGTATATTTTAAATAAAAATAATAATAAATTACCTATAATTGTCATACAAATTCAATAGTTTAACAATAATTTAATAAACTAATATAATCCATAGTCCACATTTAATCAAATATAAACTCATACAATGTAAAATATAAGTTCTTAAAATAAAATCACTTAAAAAAAACATAGAAATTGAAGGGAGGATAAAATTGGAGTTGTTTTGGATAAATTGGGAAAGAAAATGTGCGAGTAATAAAAATGAATGCGCCAATAATAAAACAAATAAAAGAAGAGAACTCCATGGTATTTTGAATCCCTGGACGCCCCAACCCCTTTCTCTTCCATCTTGCGTGCACAATCTCGCTCTCTTCTTCTTCACGCGACCAACACCCAAAACATATTCTGGAGATCAAACATGTTTTCCAAATAATCTGATTCAAAATACACATCCACATTTATGAAAATTGAAAATTGTTTTCAAGAATGATCATCATACATGCCCTCACGATCGTCGTGGGCTCGCGACCATCATGCACTTGCACGATCACGGGCTCATAGGCTCCCTTCACATTCTGACTCCATTCACCATTATCACCGGCTCCCTTCACAGTCGTGTCGCACCACACACTCGTCTCGACCACTTGCATAGAAAAGAGGAATAGAGAAGTGAAAAGTGAAAACGGAATCACTGTGACGTTGAGACGAAACGAGGAGGAAGAAAGAAAAATCACAAGAATGAAATGATGTCGTTTCATTTTTTCACAAACACGCAGACTCGATGTAGACTCGTAAGTCTATGCTAACTCGCTTCGAATATGCGTAAACTCGACCAATTCCACTGAAAAACGATTCTGTCAACGTTTTAACTCGCATAGACTCCGTAGACTTGTAGAATTGTATTATTCTACAATTTAAAACGCGAATTTAACACCATGATTATAATCCCTCCCACATCACTGTCATTTTTAAGTGTAGGATACAATCTATCGTTCAAGTGTATGTGCTACAAAAGACATTTAATTAAGGTGTCAAATATGAAAATAACATGAAAGTTTTTTCTCTCTTTAAATCTTGATTTTTTTAAATAAATAAATTATATAATTGTTTTTTCTATTATATATGATAAACTTTAAAATGGTGAATTTTCAATTATAAATAACCCGTGGAAAGTACACTCATAATCACTGGTTATTATTGATTAAAAAAAGCATAAGTTACTATGATTTTTTTTATAAATAAAAACCAGCGTGGTCTACGTGGTTTGCGTGGTCGTAGTTGTACAGATTTTGCCAACGTAAATATTTTAGAGGTAGAAAGTAGAAGTAGAAACTGACGTCTTGCCATTTGCCAACTATATTCGAGTGTGTTTGGCCCAAAACGGTAGTAGGCATCAGAAATCATGCTGGACTATCCGGACATCGCCCTATTGCCGAAAACATGGAAGTTGTTTTTTTCCCACTTTTTCTCTACTCCGTTTTTCCTCTTCTTTTCTTTCTGAAAACAAGATATTTTCAAAGTATAAAGATTGCAAAAGTTGATTTTATTTTTCATCAAAGTCTTCTCTGTTTTTACATTAATTAAATACTAAAATACAATTTTAATATTTTATTTTATAGATATGCTTTAATCTTTTATTTTTGAAAGATTGATTTTAATTTGTAAAATTTTAAATTTGTGGACTATTTTGATCTTTCTGCCAACTTGACAATAATGTTAGTCTTTTATATTTTGCAGCAGTTATAAAACATACTTTGCAACTATTTTAAACTACTAGTAACATGAACAATCAAAATGACTAACATTTAAAACTAAAGGATTAAAATGACTCAAATTTAAAATTTAAAGAAATAAAATTGAAACAAATAAGCTTTAATTAAAGTTTTATCATATTATGATATGTAAAAATCCTCCAAAATTAATTGTCAAAGTTTCCTCTGCAGTTAATGTCGATCATTCCATTATATTTTATGACACAACTTTAAACATCACATCCAACAAAATAAAATGAAAAATAGTGTCAAATATGTGAAAACCATATTGAAGTTTTTTTTTTAAACCAAAATTAAACTAGTAATGTATACAATTTAAGATGTGTTGTATTAATAACGTAAAAATTTAATTAATGTATGTTAATATTGTGGATTTTTTATATTGTCATTTAATAATTTACCATCAAATAATTTAAAATTATTAATTTCATATCTAAACTTATAAGTAATAGTGATATAATTTGTTATTATATATAAGTATATATTATCAATTTTAATGTTGAATATATTCTTTAACACATTCTTTCAGACACATTCTCTTTATTTTTATTTATTTATTTAGTTCAAAATAAAAAGAAGAAAAGAGACATAAAAGGGTGTGAAGAAAATTAGAGAAAAGATAGAAGGAGAACGAGTTGTTTTGGTGAGGAAGAAGATAATGGGGTTGGGATGAAAGTGAAAAGAAAAAGTGAGGGAGTGAGAGGGGTAAAATATTTTAAAAAAAAAAAAAAAAAGAAAAGAAAAGAAGTGGTGTTAAAGAGGAAAAGTTGTAGGTGTGAATAGTTTGGCCCATTTACAGCCTTTCATTGGAATGTGGACCAAAGAACATATAAAAAAAAAAAGAGAGGCAAAAAGGCCGAATTGCAATAGTGTGATTTTCCTTTCTACGGGAGTTTCCAAGACGTTAGGATCGGAAAGAGACGCGTGATTGGCAAATCCAACGTGGAGAGCCAAGATTGGTTGGAACAACCAAATGGTCGCTGTGATTGGCCAGTTTCGAAACGAACACGTTGCAAAGCCAAAGCGTATTCCGTATTTTCGACTCCAGAGTCAAGTCTTGGCGGAATCACTTTCACTGTAAAAGCACCATAATACAAGAACCCAAGCCAAGCGATTCAGTAATCATTAACACACACAACACGCACATTCGTCCCAAACCCTAATCCCCAATTTTGATTCCAATTCCAACGAGATCTCAGGAAGCATAGCAGAGCCCTCAAATTAAAATTCCGTTCGGAGATATCCAAGTCTCTTCTTCATGGCGCATCGAGGAGCCACGCTGTTGTTCCTTCTATTCGCTCTCTGCTATTCTCTCATCGCCATTGCTGGGTATCCTTTCTCTCTTCTTTTAACAACAATGCCCACTTGATTTGTTCTGCATTGCACTTTGCTTATATGTGTGTGTGTGTGTGTGTGTGTGTGTGTGTGTGTGTTTTCGTTTGAACGTGTTGCAGAAAGAGCTATTACGATATACTTCAACTGTCGAAGGGTGCATCGGACGAGCAGATAAAGAGGGCGTATAGGAAGCTAGCATTGAAGTACCATCCTGATAAGAACCCTGGCAATGAAGAAGCTAATAAGAAATTTGCTGAGATTAGCAATGGTATATATATTATATATCTTTGGTTGATTTGATTTTAATGACCTGCTCTGTTATTACTTTTTATGTTGGTTTTTGTGATTTTGTTGTGGCTGCTTTTGATTGTTGTTACTATCAGCGTATGAAGTGTTGTCGGATAGCGAGAAGAGGAATATTTACGATAGGTATGGTGAGGATGGTTTGAAGCAGCATGCTGCTAGTGGAGGCAGAGGTGGTGGAATGAACTTCCAAGATATTTTTAGCACGTAAGTCATTAACTACAGCTTTTGCTCAAATAGTTCTTAATCTATCACCATCGCGGACACGGCTTTCTTGTGCTAATAATGACACGTTCTACATGGATTAGTATATATGTTGCATTAATATACAAAGAGTAAAGGCATCGGGCCAAAAAAAGACAACTAAGGAAGGCTCTATAGTTTTTATATATAATCATATCGTGCTAACATACTCTAATAAGAATATTTATATGGTTTTATTGATTTATGGCGCAAATCTCAATATAGCCATTGATTTTTGGGCTAAGATTACGCAGCCATGATGAATAGGCAGACTGCTGTGTTTTAGATGTGTGTTTATTTTGCTATACTTGTGTGTTTAGTTTTAGAGCACGGGGCCCTCTTTTTTTTTTTTTTTTTTTTTTTTTTTTTTTTTTTTTTTTTTTTTTTTTTTTTTTTTTTTTTTTTTTTTTTTTTTTTTTTTTTTTTTTTTTTTTTTTTTTTTTTTTTTTTAATGAATGAGACTGAAACATAATTGCTTCATTTAGTTTCTTTGGTGGGGGACCAATGGAAGAAGAAGAGAAAATTGTAAAAGGAGATGACGTGGTTGTTGATTTGGATGCAACACTTGAAGATTTGTACATGGGAGGTACCTTGAAGGTGAGGCCACATTTAGTTACTGTTTTGAGTATGCACATTAATTCTATATATTGGATGTGTTTGTGTGGCGCATTGCATTTTTGAATCTCTGCTACATTTTATTCTAAGAATATAAATGGACATGGAAGAGGTACAAGATTATCAATATGGTTTTCATGGTAACGGTAAAGTACACTTTTATTTGCTACATCAGCCTGTAGAAAATTAGAAATAAAAGGAAAAGCAACTAGGAGTTGACAGGCAGAACTTACATCAAGCTCAGCCTTATGCATCTAATAGTCATGTCATGTGACATATTCCACGTACATCTGACATCTGATATTCCTGTAGGTTTTTCTTAATTTCCTTGTCGGATCCATCTTAGATACCTATAGTCTGTATTATACAGTTAAATATGTTCATTGAGGAAGCACTTTAACCTCTAGTCAGGCATAGTTTTAAACTGTCACAATGGATATCATTTAGTGGAGAAATTTTATCCATTACTCAATGACGACTTCATTTTGAATCATTGACTTGGAATATGGAATTTCAGAGTTATTTGGTGATTGTTTCTCTTTCTATGACCATTGCATTGTAATTTTCAGGTTTGGAGGGAAAAGAATATACTAAAGCCAGCACCTGGGAAAAGACGCTGTAACTGTAGAAATGAGGTTTATCACAAGCAAATTGGGCCTGGTATGTTTCAACAGATGACGGAGCAGGTAAACAGCACATCTGAGAATGTTGATAGGAAACAATTTTTTCTTTACTCTTGTTATTTTTCAAGCGGCCTATACTGCAAACATACAGATTTCATGTTTCATGACATTTAGTTGTGCAATTGTGAAATGTTTACCTGTTGTTCATGTGTTTGGGAGAGGGGGTTGTCCAGGTTTCTTTTAATCCATCGTGTTGTTGCCATATGTAGAAAATTTCACTACTATTTCTGAATCCTGTATAGGTCTGTGAGCAATGTCCCAACGTTAAATATGTAAGGGAGGGGTATTTCATCACTGTTGATATTGAGAAAGGCATGCAAGATGGGCAGGTAACCTTTTAAAGTTTATATTTGGATTTTAAGTATGCATGATATCATGTCTTATTACCTATTTTCATAAAAGCACTATACTATAAAGTATATCTAATCATGTGTACTACATCTAAATTCTAAATACAAAGGGCTCTGTTTTATAATTCCAATTTTAGTTCTGTTGGAATTCAAACCTCTTTAAAATTCACCAAATTGTAGTCTCTGTTCTTGTAATCATTATAAATTATACCTATTTGTACATTTAATTTGTGTGTTTACATTAAAAAGTGAGAAAACAAAATCCACCAATTATAGTCCCTGTTCACTAAAAAAAGAAAAAAGGCAAACAGATTTACTAAATTGTACCAATGGCCATATGCGTATTCAAGTTATTTTTGGTTTTCAAACTATATACACGCTCACCTAATCCTGACTGTATCAACAGTGGGCAATTAATGGTTCCAAATTGTTTAGTGGGTGCGTTTGTTGCTATTTTTGAGTGCTATATATCATAGAAGTCAGTGCTATGATAAAAGTTGTTGAAAAATGTTAGTTTGGATAAACAATATCAACAACCACAACCTTTTTCCGCTACATGGATTTGGCTACTTCAACCAATTGACATTATTATGCATGAGAGAAGTGTGGAACAAAACAATGAGAAGGCCGAGTTTCAATTTTAAGGGTGTACCTAATTAAGCTGAAAATTAGTGAACAAATCCAAAAAGGATTTTCTGTCTATCAAGCACCAAGGAGTGAAAAGCAAAATCTGTTTATGCCACTCCACTTTCTCTACCCCTCTCTATTTTCCCCTTCTACTGACAATACACTATAAAGGAATGCGAGAGGAATTCGAACAATATGCTCTTACTCTTTCCCATTTCTCTATTTTCCAATTATTTACAAGTGTTATGTTGAAATTAAATGATGTATATGAATTGTGATCGGGGGATGCTTGCTATTTCTTTTTCAAATTTGAAACTGAGACAATTGAAGTCCTATAGAGTTGTAAGTTATTGTCCTTTTGCAGGAGGTGCTATTTTATGAGGACGGTGAACCCATAATTGATGGAGAATCTGGAGATTTAAGGGTTAGTAACTTATCACTTTCAATATCCATGTTATTATGTATGCAGTATGCTGACTATTCATATGGCTAAACAGTTTCGTATCCGTACTGCACCTCATGACGTCTTCAGAAGAGAAGGCAATGACTTGCACACTAGTGTCACTATAACTCTGGTAAGTATCGCTCTTGCCTCAATTCATATTGTTGGGTACTGAGCAATCACACAATAATCGAGATAGGAGAAAGAGAGAAAAGGGAAGAAGAAAATAACGCACATAGTTTATCCTGGTTCACCCAATGTGGGCTACGTTCAGCACACTATATTTCCTCTCATACCTGTACAATTGCACTCAGATTACTAGGAAATATACTGGGGTCCCGTGCATATCTTCTGAAGGCACAGTATGAACTATACCTAACACATATCAATTGCTTGAGTTGTACTGTGCCTTTGCTATTTTGGACATGTTGAAAGTAGTAACTACTGTTCAACTCGTTAGCATGGCAGAATTGAAAATGACATTTTGTTGAATTTCCAAACCATCAACTGTTCTATCTGATATTGGCATCCTTAAAATTCCGGTCATTGTAGTATTAACCTTAATCTTCTTCAGGTTCAAGCCCTTGTTGGTTTTGAGAAGACCATTAAACACCTAGATGAGCATCTGGTGGACATAAGCACAAAGGTGAGTATGAGATACCCTTGCTTCAGATCTCAATTGGTGTTGATGTGTGTGTGTGTGTGTGTGTGTGTGTGAGGAACACAGTTGACAGGCTTGTATTTTTTGACCCGGCAGGTAATCACAAAGCCAAAGCAGGTGAGGAAGTTCAAAGGGGAGGGTATGCCATTGCATATGAGCAACAAAAAAGGAGATCTTTACGTCACTTTTGAGGTTCTATTCCCCACGTCACTAACGGAGGAGCAGAAAACAAAGATAAAAGCAATTCTTGGATAGAATACGAAAATGATAGGCGTTATTTCGCTCATTATGTCCTTAATTTAACATGGTTAGGTGGTTATAGTAAACGCATACCTTGGGCTTCCCGTCCATGCCCTTTTTTTGTTAGTTGACAAATAGATACCTTTTGCCCCCGTTCGTATTGATGCGCTCCTGTAACTCTTGCCATCCAGTGAATTCAATTGCCTTCTTGGCGGTGCTATTTTGATACGAGGAAAATAACACTAGCTGAAAAGAAAAAGAAAAAAGAAAATGCTTCCATTGTTTTGTAATGTGTCTGAAATCGTTCATCTTGTGAACTAGATTAGATTGCTGTAAAACTTAATGGCGTCTTACCGAAGTTGATACATTACATTTGTAGTTGTAACTGCGGAACTAGATTAGAATGCAGATGGACCATAACCATTGAGCATACGTTTGTACCTGCACCCGACGGCTATTAAACTTTGATTCCAATATTCAAGGTCGATAAGCTCATGCGATTTGTTTGTTTTTGCAAGCTTTTCACTGTGATGGACACGTGACTCGTGTTTATGTCTGTGTTCATCCACTCATTTATTATGATGTCATTATTCAATAGCTTCAATTTCCAAGCTGTTTTTGAATTCGTTCAATGATAGGATGTAATATACAATTCTTAACTCCCCCCTTTATCATAGATATTACTCTTCAGTGCGTGTGACTTTAGAGGAACACAGCTTTTGATTTTTCAACTCACAAAACTTGTTTAATAAGGACGTAACTGATCTAATTTAAGAGTTATATGCTTGGGAAAATAAAAGGACATCATTGGCAAGAAAAAATAGATAAGTGATACTCGGGTTTGAGACATGAACAGGTTAGGATGAGAAAGGTTTCACTGCCGAAGGCCCTGAAAGATTGGGAAGCTTTCTAATTTTTGAGCCATTCCAAAGGATAGCCATTTGAGATGTCACACACACATATAAATGAGTTTGATAGTGATTTCTAGGATTTCAAGGTGTGTTAGTTTGTGGAGAAAGAAAATGAAAAAAGAGAAAAATGATCGGTCAAATAAGGTGAGATTCACATTTTTATATTTTATTTTAATTAAAAAATTTAATCTCAATTTTTTTTTCACTCTACTGGATGGACGGATCCCAAAAATGTCAAAGCCCAATTATTCTGTCGTGCACTTTTTTTAAAAGTCACAACCCCTTTTTTTGTTTGTGAATAAAAACGAACTCATACGTTAAGATAACATTGAATGAGCTTACTCGTCTTAGAATAAATCCAACTTAAAGTTGGATGTTAAAGTCTTACCCTATTTATGAGATGAAATGAAGATAAATAATATTACTAACAAATAGTATAATGATTTTAATGTTATTAATACATTCTAATCGTGTTTTTAGTAAAATACTTCTATTTAATTATTTGCTAATCATTCTTAAGATAATGAAAACTGCTAAACAATAAATTAAATAAATTTTATAATTTTTAATTAATCGATATTGATTTTGATTGAAATACATTAATAATGAAAATATTTTTATACATATCAACAAATTATAGATTCATATTATTTAAAATTATTATTTTCTTGATGATTATTTAAAAATTACACATAAAAACATCTTCGATGCTAGATTTTGAATAAAGATCTTGAACTCAAAATTTGATATTCACTGGATCTTCTAACAAAGGAGATGATCATGTATGTAATATGGAAAATAAATTATTGTAGAAAAACTATGAAGATCTACGTAATGTTAAAAAAATAATTTTTTTCTCTTTTTCTCTCTCAGATTTCAAAATAAAAAATATCACTAAATAAAAAATGTAAGAGATATTAAGAGATGTTCAATAAACTATATAAGATGTATAAAAATAATCTAATAAAAAGATATTCTAAAATATTATTTAATTGATTGACGGTGTTATAATATACTCTAATAATATATCCAAATTAAACTATAAAAACTAATCACAGCCTCTGTCGCTGTCAGTTATGTTTGGGTTGACTCTTAATTGGCTTCGACCATAGATGCTGACTGTTGTTACTAAACTGTATAAACTAACTTCTTCGTCTAAACGTTGGTAATTGTAAAATGAATTATTATATCAACATTTTGAATAAGAATTGCTTCGGTAAGCCAATCCCCCACTCTTCCGCTTCCTTATTTGCCTGAAAGCGATTCCAGGAATTTATTGCTTTGACTTTCGTAAAATTATTACCTTTGCTTTACTTGACCGTGTACTGATGATTAAAAAACTATTTATTGCTTTGACTTTTGTAAACTTTTGTTTAGGATTTTTATTGGTAAGTAAAATATTGTTAGTGAGGAAAAATGTTTAGGATTTATTTTTTTCTTACACGACACATTCCGAACCCTTATCTCTTTTAAAATTATTGCATAATAATTCAAAATATTAAATGACTTCAATTATACGTATCAACGAAAATTAAATCTAAGCAAAAGGAAACAGTCCTTCAAAGAATGACAGCTTCATTCAAATTTCTGTAAGACACTCATATTTAATATTTGACCAGCTAAAATGTATTTATAATACTGAAAAGATTATCAATAATTAGTAAAATAATTTTATTTAAAAAACTAACCTTTATCATAATACTCAAAATATTTTATTATAATTTTATTTATCTTATTTGCTATATATGAGTCTTAAAAATAATTTAGTTTCTCTCGATTATTTTTTCTTTCTAATAAGACAAATGATATAATTATGCATTGTAACTATTATAATTACATATTTCATTATATTTTGAGAAATTTAATTTGATTATTTTTACGTGATTCAAATTATCAATTACATTTTTTTCCTTTATACAAATGCTCTTTCTTATTTTATACTTTTGTTGGTCTTTTTTATAAGAACCAAATAAGTGTCGTTAAAAAATTTTCTACCAACCAAGAAATGCAACAAGTTTACTCATTTCTCATAAAATAGTTATAATTTTCTTTTACCCTTTTTGAATTTTAATCAACAATAAAATGTATATTAGTTGTTTTAATTTTCACTTGCATGGTAAATGTATAAGTTGGTTAAAAATTAAGTGGAAAGTAAAGATATAATTAAATCAAGGAGGGATTACTACTTTTTTGTAAATGCAGCACTTGAGCAAAGATCCGGTAAGCGAGGTGCGTGAGGGTGACAATCTCCCCAAAAAGATGGGAACAAAACAGAACAGGATCTGTAAGGAAGACACTTAGACACACAATGCCACAACACAAGTTTGCAGCTTGAGGGACACGTCAGTGACTGTAGCCATGTCGTTCATCTACACTTTATACGACGTGGCACTTCTCTGGAACCAAGAGTTTTGCTACAACATAACGACACCCTCGTGCGAATAAATTCACTTATAATTTCCTTGTCAACCAAAAGGTCCGGTCCCTCTTTTCCTTGCAAAAAGTTGGAAATTGGATCACCCCTCACATTAGCAAATTCCATTTCCTATACTTGGCTTTGATTCTGATTCTGTTCAACCACCACCCAGGAACATCAAGAATCTTTGGGTTCCGCTATTACAGGCTCTCATTGTCTTTTTCTTCTTAATTTCTTTGCAAACAAAAAACCAACACATATATACAAATCATAATGGATGCTCTGTGTTTACACAGTAGCATTTGTGGGATAGTTCCGTCAATTCCCATTACTGCATCTGAAAGCGCCAATGATTACGCGTCACACTCTCAGGGGAAAGCGATGGGGAGCTTCTCCTTGTTTTCCAGATTCTCTTTTAGATACCCTTTGAAGTCCTTTTGGCCACGACCACCAACGGGGAATGCCTCCGGTTACAACCGTCTCTCCGTCGACGACGACGCCGTTTTGGCAGAGAATGCAACGGCCAAGACAGAACGAGGAGAAGGAGAGGGACAAAATGGGAACTGGGTTTTTAAGATTTTTCATATAAGGTCTGTTTGGAGAGGGGAACAAAGGAGCGATGAAGGGGAAGCTATGGCCAATGATCAAACGGATAAAGAGTGTGATGATTGTAGGGTTGAAGAAGAACAAAATGAAGAGGTTTCGTTCGATAGAGACTCGTTTTCGAGAATGCTTCGGAGGGTGTCATTGTCCGAAGCTAGATTATATGCGCGCATATCCCACTTGGGCAATTTGGCATACTCTATTCCCAAAATCAATGTATTTTAAATCCTTCTATTTCATCATTTCCTTCTTTTTTTAAACCACGCAACATCTTGCAAAAAATGATATGAATCAGATTCCAGAGAATTATTTGAAATTTTGAATGATATCTTTGAATAATCTCATTCTCTGAAAATTTCGTCAATTCACTGATAGATATATAAATATGCTTTTCAAAAACCCTTCGATGTTTAATGTAGATGAAGCACTAATTTGCATTTTTGTAGGAATTTGGCATTCCAAGAATTACCAATTTATGATATACTAATTTATATTATGTGTTTGTGAATAATTTAGCCAGGGAAACTCTTCAAACACTATGGACTGCGTTTTGTAACTTCATCCATAGAGAAGAAGAAATTAGCTGTGGCAGCTGAAAAAAATCAGACAACATCTGCTGAACTCAGAAAGAAGAAACTAATGAGGAGGATGCTGGTTCTGCTGCCTCTTATCTCCATGCTCAGACAAGGAGCATACTTCCATTCAAATCTTCTGATGCTGTGGAAGGTGAAGGTTCACATGAAGCAAGCAATGAAAGATTTAACGGCGAGAAGATGACAAACACGGAGGAGGCAAATTTGAAGGCAACTACAGATTCGGTAACAGCAGTTGTTGCTGCAAATAAGCAAGTAAAGCAGGTTTTTGCAGATGATTTGAACTCAACAAGCTCTTCACCCTGTGAATGGTTCGTATGTGATGATGACGAGACCCCTACAAGATATTTTGTGATCCAGGTGGATCATATCAATTGGGGACATGTTTTTATTTTGCCATATAAAGTACACTTAATTGCAGTATTGCATGAACACTTTGAGTCTTGAATATGATAGAAGCATGATTATTATAATTACCAATATAACTAGTTATTTCATTTAGCAGTGAACATATGTAATTCCTTGTCAATTTTGGATTTATTTTTGATAAATATTATTGTTTTAATATGCAGGGCTCCGAGTCGTTTGCATCCTGGCAAGCAAACTTACTATACTATTTGAACCAGTTCAATTTGAGGTAACTATTAATATTGCAAGCTAACAAATAA
This sequence comes from Glycine tomentella, assembly GCA_007407185.1. Classification (NCBI taxonomy): domain Eukaryota; kingdom Viridiplantae; phylum Streptophyta; class Magnoliopsida; order Fabales; family Fabaceae; genus Glycine; species Glycine tomentella. Next base: position 56,334 of record PYAF01002464.1, read on the forward strand.
CTTTGATTTTTTTTTAATGTTCACCCTTACTGAAATTGAGATCATGAGATACATGTTTTTTTTTTCTTTCTTAGGGGTTAGATGTTCATGTAAATAGATGTATATACGAGGCTGCAAAAGGGACATATCAACAGATGTTGCCAGAAATTCGTGCTCACCTAAAATCTCATGGTTCACGTGCAACTTTCCGTTTCACTGGTCATTCTCTTGGGGGAAGCTTGGCACTACTTGTAAATCTTATGCTACTGATAAGGAAGGAAGCGCCATTCTCCTCTCTGCTTCCTGTCATAACCTTTGGGGCACCATCCATCATGTGTGGGGGTGACACTCTACTTGACATGCTTGGATTGCCACGGAGCCATGTTCAGTCAATCACATTGCACAAAGATATAGTAACACGAGCATTTTGTTGCCAGTACCCTAACCATCTTGCAGAACTACTAAAGGCTGTTAATAGTAACTTCCGCAATCATCCTTGCCTTAATAACCAGGTAAACTTCCACTTTTAGACAATTCGGATAGCTACCATTCAACATAACTAAGCACTTATTTAATAAACTTATGAGTTTAATTTATTTTATATATAATTATATGCCCAATAGGAATTTCTACTGGATGCTTATATAAAAAATGGGTTTAATTTTATAGGGTGTCAATTTTTATACCTTTCAACTAATCAGAAATCAATGTTAAGTGATAATTTCTTATTTGATAACATCGTATAGAGAATTTACTATAAACAAATTTACACTTCTAGTACATATAGCAATTTCTTTTTTATTTCTAGCCTCATTCAATTCAATTCTTAGTGAATCTTTTACTGCAGAAGCTATTATATGCACCAATGGGAGAACTGCTGATCCTCCAGCCAGATGAGAATTTTTCACCAAGTCATCATCTCCTACCCTCAGGCAGTGGTCTATATCTTTTGAGTGGTTCTTTGTCAGAATCTAGTGACACATTAAAACAAATCCACGCAGCTCAAATGGTCTTCTTGAACACTCCACATCCACTTGAGATATTAAGTGACCGATCTGCCTATGGATCTGGAGGAACCATTCAGAGAGATCATGACATGAATTCCTACTTAAAATGTGTGAGAACGGTGATTTGCCAAGAACTTAACCAAATTCGCAAGGCGAGGAGAGAGCAAAGGCGAAAGATGTGGTGGTCTCTCGTGCTGCCACATGGAAGTGACACTGACATAGTTGGCATCATTCGGATAGGTAAAGAGTCATTGAAAAGGTTGTTTAGTAGACTTGTTTGATCTCAACACATGCAATTGTTTGTAGTGCTCCTGTTTCCTGCACGGTTGTTGCTTGTGGGAGCAATGTAACTTAATTAGCTTAAGATGAAAATATGACCATTCTTTATTTTTTTTCTTCCTTGGGACAGTTGTATAGGGTGAGGGCACATTGTTGGTGGGACATTTAGATCATTCTGTATTCGTTGGTTTCAAAATTGACTGTATCTCTCTTGAATATTGATTGTACAGAAAAATATTTCTGAAGTATTGACAAACACAATTCTAATTGCTTCAGCTTTCAAGCAAGTGATGCTTTTCTGTCCAACATACAAGGAATTGAGTCTCTGGTTGCTTGGTTGTATAACTTGTATTAACTATTAAGGTGAATTAATTTATTTCGTGTTCATGTATGTTAGGGTCACATGAAAGTCGTGTGAGGACATCATGCCATCAATTATGATTTAGTATGTATTTTGATGGGCATTTTCAAGCTTAATATTGGGCTATTTAGATTTCACAAGCTCAAATGTTTGGGTTATCTTAGGTTGCCCTTTAAAGTACTTTTGCATAAGCAACTTCTTTGAAGTGCATCGAAAGCTTTTAAATAATTAAAAAAATAAAAAATAACATTAAATTAAATAATTAAAAAAGTAGAAGAAAATGAATTTTTTGATGATTGAATCCTAAATCTTAATTTTGAGGTACTTAGAGGTGTTTTTTGAAAAAAATAATGGACCACATTCCCTTTGGATATTTGCGCAAGGCTTCCTCTCTAAATTTCGAACATTTTGACATATCATACGCTTCTATGAGACATTTCTATCAAAAATGCATAGTCATCAAGTTAATTCTTACAAAAAATGAGACTCAACTTTATTTTGTTATTATCTAATACTGTCATAATAGAAATTTTAGAGTAACAAACAAATTATACTTATTAATCAATATTATGTTTATTAATATATTTGTTCTAACTTATGTTTGCTTTGTAATATTATGCTTGCAACAATAAAAAAAGGAGGAGATGAAGATTAAATTATAGTTTAACCTTAAATGAAATGAAATTTAGGATATAACAAATTAGTCTAATGAAAATTTAATGACATTTTGGTTCAATCTATTTAACAATGATATTGGTAATCATTTTTGTGATATTTTCATCGCTATGTGCCACATATGCTCTTTCATTAATGATAATAGAAGAAAATTAATGGATGGATGAATTTGTCGCACATTTTTCATTTTTAGGTACTAAAATTTGAATTTTCATTTTTCGATAACGAATTTGTCAGCATTTTACATATTTAGGGACAAAAATAATTATTTATCCTTATTATTCATTGATACTTCTAATGTTGCCTTGTTTTATCATTGTTCTTTCATGTATAAACCTATCCTATGTTCGGAACGAGGGAAAGACTGAAGAGAAATGAAAAAATTTAAAATTTGAATTGAAAGATAAATAAAAAAAGAAATTAAGATTTTTATTTTTATAAGTTTCTTTTTTTATTTTTTTCCCACTTTCTCTTAATTAATTTAATGTATTTTACTTATGTTTTTTATTTATTTTATTTTCTCTCTTTCAGACCAGTACCAGAAATGCTACAAGCTAAACTAGCAAACTAGTAACTAGTTAATTATATAGAAATGAAGTACTTTATTATTATTTTTATTTATTTATTTATTATATAAAACAATGTATACATATTCCATCCCATTATTATAGATATACATTAACGAGTGCTGCGACTGCGAATCATGTTAAAGTGACAGCCTAACCTTTTATATCGTCCGTGCTCTATCGTGCTCATTTCACTAGGTCATGGCAAAAAAAAATATATGAGGAACTAGCCAACATTTTCATTTTCATTTTTCAAATACCACTAACGAAAAACGAAAAGAAAAACATCTGAATTTATTTGTAAAGGATAGTGAAAATATTTAAATTTATAAATAAAATAGTATATTTATATTATACATTTGTATAATTTTCTGTATAGGAAAAAATAGAGTTACGATAAAATAACAAAAAATACTTATGTAAATAGTATAACTCATACTTAAATTACATTTTACTATGATTTAGCTATCGACATATAAATTTTAAACCTGTTGTAAGAAAATTAATTCTCTTATTTAATTTTAACTTTTTTTTGTAAATTCTTATTTAATTTTAACTAAAAATATATATTTATAATTCTATTCAACTTTATTTCACCGCTAAAATAAATGAACAATTAATGAATACATTTTTCAGTTATACAAAAATTATAATTACCTTCAATAATAGTTGTATTAATCATCAATTATATGCTTGAAATAATTATTTAAATGAAGTAAGCATGCTCGTCTTATTTGATGTCAGTTTCCTTAATGGTAGCAATTATTATAAATTTATGCAATTCAAGGATTCAACTTTCTTATTTGGTGCAAAGGAAATTAAACCAAAAATAAAATATAGAAGAGGTATACTTGTTTCACTTTCATCTGATTCTTAACGGGGACAAAAGGCTTTGGCTTCATGTTAAGTTTCAACTTGTGGGATCACAAAGCCTATAATTGTACGACTACTTTTTTGTTCATACCTAAAAATTTCAAGTGGAAACGCCAGCAATCAACCAAACTATAGTACAAAGGCGTACTCAACTTACTGTATACGACTTTTTAAGGCACATATATATATATATATATATATATATATATATATATATATATATATAGAAATTTAGAAAAGCTTTCAATTGCCTACTTTCTCTTCCCATTCCCACCATCTAATTTACATGGTACTCTTACTTACACAATTATGATGTTCATGCATGGCCCATACTCTTATCCGTGGACTTTCAAGTTCAGCGCATCACAAATTACGTTCACATTGAAATCACATTACAATGCGTAACACCATATCCATAACGTTTGCAATAGCTAATATAGATAGACGAATAAGCCTATGAAGCAATATTGGACAATGGCCATATCATATATCTTGAGATCCTATCCTACCCAACAAAAAGAAATCAGATTCCATAGCATTGGTTATTTTCAGAACCATTCCTTAAACGAGTAATGTGTTTTTCAAAAGTCGTTATCATTATTGATATTTAATATTAAGGTAGAAAATTTAATTGACTAGTTTACATATAGTGACATAAAAACCATTCTAGATGAGTTGTAAAGGTTGCTTGCTGCTGCAGACTCAGATCTCTATAAAACGTTTCATTCATTTTTTAGCTCATAATGAAATTTGACTCCCCATGTCCCAAACAATAAGATAAAAACAATTCTTTTTGTACCTTTTCTTTTGTAATTATCTGCATTGCATTATAGAATTAATGAATTAAAATAAGTAATGTGAAAACTTTTGTCAGATATTTCATCCAGCGCATTGTGCCACTAAAGTTTGACAGAGAGCCAAGAGAAAACCTCTATAGTCCACCATTGTTTGGATGGAGAAGCCACATGATAATAGCACATGGTGTCACTAACATTATAACTTATAAGTGGGCATGACTTCCCCTATTGTCCCCTACATTCAAACATGAAGGGTTTTTTTTCCCCTCCCACAACACCTCTTAGATATGTTTCTACCCCAATTTTGCCAAAACATTTTGTTTATAAGTATTACTAAATGTATTTCACCAAAAAAAAAGTTTTACTAAATGTCTTCCTCTTGGTCAAGTCCCCTCAAAATATTTAAAGGAGAAATTCTTAAAACTTTAGATTCATTATTCATTTGAATTTATACAATCTAAAAACAATGTACAAAAAAAAAAATAGTGGCGTCATTCCACGAGGTGGAATACATGTAGTTAATATATATGATCCTAGACTCCCTAGTTAGTCTATAGATTTAACAAGAATATATAAGACTAAACTAACACAAACACTCACGAGTATAGAGAGGATCCGAGAGTGCCACACTCACACACATACACAAAAGGGGGGAGAAAAGTCTTACACAGATGCCCTCAAGACTCTGACCACAGAATAAAGGAACTAAAGAAATGGAGCCCTCGTGAGAAGCAACTTTTCTTTCGCCTCAAGAAATTGAATTATGCTTTCAATACGAACATGAAAGTTTAATGAAAAGAATAAAATAGTATTCTGTCAGAGGAGTAGTTCCAGATCACTAATTTGCCAATGGTGCTAGGTGTAAGAATTCTGTTGTTTACACGAATAATGGAGATGTGCGAGGCATGTTTTCCTCTTTTCCACCAATGGGATTCAATGTGCAATTCTAGCTTATATATGAGAGAAATCCTATTTATACAAAAAAATATACAACTTTTTATTTATGAATAAGTGAGAAATAAGAAATCAGAAAAGCATGAAATAAAATTGGTGGTGTATAATAAAGAGAAATAAAAAAGTAAATATTATATAAATTGTATAGTTTATTATGTGAATACAATATCTTTATAAATAAATGCACGTTTTACTCTTCATTCTATGCAAAAAAAGGAAATCCGTTCAGAGCAATCAAAAACTTCAAAATAGTACAGTATTAGCTGTGAAGCGTTGCGAAGTATACAATACATCCAGCTATATATTAATTTCATGTTTCAAAAATTCAACCAAACTCACATTTTAATCCCCACTGCTGGCCCCATTATTTAAATGTTTGCTTCGAGTGAGTTGGGAAGCACTTTTTAGTGTAGGTAGCTAACACGATGGAAGGTGGGAAGTTATTATTTAACATGTGCACAACTTGAATTTGCATCCTCTAGTGGCAAAGAAGTGCATAATTGCTTAATTACTAATTCCCTTTTCTCCTCGATGAAGGCTTTTCAGAGTTAGTTTCTTCTTATTGAAGGCAAGATGTAAGAACATTCATAAAATATACTAAATTACTAATGCTAATTAACCAATTATTTGGTGAATCAATACAGAATTGGACGATTGTGGATGATTCGAAGACTCGAGGCATATTGATAAATATCAAATCATTTACAGCACAGTTTTTGTGGTTTACGGGTGAAAATAATGTAAACATAATCATAGAATAAGGTGGAAAAATAAAGTGGTGCTCTTCAAGGAAAAGGGACGTCAAATCTTTTTCTTTTAGTTGTTTATTTATTCTTGCTAAGGAAAAAAGGCATCAAATCACTTGCAAGCAAGGAAAGGAAGAAAATTTCCGGTCTCCCTGGTAAAGATCAACGAGACTATTGAATACTTATGGCTCTTTTCTTTAGGAAGCTTCTAAATTAGGAAGCAATGAAACGAAGGAACAGGAAAAAAAAAAAAAAGTACTAAGAGATGGCCATGGCCGTCACATAAATCGCTAACAAAAAATGGTTACAAATTTACATGTACAATATGTTGGTAGTCCTTTCACATATATAGTAGAAACGGGACCAATATACTTTTGCATTAATATTCATAATTCCACATTCAATCTACCCATTGACCCCCCCCCCCCCCCCCCCCCCAAAACAAAATAAAATTAAGATTTTTTTTTCTAATCTCACGTTTTAAGTTGCTTTCACATTTTGGATTCAAATCAGAGCATCTAGTCAGCCGGTGCATTCAAAACTCTCTTTTTTAATCTGGCAACAGTTGTATCAATCGTCCAAAGTGACAGCCAGGGAATCACTGTAGAAACACAATAATGCATCTTTTCGTGGGAGCAGAATTTCACAGGCTTTTTCATGAATCAGAAGCCACGCCTCAAATCATGTACCATTATTACT
>PYAF01002464.1:63369-126132 GCA_007407185.1 Glycine tomentella
AGGGAATCACTGTAGAAACACAATAATGCATCTTTTCGTGGGAGCAGAATTTCACAGGCTTTTTCATGAATCAGAAGCCACGCCTCAAATCATGTACCATTATTACTCTTGGGAGGTTGAAACCCACATTCATTTCACACCATCACCCTCCTTAATATTGTTCCAAGTTCTAACTGAATAAATTTGCTTTGATCTCTTTGATTACACTCTCTTTTACAGGACAGGTGGTACCAAATGCAACGACACCACCCACCTCCTCAATACCTAGCTCTCACACACACTTGGTTTGGTTTTATAAGAAACATATAGCAACTTACTCAACCAAAAAAAAAAGCAGTACGGAACATATGTACAGAGCAAATAAAGTTAATGACATTTTCGATCTAATCCCTTTGTTTTCTTGTATTGAGTGCAGATTAGACCCCCCCCCCCCCCCTTGCTCTTTTGTAGTATCTGAATGTGTATTAAACCAGAAGGGGAAGCAAAGAAAAATCTGACAACCCTTTTTTCCCTGTTCACTTCAAAACTGTCCACCACTACAATATGACCACGTTCACATACCTCAAAGTTATGCTCCATGACATGGACAGCCTCCCATCAATAACAAGTGATTCTTCAAACTGTGCTTTTAACCCCCTACTCTGCTCAACTGCTAGGTCATAAAAAAGAACAAGCCATGGCCAATATAAGCACTAAGAAGAATGACCAAACAAAAAGGCATAAAATTTTGACACAACCAAAAACTCAGGCTCAACAAAGTTTTTGGTAGATACGAAAATGAATAAAATTAATGCAATGCCAGTTTTCCCTGATAGATTGATTAGCCTGAGAAAAATAGAAAGCAAGCAGATAAAGACAACGGGAAAAAGGAAATCAGTTTCAGACTTTCAGTTACTGTTCAGTGCTACTGCCACGGCAACAAACAGTAAAAGCCTCTATTTTGCACTACCTAATAAAACACACAAGCATATTAGTATCTTTTTCCCCATGTCCATTAAAAGCACAAGTTCACCGCTAAACCAAAATCAGCATCACTTATATACGAAATTAAAGAGGCATTGAGAGGAAAGGTCTAAGCAAGGCAGAGCCAAAATCCAAAAGTAGAGTCTTCATTCAGTACTGATAATCTGTACATCTGATAGAGAGATAAAAATAAAAAGAGGCTAATGAAAGATAAAAAGGAAAAGGTGACAAAATTTTCCGGCAGTCTAAAATATTTTTTCTTTGCATAATTTTGTACAACAAAAGTGAACGAACGAACCAGAGATTCCCTCTGCCGGTACCATCTCCCACAGCCCCCCACCAAACATTTCTATTTCCGACCAACTTCAATTCAATCAACAGCTCAACGCTTCATACTTCACCGGCATGGACCGGTTAAACCCCGCCTGAGAAAGCAAGTTCCCCACCACCGTAAGATCGCGGCAGAAAACACCCTGAAACACCGCCGGATTCACAGTAGAAGAAGACACCATAGACCTATTTTGAGTATTATTAGTTTTAGTATTCTCCACGTTGTTCCTATTACTCTCAACGACCTTATTCAGCTCAGCAGCTTCATTGGCTCTCTCTTTCTGTGCTTGAATAGCTTGCAAAGCAGCCTTCTTTCTCTGCTTCTCAGCAGCTTCCTCATCCATAATGTTACCCATCACATTAGTGTAACCCTTCTGAATCAATCTATATAACAACAACGACGACATCTTCACCCTCTCTTTAATAGACTCAACATCACGCTCATCCGCAAGCTCGCACCTTTCGATGAACCCAGTTGCCTTATCAGGCTTGTGCCGCAAGGAAAGCAACAAGTGTGCCCTCTCCAACTCCGACCGGGAACATCCTCGTCGGACACCAATCAAAGCATAGTAATCGACATTCCCGGTTTCACCAGAAGCCAACCTCTGTTTAAGTTCCTGAATTTTAATAGTGAGGGCGCAGAGTTTCCCTGGAATTTCTCTGTATCGCACGTTGTGGCGCTTCCACGCAGGACCTGGAAGCTTTCGATCACGCAAGATTGAGTTGTAGAGAAGCTTCAAGTGTTCGAGGTCATGAAGAGAATCTGGTAAACAGCGAATTGTTTCGAAGAGTGAAGCTCTGGTTTCGAGTGCTTGGATGCAAGTGGGGTCTAATGCGAGAGTACGGTTGCAATCGGCGATTGATTCTGCGATTCTGCCGGCGGAACGGTGCGCGGAGGCGCGGTGCATGTAGCACTCGGCGAGGAAGCTCTGCGGCGCGCTGCGGCGGCCGTCGACGATTTTGGAGAAGTGGCGGACGGCCTCCGAGTAGAGCCCAGCGTCGAGGGCGGCCAGTGCGGCGGCGCGGCGGCGGAGGAGGAACTTTATGTGGCCGAGGAGTTGGGCCACGCTCTCGGAGTCCGCGAGAAGGGTTCGCGGCGGAGTTGAGGGTGGTGCGTTTGTGGAATCGCCGGAGAAGGGTACATTGGTAACACAAAAGCTGTCTTCCGACCAGCACACACTCTCGCGCCGGAATGCGGCGCTTGCAATGCGTTTCCCCGTTTGAAGAAGAACCATTGCATCCTCCATTAGGCCTAGGTGGCAGCACGCTTCACCCAACACCAAGTATCTGTATGTTTGAAAATTCCACACACAATTAATTAAACAATAGTAGTAATATACAACTGTATTGCTCAATCAAAATTTAATTATTATAAGTATGGTTTATTATAGTAGTTGTCAATATAGTAGTACATGATTCAAATAATTATTTCAACGTTTGATTTTTCTAATCTAACTATATTACCTGTCAAATCGTTTTATTTGAAGTATTTATTAGATGCATAAACTTTCACAAAAGTAAAGGGGTTTTATTTGAAGCATTTATTAGATGCATAAACTTTCACAAAAGTAAAGGGGAATAGAGTGTGATGAAAAAGATAAAAAGATGGGAGAGCATTAACAATGTTATAGGTCTATCAAACATATGAAATTTAAGCCATTTAATGTTACAGGCCAACTCAGATTACATTTTGTTCTTTTTGAGTATGAAAATATGGTAACAAGAAATTGTTTCTTTTAATTTTGAAATATAACATAGAAATTTGTATATGTAACGTAAAAAATGAAAAAATAAATAAAGAAGTGATAGATAGTTAGATACTGTTTCTTAACGGCAACTGCATTTATTTTGTTTTTCTCTTGAAGCCAGGAAGGGGGTTATGCTTTTTGAGATAAAAACAAAACAAAGAAAACCAGCGTACAATGGACATGTGTCTGATGGGAAGGAAAAGAGTGGTAAATGTATGTACCACGGTAAAAAGAACAGTGACAGTAAATATTTAGTACTTTTTTTTATTATGCATTGAATTAGAGCGAGTTCTTTTTTGGAATAAAAAGAGCTGGAACGCACTTGCGTGTGTAGGTGGCAGGACAGGAGCATTTACTGAAACCCATTTGAGTAGTTACTTCGATCTGATCTCAAACGTAAATAAAAGTCATTAAAGAAAAAAAGTTGAACCACGAAAACGAAGAAAAATTCCATTTTTAAAACCCCATAAATAATAAAAAAAGAAGAAGAGAGAGACAGATGGCACGGCAAAGCAAAACCAATGAAACAGAATAATGCGAGACTGTCAGTGAGAGAGAAAGAAAATATAAAAATAAAAAATCAAATTACCTCCATTGCCCTTCATTGTCGCAAGTTTTACATAGCCCTGCCATGACCTTCTTCTTGAGGTCAGACACAGAGAAGCACTTGAAACTATGATCCCTCACCGGAGACTCCGAGGAAGAAGAGAGAAGCTTCACTCCCTCCCTCGAAAGTTGTTGAGAGGAGGTGTCAGAAGAAGACGATGATGAGTCATCGTTTCCCATTCTCAGGCTCGGAATGTAGTCCTGAAGCATATCAGCAACCTCCTTGAACCGCCGCAAATAGAGCAACGCCCTTGCTCTCAACTCAAGCGCTTGGTCAAACCTCGGAGAAATCGCCAGAGCCGCATCTACAAGGTTCAGAGCCGAAGCTATCTCGCTCTGATCTTGCGTCGCTATTAAGCTCCTTGCATCCTTAATGTATTTCTCAACAATCTTCAAAACACAAACAAAAAATAAATGTGTGTTTATATCATTCTAAACATTTCCAAATAAAACACAAAACTTCATTTCATTACTGTAAAATAAAAGGGTGTGATACCTTACCTTTCGGTTGGTAAGCCACCAGTGTTTCTTTTCTGTGGCAGATAGAGTGTGAGTAGTAACCGCCATTTTTGGTGTTCAATCTTGGACCATAAAATGGATCACACACTGGGTTAATTTCTATTCTCGCTCCCTTCTTCTTCTTCTTCTACTTCTACCTCCTCCCTCGTAATCAAAACAGGCACAGAAATTCTTTCTGTGCTCTAATAATAAAGGGGGAGGAATATATAGGGGGAGGTAGAGAGAAGAGAAACAGTGTTTTTTTTTTTCTCTGAGAGAGAGAATACGGCCACGGAATAGAGGAAGAACAAGTGAAGGATTTTATACCGGTGTTTAGTATGTGGATTTCGTGTAAATGTAGCTATAAGGTGAAACAAAGGGAAGGAAAAAAAAAAAGGCCTTAAAATTAAAATTTGACAGCTTTGACCCTCATGGGAAAGCTTTCATCCTTCTAATTCATAGCTGGCAATGGCAACACACCCCAGATTCTCTCACACACAACCTATATGCATGGCCTTTTAGGTCTATGGCCCTAATAATAAGCTACTACTAATATTTATGATTAGGTACCTGGCTCAGCCGGTGAGTGCATGATTCTAACTGGGTATAACCGGTCACCCATCACGGGTCCTCGGTTTCAAGTTTCAACCACCCACAAAAGATAACTCCACTCCAGCCAAGCCTAATGCCACAAAAGTAAGCAAAGCTTGCAAGAGGATCCGTTTCTTATTTATTTTTTCAAGTCATATAACTAATTCACGGATTTACCCTTGTATACGTTGACCCTTTATTTCCATGATCCCTCATTTTTTTTATTTCTTTTCTAGTTTTATTTAATACTTCAGTAATTCTTCTAATAAAATTACAATCGCCCTTTTTTTCCTGTCTCTTTTGCGTAAAGCAGCCATGATTGACTCAATGAGAGTTGTGAAGAAATAGTTGCTCCACATGTGAGCTTGGATTGGAGGGTAATCAATTCAATGGATGAAACAAATTAAATCCTGTAAATTTCTCCATCGCTCTAAAATAAACCGTGATCATGGGGGGGTCTTTAGCCTTTAGACACCCTGTGTGTCACAAAAGGCAGTACATAACACAAATAATGACCAATCAACGATTCACTTTGACATTAAACACACCTTTTTCTCTTCTTTGCTATTGAATATGATCATTCTGATTTGTAACTTTTCAAGTTGCAATTATCACAGTGAACGAGACAGGCCATCCATAATTTGGCCATTACCATAATTTGACAAGTTGATATTATCAGTACACAAGGGGGTATCATGAGCTTTTGAACCAACATCATGATACCAATTTTTAGTTATTATTTTTTCCAACTTATCATCTTCATCTTCATTTCTAGGCAATTCCTTTATAACAAAAAAAATGCATTTGTTGTTGATGTTGTTTGGTTGAACAAGGAGAGGCATAGATGAGGTGAGACATTGCAGTTAACTGATAAAAAAAGAAGTGAGGGCAAAATGGTCAGAGAAAAGGTGTGTGAGGCTGAATTAGTATAAAAAAAAGGAGGAGCATATTTATGGGGAGTGAGAAAGCGACTCTTGTCTCGTAAGGCACAGGAATCATGCTTTTTCTTTTGGGAGGGTTTGCTTTGCTTTTTATTTCACCCAGCCACATTGATTAATGAATGCACATGAATTGGGATTAGATAGCCAGATGGGTTTGTCTTAAAGGCTCTCTAACTTCCCTTTCCATTGCCCCCACAATCCCATTATAAATGGTGGCAGTGCCTACAATCTCGTGTATTGCAATTGATAATTCCCATCTAGTCCCCCACACCTTGCCATGTCACCCTTCTCAAGCCAGCCTGTCTCCACGTGGCATTTCTGAATTTTGTGGCCCGCACCCCAATGCAAAGCCACTCACTCCTTCAGTCCTTCCCCATATATATCCAATTCATCCAGATAAATCTGAGTTTTTGGAGCCTGCCCATTGTTTTTGTTTCTATATTACATTCTTCTTCTTTCTGGACCAGTACTATCATTGTGTCATTTTGAGGATTAATAATTCTATTCTGGTGTAACATGTTCAATGATTTGAGTCTTGCATAACCTAGGAACAGTTCATTCCCTATATATATAAATACATATATTCATTTTCCCCCTTCGATAATATACATTTTTTTTCTTTAAATAATTGCACCTAGATTTCCTTTATGTTCTGGAAATTCCTTAAGCACATGAGTTTCATTATCAGCACGCCAAAACCCACCACTAATTGATCTTGTGAAGCCCCCACTCCCGGGGAAAAAGGACAATTATTTTCTCATTTTGAATTTTTATTTTATGCATGGCATTGACAATTTTCATTTATGCTACGCTAATTGACTTTATTGTGATTGTTTTCCGGAATTAAGCCGCCAACATTCGGAATAATTCAGATGGTTAAAAGAATTTATCCAAAGCTCCCGAAGAATTAATTAATATGATTATCTATAACCAACAAAGATCGATAAGAAATTTTCCACAAGAACATGATTTGATTTCTGCTTTCATTATAAAAGATTTATTGATAAATAATATGTAAATATCTCTCTAAGCATTTATATCCTACATTTACATGTTGTTTAAGTAGCACTATTATGTACCTTTGGATGTTGTTATCAAATCATGCAATTGCAATTCGGATTTCATAAGAAAAAAGTGATACGATGAGTTTTTTAGTTTATTTTTATTTCATCTGTTGATTAAGTTTTAAACTAATAAATGACTAAAATTTATTAATTACATCTCTTGTTAACCACAGGAAAGGATCCAAATCCATAGAAAATAATAGAAACCACAAAAATTGGAAATCAAAATACGAATTGAGAAACTCAAAGTGGAAGATCAAAACCCTAGAAACTAGAGTCTCACATGTAAATTTCATCCTCATTTGCACCCTAATATAGTGGAGGAGGAAGGTGAGGGGGTAGAGTGAATTGAGAAGGAGATATGATAGAGGAGCAAATGGAGGAGCAGGACGAGAGAAAAAGTGAACCAAGACAAGGATATTTAAGGTATTAGATGGTCAATAAATATAATCCAAAATTCTCAAATAATAAAGTAGTATGCTTATTCTATTTGAATATATAACTACTCCTTACTACTTTACCCCATGCTACAACTAAACTATAGTAGAAAAATTTTATTAAAATTCTATCTTTTTTTGTTTTTGCTATGAACATTAAAACATTTCCCGTGCATGTTGCTTAATGAGTTTCTATAGTTAAGAAACAATTTTTGTAAATTTTCACCATTAAAGAAAATCTAGGTAGACGTTACATGTCAGTAACGTTTCTTAATTATATAAGGAATTGTTTAACAATAAAAAATGAAAATCCAAAAGACACTTTTGAAAATCAAAACCTCAATACAAAATCACAATATGCAACTTATAAAGTTGAAAATTTCCAAAGTGAAAAATAAAATACATATTGGGAAATCAAAATCTCAACCAAGAATGGCACATGCAAATCCAAAAATTGGAAAAGACGCAAACTGAAAAATCAAAATACTAATTGGAAAACCCAGATGGACGATAAAAAAACCTAGAAAACTAAAATTGCGCATGCAAACCCAACAAAGACTTCTTTCTTCATTTTCACCCTCATGGGAGGAAAATGTAATGGAGGAAAAAAAGTGAAGAGAGAGTGAAACAAGAAAATGATGTTTAAGGTAGGCATCAAAATTCATAAAAAATAAAAAAATGGTAAGTAAGGGGATTTGGTACACAGGAATGTTAAAAACAAAAGGCAAAAAATTAAAGGAAGAAAATGACAAAACAACTACGAAGAATAATAAATCAAGTCATGTCCTAGAGAAGTCAAAACACCATCAAGGGGTGCGTCCATTCACAACTCCATGGAGAATTGTGAGAAACTCATATTGCCAATGAACACCAATCAACATTTAACTAATTCACTTCCCTTGGCTTCTCCAAAATTGTTGATTAAACTGTTTAAGATTTATTTCCTTTTTTAGTTTTACAATTTCTCATATTTACCATGAAGACAATGATTGTGATTGTGCAGATAAGTTAGATAGTTTTGATGCACATTTTTTTAGATATACTTGGTGGATTTCTTCCTTTTCTTTCATCTGATATGAGCTCTATAGATATAGACAAGGGCTTTCTTCTTACATATTCTTATAGTTTTTATTTTTCTTGGGTTAGGCCTAGTTCTTCCAAGTGTTTTGTTCATTCTTTTCTCATCAACATATTTGAACCTAGTTCTTCTAATTGTTTTGTTCATTTTTTCTCATCAATATATTTGAAGGTGTGCGGCATAAGATCCTTAGGGGTGAGATGTCAACTTAGTTTGTATAACTGCTCTTAAGGTGGTTTTCTAACATGTTTTTTCTTCTTAAAAAAACATTTAATTAAGTTTGTAAAAGTAAAATGTTAATTAAGAAAAAATGATTGCTTTTGATTTTCAAAACTAAAAAATTAAATTAAAAAATCTAATATAAGTTCATTCAAACACGCTATATCGGACGGGAGACAATTTAATGTATATTTAGATTACATTGAGAGAATTCTTTTTTTTTACTGTTAAAACAATTATTCTTTTTTTTACTGTTAATACAATTATTCTTTTTTTAGGTATAAAAATCGATGCCCTTTATTTGGAATATCAGATTCTATTTCTAATTACCGCACACCTTTTTAGCTACAGTGCTGCAAAAATCCAGGCTGTAGATTTTGACAAAATTACACGAATAATCGTATTTTTCAGTATGTAAATTTTATTATTCCGTCTCACTTTAAATCTAGATGAAATTAATTTTAGTTGCTTAAATTTAAAGTGATATTATTAGTTTTCTAGTTTGAAAATAGTTCACTTTCAATTTCTATTTTTTTATACTTTTAGACTTTAGTCCTTCGTAAGAACCAAAAGTTGACTATTTTTAAAGTAAAGAGACTAAAAAATATTTTGAAATTTGAGAAACCAAAAATAAATTTAATCTAAATGTAAAAGAACAAAAAATTCTATTATTATTATTAGTATTAGTATTTTCAATACTAATGGTTTTTTTTTTTTAATCGGCGATACTAGTAGTCACATCAAGATACATTTAAAAATGTTGTAATTATTTTTAAGTGAAAATATATGAATTTTCGCGGGGTGATAGTTATATATGCTAAAGTAGTAAAGTTAAAACCATCCATTGCAACTTTTTGTAGTGTTTATAACTTTTAAACTTTAAAAAGAGAAAAGAAATCAGAAATTTACTTAAGAGTTTAATGCTTTTTGAAAATCATTATAAATGACACGCGGTATGTCTATCTTTGGGTGACCTACCATAGTGAACAGCTCTCTCATGACATTGTTGCATTAAATTGAACGCCATTTCTTCCCTCCCCATATTTGAGTGATTAGTGATTAACGTTCATAAATATTGGGTAGGCTTTACCCAAAGTCCCAAACTATGACATCAACCTGCATGGGGATATCGGGATCTACGACTAAAACATAAAGATAGGTTTAGATGGTCAACAGAGGGAGTGTAAATGAAGATAGATTTTCACGGGGTTAGCAATGCATCATATTTATGAACTTGACATTACATGTTGATTTGTGGCAACACATTTTTACAGGTTTAAAAAAAAATTAAATATATAGAACTTTATTAGGATTCTTAAATAGCGTGTTTATTACTTTTCATCTAACTAATTTTATTTTTTTTTTACATTTTGGGACAAGTTTTTTAAAAATTACCATAAAAGGTAAATTTTAAATTTTTTACAAAAAAAGAAGTAAGTCGTGTTTTGAAAATAACTTGTTATATATATATATATATATATATATATATATATATTAAAGAAGTCGTAATATTAAAACGAATTTTTATTTATTATTTTATTTTTTGTTGAAGTCATGTTTAATAATATATAATATTATAATAATTTTTTCACTTAATTATTGAAAAATATAAAAAAAAATGTTTTATTAGGAGCTTAAGTGTGTATATTATATACAGCAAATCTTATCCCCGGTGATCGATGATGTTAGCTTTCGTTAACACATGATGTAAGAGGCTGATTCTGCATTTTAGGTTATGGTGTCCGAAACAATACATTTTAGGCTGATTCTTTTTATTTTTTCTTGAGTAGCAGTAACAAGCTCTTCGACACTGACGTGAGCAACATTTGTATGTATTGCCACTGTTCCAACCGGGATATTGGGACCATTTGAGCTCCCAAGGTTTAAGGACAAGGGTCTACATATATAGTTTGGTTTCTTCCATATACATGGCTGCAATTCTGCTATACGCTGGAACAGCTAAGGGGATCAAGCAGCTTGTGTAAGGAAGCTGGGGACCCTATTGTGATGGCGACCATCTGTTTAATTTATTGGTAATTCGGTAGGAATCATCAATGGAGGAAATTACGAAGAGGGTCCACTTGTTTTATGTGATACACTCCCCTTGAAGCCTTATATCACAAAAATATAATTTTTATGCACTATACTTATTCCACTTTGGTGCGTGTTATTGAATACTTGCTTTCTATGCATGTCCTCATGTCCCCCTCGTTCCTCTAATACTTAGCAATAACTAGTAAATTCCAATTTCAATGGGCCTTTTCTTTCCCCTCTTTTTCTCTATTTCCGTTAGGAGGGAAGGCGTGGAGGAAACATTATTATAATTGGTATATTTGAAATTTCTTCCTTAATTAGGCCTTATGAAGTCTCTGTTTGATTGTTAAGTTTATGTGAAACTTGGGGCCACGAATTATTCAAAAGGGCCATTTTAAATAACAGGCTAGCTAGCAAACATATCAAGCGCTCATTTAAGTTTAAGTCTGCATGCAACACATGCAGTGTCTAATGTTCCTTATATTAATCAAACGATTGGTTCTACAAAGTGACATCTAGATCACTACGGAACAGTAAACATAGGCCCTCTTATTGGACATTGTTTGATTGGTGAACCCATAATTTATAATTGGACTTATCCTTATTTCATTGTCATTCTTCTCCTACTATTGCAATTATTATTTTCATCAAGAATTCCGAAGGTAAGGTCAATGACCCTTAATTTGAACGCATTTTTTGGGGGGTCCTAGCTAGAATTTCAAGTTCTTATGATCTTTTCTTTAATTATATCATTTTTTCAATTTCAATTAAATACGTATGCTGTATGTTATATGGGTAAAAAAGCCTAGTTGATAAGGTATATATGGTCCTGGAATTTGGTCTTTTAAGTTATTATCTTCTCTTTATATGATTTTTATATTTGAAAATACCACGTGTATATATATATATATATATATATATATATATATGTATGTATGTATCATTTGGTTAAAAAGTAATCTGGTTGATAAGCGATCCTAGGATTCCTAGCTAATATGCGATGATTGTTATTGGGTTTCAAGTCCCAACAAACAAGAGTGTACATTAAAATTATAAATAACTTAAGGTCTCAAAATAATTATTAAATAATATTTATTGAATTTTATTCAATATTTTTATTACTTATATATAAAAATATATATTCTGCTGATGATGAAAACGGGGGACAGTTTTCCATCTGCTATATATTAAAGGGAATTTAAATGGTTGTGTACCTAACTGCATGCTATATTAGTCCTATGTAAGAATCTCTCGTCACTTATTGCAGCTATGCCATGGTTACAGCTTTAATTTAGTTGTAATTCTAACAATCGCCAAACATTCCTCTTATTAATCATAGCAAAAACAACATAAAAACTGAACTACTACTTAATTAATTATTGCATCACTTCACTAAAAGAGCGGCTCAATAAGTAACTGAAAAAGATTAATAGTAATATTTTAAAGCCTAATCCAGAGACCAGAATATTGATGAGAAGTTATAGCGATCAACGATATTCAACGTATTATATCATAGAGGAAAAATAGGATTCCCATGAAGGCATCACTTTGCCAGGGTGGACATTAAATATTTCTTATATATGCAATAATAATAATAAGATACTTTAAATTTAAAATAAGCAATGAAGGAATCGCACACCTTTGGTAATCTTAGTAGTTGAAAAGTAATACAAGTGATTAAGCAATTGACCTGCGATTAAAATTTAGGGTTCATGGGAAACGCTTCCATTCTCAAAGACATGTTTGAACACAAGGAAGCAGTGTGACGTGAAGTCCTAAAGATTCTCTAATCAAAACTACCGTTCCTGGATAAGGTATTTTAATTTTTTTTTTCTATATTGCACGATGCACATTTACATATGTTCTTTCCTTTGGCGGCACAATACGTCAGTGTCTTTAATATTGTAGTAATTTATGTATAGTAAAACATTTTTCATTATTCTGATCAGTTATAACTGATATGCAACGCATTTCACTTGCTTACCGTACTCGCCACACTTTATTCAATGTTATTACATATTTTATTCTTGTAATTCAAAAGCTCGGGGAACCTCTGTGGGAAGCACGTGTCTCGTGGATGGAAAATCACGTAGAAAATGGTGACCCATGTGCAGCTTTGGCTTTGTCAACCAATAGTGATAAAGTCTTGTGTAGCTTGAATGAAATTATGGCCCACACAGGGCCAACTTAATCAGGGTGTGATCTGCTCATAACTCAGGTGCTTAGCTCAAAAGTATGACAATAATGCATTGAGAGCAGCAAATTCAAATTCAAATTTCAGACACCACATGCACAAAACTGCTCTTTAAATTAATTTTGGTCTCAGCTTATATCAATATGTTCTAAATTAAACTGTATATATGTTTGAATGTATATATATAAATGGGTTGCCAAGCACAATTATATTGGTGGAGCTGATCAATAGAATCTATTGGAAAGAGGACAAAATAATTGTTTACAGGAATGTGACAAACTGGAGAAGAATCAAGAAGCGAACCGTTTGAGGTGGAATGCTATTTTCTGATATTCCCTCCCGGGCCATGGCCAAATTAATAGCATCTTTTTGGATTTTCATTCACACAACTCAATGGTAAATCACAAATGTAATTTTTAGTTGTTTTTGTACATCTTAATATAAAAATTTGATTATGAATGTAAATTTAAGCACGCACAAATTAAGTAACTCAAGATGAGTGATGACTACATGTTGATCGAATTAATCAATATATTTTAATAGGAGTATTTGAGAACTCTTAGACATCTTCATCATGATTTGATTAACTCTTTTCAAAAAATTATGGATATTTTTAAAAACTGTTTTTAGTTTTTAAAATATAATTCAAAAGGTTGTTAAGACTGCTGGTGAATGATGGTGTAAGGTGCAAAGTGGAGGGTAAAATTGAAGATAAAGCTGAATACGACGGAAAAAAAATATCTTTTAGCTGTTTGTGTTTTTTCAAACATTTATTATGAAATAATTTTTGAAATTTTAATAGATTTTGGATGAGAGAGATAGATTGTTAAATAGTGTGAAATTGTTTTAAAAAAATATTTAATTTGCAAAGTAAAAAAGTGAGAAGAGAATTACATATGCATAAAATCTTCTTTTGTTCTCCCATCTCTGCAACAAAAAATTAGAAAAAAAAAAAGAAGATAAATATTAAAGATCAATGATAGAGGAATAAAGATAAATTAGAGAGCTAGAGAAAAAAGGATTCAACTCCCTCTTTGCAAAACATTCAACATTTTTAAATTTCTTTATTCATTTTTTAACATATTTATTTTAAGAAATATAATTTTTAAATATATAAATTAAGAAATATAATTTTTAAATATATAAATTAAGAAATATAATTGTTAATCATATATTTATTTTTTTAACAATAAATTTACTATTATTTTTCTTCTATTAATGATACATTGATATGCATATAAAATATTTAACAATTAACTATTAATATTGTCTTGAATTTCTTAACATAACTAAGGATGTTATTACACTAATTATTTCATTTTATTATTTTCTCTTAATAATGAAAACTAACATTATCACTTTCAATCCTAGTAGATTTTTTTTTTGTCTATCATTATCATTTTTTCCTAAATTATCTCTCACCCTCAATCTCATCTCACAATATATTTTGTAAAACCTATCCTGTGACTTTATTCTTTTCTTTTTAAAACCCTAAACTCTTATTATAAAAAAGCTTTATTTAGCGACCGAAGTAATTGATCACAAATTAGTAACTTTCAGTTACTAAATCAGTTAGCCACATATCAGTGACAGAAAACATCCATTTTCATATTTTCTAAATATCTAGTTGGTAAATTGGTTTTGTGTGTATATATATATATATATATATATATATATATATATATATCAATCAATCACTAATGTTGATAAATTTAGCGACCAAATAAATCAGTACTAAATTTGATTATAATATTAATTAAATTCGGATTTAATTACCAACCTAATTTTTCAGTCGCTAAAATTAGACATAGTCATATCAATTTTTAAATGCTTGTTAATTGTAGAGACTGTTTTAGCGCCTGAAAAATTGGTAGGTAAATTCCTTCTACAAGATTTGGTTTTCTTTACATTTTGTGCATTCCCACTAAAAAACTTAGTATAATTAATAATGATACAACAAAAATCACAATCCTAATAAGATAAATACGAACTAAAATCAAATGTATGACATCAACCATTAACATTGATTAAAGTAACAAATAAAATAAAATATTAAAAGTAGAATCGATTTGGTCTAAAAGATGGAAAATTTCTCAACGTATAATAGTAGGTTCTAAACCATGTTGAGGGTTAATAGAGGGCTAGTGAGGGTTACCCTGGAAATCAATCTATTTCTATATAAAAAAAAAAAGATCCAGTAATAGATTATGCTTAAAAATAATCAATATTTTACACTGCCAACACAAGTACAATTGAAAATATTGCTAGATTTGCAAAAAAAAAAAAAAAAAAAGCATGGGACCCCAATTTTCTTTTTCTTTTTCTTTCCATTTATTTCATTGACATTGAAGGAAGAAAGATGATAATGTCTTCTATATTTATTCGATCTACCTCTTTTACTCTAGTTCCAATTTTTATGCTACAAATTAAAACATATTGTAAATTTCATTACTCCAATCCATATTTTATAGAATAATGCGCGCTATATCTTTGTACTCCATCTTTCTATTACCTTTTATGATATAATAAAACATTTCTTATACTTATCATAAAAAATAGTAGGAAGATTTACAGGATAATCAATTAGGAGGATTTAGAATTATTCTATTTTGTTTCAAGGTGATCAAATCACTAATCAAAGTTGATCTACTTTGACATTATTAATTACCAACAAACTATATTAATTACGAACTTCTTTTTTTCTCTTCTATGCTCTTCTCCAACTTAAATAACACAACCCCTCCTCTCCTTTGGGATACAGGGCGGAAGGAAAGGACATAGAGTTATCCTTATCCGTATCTCCCAATAATTGAAAACATAGAGGGGAAAAGTAGGCGTGAAGATTTGTAATGCTGTGCTGTGCCTCATGGCTTGTACACTTGTACTGTACAGTGTACTCTGAACTTTTTTTTTTCACATTTTTTTCCGAACCTATCCGATTAATCAGCCTTTACTAAAGGTTTGCACTTTGAATAATGGATAATTGTGGCACGGATCGGAAAAACAAAAGCTTGCTGCTAGTTTGCTTGCTCTGCCCTCTGTTCTGTTTATTCCTTTTGCTTACGGGAAAGAAACATATTCCCACTTAAAGCCATTGCCACTACTATTAAAAACGGATCCATCGATTTCAAGTAGGGATGTTGAAAAAGAGAAACTTCAATTCAAAGTCATATGAGAATATTTTTCTGTTGCTACAACTTTACTTACCTTATCCTAATGCTTACTATGCATAATAATTAAACTTTGATAGTATAAAAATGTTTTAAGGTGAAAATTTTTACATTTTTAATCAATTAGAATTTTTTATTATCCTAAGTCCAATCCATTATATCAATGTCGTGATTGTTATTGGCCAAAGAAATTTTTTACATATGATGGAAATCGAACACGAATTCTCTTACCAAATAGATCATTTTCATTCATGTGAACAGAACTAAATTTTTTACCATCGTGTCAATTTTTGTTCAATAATTAAAAATTATTATTAATGAAACTTTTAATAAATTTATTATACATAACAATATAATTTTTTAAATAAAAAGTAGAAGATTGATAGACATCAATCATGTACTCATGTGTATGACCATTGTTAAGTATGTATTTTCTTTTATTGATAAATATTAATTGTTAGTTTGTTAGTTTTTTTTAATAAGAATAATTAAATCTATGAATTTTTTCTCTTTTCTTTTTTTCTTAATCACTTAATAATCTTATATGTCGTTTGCTAAGTAAATGTATATTGCAGAAACTTCAATCGGCAGCAACTCAAACGTGCAAGTTCATTTATCAGTTGAAAATCTAATACATTATTGTGTTTATCTTATAATCAAACGGTGAAATGGCCTGCTATATATAATTCTTATACAGTATTTAACGAAAATCTCAGTTTTATTTGATTTTCACTATTTCTGCATCTCTTGAACAGTACTGGAGTCCTTGTAGTGCGGAATCTGTGATTCCAAAATTTGAAACATTGGGACATTGATGCTTTGCTATGGTTGGTTTATGAGAGCCCATCAACCATTCTTGTCGATGCATCATATGCTATCTAACTATGTCAACATCAAAGCCATTTCCAGTTCTCAAAGCTGCCTTTTGTTTTTATTTTCTTTGTTTTTTTGTTGGCTATGTTTTATTGGCGCAACATATATACATGCCA
This sequence comes from Glycine tomentella, assembly GCA_007407185.1. Classification (NCBI taxonomy): domain Eukaryota; kingdom Viridiplantae; phylum Streptophyta; class Magnoliopsida; order Fabales; family Fabaceae; genus Glycine; species Glycine tomentella. Next base: position 80,232 of record PYAF01002464.1, read on the forward strand.
GCTTCGCTCATCAATTGAAACATTATTGTTGCACATGATTTTGCCGAATTTTAAATAACTAGAGGTATTACTATTGACTAAACAAGTTTAATAGTTTTATAATGAAATTAATATAAGCTTATATGAATTTAACTGCACGACACTAGCATATATGTTTAAATAATGTCCCACTTGCCCAGCTTATCTATTTCAATTTAATGTATTTTCATGCATTTTTACACTTTAATATATTAAATTCATCCAATATTATAAATTTTTAAGAAAAATCCAATATTATAATATTTCTCCCTAACAATATATCTTTATGATTTCTTGCACTGTAAGGATAATTTTTTTCCATCGAGTTTTCTGTAAAAAAAACAAAAAACAAAATTACTAACCTCCGTTTACAACTTTATTATTTATTATTTAAATATATTTTGGATTTAAAAAACTTCATCATTTATACAAATTTTCAATTTAATTTATAAAAACAAAAGGCATGTTTAATCTTTTTTAATTATTTTATGCTATCTTCATTAACCAAAGTTCAAAAGGCAACCAACATGGTGTAGTATGAGACACATAACCTTGTTCTTTATGTATGTAGTTTGAGGCTAGATTCCCAAGTATAAGTAAGGAAGAATATCTTCTTAAATACACCTCAATATCTTGAAAAATTAACCATTAACTTTCGGTCGGAGATATCCTAGGTTAAAGAAAAAATCTATGAAAAAGTATTTTAAAATAGGTTCCGCGTTATGTTATAGAAGCCCGGACTACAACAAGCCCAGTTAGAATTAAACAAACCAACTAGCCCAAACTACACAAGACCAGTCGGAATTTTTTGAGGTACCTTGAATATATGAGAGGAAATACAAACACGAACAATTAAGGACACAAATCCTTAACTTTTCTTGTTAGTAGCATTCGCTCATTACAAAAGCACTGCACCCCCCTACCACATTCTTTATTTTCTTATTTTTGTTGGTCCAAATCAGAAGCTTAAGAATAATCACCGTAGCTGCCTAGCCCAACAAGATGTACACCATTACCAATTACCATACTTTGATTACAACATGTGCTTGCTTAGTTTTTATATTTTGGTAAACATAGGGGCCACAGGCCCCAAAAAATGAAGAGCTCAATGATATCACGTGTGTTTTGTTGACTTCACCTCTGTGCCTTCATTTTCATTGATAAGCATATTCTGAAGCCGAAAGCACTTTTATTTTACCGTTCCCAATATGAACCAGCAATACATGAGGAAAACAAATAATTAGGCTATTGATCAATATAGCCTACGTAATTTTTAAGTGATAATGGAAAGACAGGTGTACTCGCATGTCTCTATGTCCACCTTCTATCCTTAAGAATTCGATTTTACATATACTTAGTACCTTTTCTAATATTTATATTTTATGTATTCAATAGTTTAATGAGAAAAGTAACTGAAGTAAAATGTTAAAATTGAAAACATAATAATGAGATAATTTGCGATATCAGTTGAAGGACAAAATAAATTTTTAAAAAATTGTGGAGATAATAAACATATCGCAATTATAATTACAGATAAGTAATTATCAAAATAAGAGAAGACTCAATTAACTTCAAATGACGTTTTTTTGGTGGAATCCTCAAATGATACTAATTGAGTTTATTAATTCTTAATTTGTCATTAATTGAAAATTTCAAATGCATGTCAGATAATGATTAACTAAGACTATGGACAGTTGATGATTCGATACTATCTATTAATTTTTTAAATGCATGAGAACTACCGACAAAAGGAGGTAGAAAATAGCGATAAGAAACAAATATTAAACTGTAGGAAGAGGAAGAAAGAGTCATGTAAGTTATTTTTAAAGTGCCGTTCTTGGCCCGTACTCATGCTGAAATGGAAGAAGGCTGAAAAGTAGAGAGAAAAATAGTAGCAACCTGTACGGCAGTACCGTTCTTAGCAGAGAATTTATATCTCACATGCGCATGATGGTAATGGATGTGAAACAATCTTATTAACAATATCGTAAGAAGGATAAAGGGGAAGTTACAATTACAATTGCAATGAGAAAACTATCTTACTAGAAATCCTATTGATAACACACTAAAACAGCAAGTCCTAAAAGTAAAAAGATATAGGAGAAGAGAGAACAATACATTTCCTTAATCTCCTCTCCAAAATCGAATCAATCCTATCATGTTATTTGACTGTGATAGATGAATCAATCTAACTAGTCTTGAATTTCAATCCAAGTATATAAACAGTTTGTCTTTGAATAGAATCAACCTTTGTTGTCGAAAGCTAAAAAACTAGACATACTAATATGTATGTACGTGCCATAGATATTCCCCACCTTAGCCTAAAATTTTCAGGACTTGATAATCCCAAGTGCTGCAGCTTGAAGTGACACGGAGTGTTTAACATCACCAATGTTAAAACTGTGTTCCCCCAACGGGATTCTCCTAATCCCAGACCTATCCACTACACTTAGGAGCTTGCACACATGAATATTAACTCCAACTCTCTGTTGAGCCTTGGCAGGAACATGGACCTTCTCAAAGGCCACTAGTTGCTTCTCTAGTGCCCAATGACCAAAACCTGCAGGGGGAGCAGAGAAAACTAACAACGTGTGCGTGCCATCTCTGGACCCTACATTTTTAATGTCTACCTGGAGGGTGATGGAGAGCTTGTCACACCGCGCATGTGTCACTCTAATTGCCCTGTTTGAAATATTGGTGACATTGGCACGGCGATGACCATTCAAGGGAACTGACACCACTGTGGGAGCACTTGCTAGTGTATGAACAAAGTGTGTGTATGTCAAGCCGTGTCCAAATGGATACACCACTGGACCATTGTAGAACCGATACGTTCTTCCTGGATACCCTGCTGATTTGCTTCCTCGCATTGCCATATTTGTCATTGGTAACTTTGTTAGGTACTCTTGTGGGTACCATGTCACTGGCAGCTTGCCCCCTGATAGTTAAAAACATACATTCAATTGCATTTGAGACATGAAAAATGTTAACTTTGTAGCACCAGAAATTATCAAGTAGTCGGTGACCATCTAAACTTTATATGACATTATAAATTGTAAAACTTGAATACTTTTGACACATTATTTCAGGTCAATTTTATCCAATAATAAAATGTGTATTAGAAAGTGTGTACTAAGACACCACTCTAAGGCACCGTTCGTCCAAGTGAAATGAAATGCAAAAAAAAAAAATGTAATTGAAATGAAAATAGAATGTAAAAGTATGAGAGCATACCAAATTTTGAAATTTTTAATTCATTTCTTGGCTACTTTTTATACAATCAAACACTACGTAAGACATTTGAGACATTTTATGAAAAATGGGACAAACCTGGGTTTGCGGTTCCAAACAAGATATCTGCAATGGCAGCACCACCAGCTTGGCCCGGATAACCAGCCCACAGAATGCCCACAATTCGAGGGTTATTCTTTGCAAAAGTTATATCCACAGGACCACCAGACATTAAGACCAAAATAGTTGGTCCCTTTGAGGCAGCTGTCACTTTTGAAACAAGGTCTTGTTGACGACCAGGCAAAAGCAAGCCTGTCCTGTCCACCGTTTCAGCTTCAATGGACTGGTCCAAGCCCATAACCAAAACCGTTGCATCTGCTTGACGGGCCGCATTTATAGCAGGCCCAAACAGCTTGTCACTTTTACAAGCTACATTTTCACAACCCAACTGATGAACAGTCCGTGCATATCGTCCTAGCCCTTGTAAGGGGCTGGTGTATCCACAAGCAACACCTATTTAGGCAGGTAAAGAGACAATTACAGTTGTTTTAGGCAAATTTATTTAGATTTGAGGATATCATATGCACTTACCAGCATAGTTTCCAATCATTGTAGTAGTAGCTTTAGAATTGGGCCCAATGACAGCCACGGTGCGATGACGCTGTGAGGAGAGTGGCAAAACAGGACCAGTGTTCTTAAGAAGTACAATTCCTTGTCTGGCAGCTTCAAGAGCCAGCTCTTGGTGGGCCGGTTTGCACACATCTTTTGGGCCCAAGTGACCATATGGATGGGCCGAGGGCTCTCCATCGAACATCCCTAACCTCATTTGGACCGTCAGTGTATTCACCAAAGCACCATTCACATCAGCTTCGCTTAGCAAGCCTTTTTTGACCGCATTCTGCGTGTGCACAGCTAGGAAAGGCCCACAGTCTAAATCCAAACCTGTCACATGGTCAAAAAAAGAAAAATTATCTCATTTTGTCTTCGTACCCATTAATTGTGCCACAACAACTCTTGAAGTAACAAACAATTGGTCACCAATTTCTCTTTTGATTTTGATCTATTACTGGTGAAGGATTAATTAGTTAACTAGCCTGCTTTAATGGCATCGGCAGCAGCTGCTTCTGGCGTTGGTGTGTAATGTTGGTTATCATAAAACACCCCAACAGAATCACAGTCTGATACAATGTACCTAACCACATAAAAGCAAAAGATTTACTAATTAATTTTTAGTTATGAAGGTGGTATCTAATGAACATTAATTTAGTAAAGCTTAGTCTTACTTACCCGTCAAGTTGCCACAGGCCACGAACAGTTTTCTTGAGGAGGTTGGGGTCAGCACAGGTAGGGACCCCATTGACTTGATTGTAAGAACACATGACACTGGCTACTTTGCCTTCGCTCACACACATCTTGAATGGCACGTCGAATGTATCCTCTATGTCCTGCTTACTCACCTGCAAGTCATGAGGTTTCACTCAACAACATTACCAACAGTCTAATGCTACAATAATTACAGGACGTTTTGTCCTCCTTGTTAGCGTAAGGACCTATAATAATTAATAAAGAGTATGTAAATTAAAAATCTTAAATAACAAGAGAAAAATGAATAAATCATATTTTGAAAATTAATGTAAGAGTTGTTGTAAATATAATAAAATGCTAGAATCTATCAAATTATCGTGGCCGGTATTTCTAAAAAAAAAAAAAAAAAAAAAAAAAGATGTTGTAAAACACAACTATAGCTATTTAAAGTATGTACCCAAAAAAACTAGAGGTATTATAAATAATTATAAATACATGTGACACTATATGGCTATAATTTAAAAGTATGTAAAATTCTTTAGAACACATTTAATTAAATCAACAAAATTTTGCTTTACATACTATGCAAAGTTTGATGTGACAAGAACTGAGTCACGTGAATCAAGTTATCAATTGTAGGTTGATTAAGTTCTAAGCAAGATCGAGTAGGGAGAAAGAAAAACAACATTAACTGATGTCCTATCACAATAGTTATTCTTTATTCTTTAAAAATAATCGTAAAAGAATCAAAAGACAAAAAACCGTAAAAAGAAGGAATTAAACAGAGGACCCACAAATCATCTTGAACTAGACCAAAAATGCCAAGCTTGAGAAATTTCTTCAGGCAGGGATATGATTTGTGAATGAATGTTACCATTAAGAATTAATATTTCTAATTTCCCTGAATAATTAAATTTCATTTTGTTTTTGGTGTGTAAAATTCAATTCCAAATATTCAATATTTCACCAATGGTCACAAACATACAATCACAGTCACATGCATTAACACAAGAAATGTATATTTGTTATAATCAGAAAAAAAAAAATCCTATAGCATTTGTTTCAAAGTATATAAATAATTAGTGATAGTAATTTGTATTTTTTTTAAGGGGCGGTCCCATGTACTACTATTATTTTTCAACAAAAATAGTACTAGTATAGTAATTAAATTAAATAAAACGCACCTGTGCATTAAAGTGGAATCGATCCATGCCGTTCCAATTATCAAGATCATAAGCAGTGAAGTGTTTGCAACAAGCAGCAACCTTCAACCGATTAGCGTCGGTTCCCTGTAGCCCCCTGACATAACTAGCAGCATAAGTACAGGCTAACACAGGATCCTCACCGGGAGTTTCCTGTCCACGGCCCCACCTAGGGTCCCTGAAAATGTTAACGTTTGGGCTCCAATACGTGAGCCCTGCTGTTCCACCGTTGTACATGGCCCTGGCCTCATCAGACACTACCTGCTCATTAACCCATATATTAATTAATGTCCTCTTTCGATCTTTCCTTTTTGTTTAGGAATAAATAAATAAAGATCCAAGAGAGTTCGCAACTCTTTGCTTCACAAAAAACGACCCAAGTAGTAAGTTTTTATTTTCTCGTTGATTCTCATATTTGGATAATTGGGACTGGCGTTATCTGCAAGTGGCTTAGTAAAGGGGGACAGTGAACAGGTCCCCACAGACAATGATACTGTATGATGCAAGTTGTAGCTAACCAATCACTGATGAGCGCAACGAAATTAAAAGGAAGAAATGCACCAATCATGCTTTTGTTGAATAAATTATTATTCCTTCCGTCCATTATTATAATATTTTTTTAGAAATTTATGTATCTTATAAATTATTACGTATGTTACACTAATACTAAAAATGAGAATGTTAAAAGTGAATGTATGATTATAAAAAATGGATAAAATAAAAATTAAAAATATTCAATTAAAGATAACAGTAGTACATAATAGGAAGATGATAAAATATAGATTGAGATAGTTTGAATATGTAATGAAATGATCTGTTAGATGTTTTTATAAGAACAACAATTTGTTATTAAGAACTTGACACAAAGAGAGGTAGAGGTAAATCAAAACGTACTTGAAAAAAGGTAGTTAAGATTTAATGTATTGAGATATAGATTTGTGAACAATGTCTTAGGACGAAATGAATAAAAACTATAAGCTTAATGGAGGATTAGATTAGTTGTCATCTTTATGTTCCAAATGATCAATTTTTAATTTTTTTTCTTTTTTATCTCTTTCCTCCTTTTTTTATCTTATTTATCTTTTCTCTTCCCCTTCTACTTTCATTTTTTTTCCTCCTCAAATCTATCATTACATTTATTTATTACCTATCCCAATTAATTTGAGTCAAAAGTGTTGTTAATGTTGAATATATTAAATTTTTTGTAAACTTATTTAATTATTTTCGCTTCAAATATTAATGAAAAATAATCAAATGGATAAAAAAATAAGAAAAAAACTAATTTTATAATAATAATAATATAAATAATTGATAAATTTAATATGACAAATTAAATTAATTATTTTTCTTAAAGATATAAATTAATTAAAATGATCTTATAATTAAAAATTATGAGAGTATTAAACAATTAGAAATTACTATTTTATATATAATTATTGATTTAATATCGCTAATTAAATCAATCAAAAGTAATTAATTCTTATAAAATGATTAAAAAAATCTTATGTTAAAACTGTTAGGTATTATGAGTCTTAAGTCTTAACACAGTACTAGTTACTATAGTTTGCAAAGATTCTTCCAAGTTCCCACCTCTAGCCCGTGAGCAAGAAAAGTCAAGCAACACAATTAAATGAATGGCTGCCTCGCCGTGCACAATGCACGGTGTTCCATAACTGTCACTGTGAGCGCAAGGCTGCAACCACGAGTGTGTGTATATTAGTCCGTTTGATTGGAAAGAGAGAAAAAAAATTTATGAATTAACTTTTATTGTTTCTTCAATTAAATAAAAAACATATTTCATTAATATTTTTTTCTCTCTAATTTTTTTTCTTCTCAGTTTCTCTACTATCAAAAGTAGGTTTAAACTCTTACCATTGCTAGAAGTGGTAATCAATAATGTTAGCATCAAAAACTCTTACAACTATATTCGAGAGTTAATAATTCGTCCCTCCCTCATCTTTTAATTTTATAAGAGGATTAAGTTTAAGTGTACAATATTATTTTTAATCAAAATTAAATTTTAAACTTAATAATTTAGACAATAGAAATAAACACAATAAAAATATTAATGCTAATAAAAAATTTATTTCCTTTAAAAAAATATCTATTATGTTAAAAATATTAAAATTATTTAACATTTACACCTTATGTATCTATGGATGTATAAAAAAAAATCATTAATTTATCCATATAAATTAACTGTGGGATATTTCTTGTGTGTTGTGGTAGCTGGATATTAAGTATTCCGCGCGCCCAAAGTAAAGATACCATGATGATGGCAACACAACTTGACCGAATCTAAGAAAAAAAAAACAAGCCGTGACAAAAAAAAAAAAAAAAAAAAAAAAAAAAAAAAAAAAAAAAAAAAAAAAAAAAAAAAAAAAAAAAAAAAAAAAAAAAAAAAAAAAAAGCAAAGCAAGAGTCTAGCACTTTAACTAGGAAGAGATAAGTCAGATAACATATAAAAATGATCTTAATGCACTTTATATTGTCTACCTTATTTCATAAACATAAAATAATAATAAAAGCTAGGAATACACTTTTTCATCCCATTCCTTTTAATGGGCTGAAAATTATCGAAATTTACAAAAATTTGTGGGTCTCTCGTGCTAGGTAATGATTCTTTTTCGTAATTTTATAATTTTAATAAATTTTACCAATAAAAATATATTAGAAAAAATGCATAAGAAGATGACTTTGACCAATTATTGAAATTTACAAAAATATATTATGACAATACCATGTATCACATCTGATCATTCAACAATGATAAGAAAATTATAGGATAAAATAGTATTTTCATTTTATCTGATAAGGTAAAATATTTAATTTAATACATTGCAAACTAATAAAAAATAATATTAACTATTTTCCTATATAATTTTTAGAAATTTTTAAATTAAAATAGAATATAAAAATATAAGTCTAAAAAAATATAAAATTTTTCTCCAATATTATTTTTCTTTCTCTCTATCAAACAGATGATATATATTGTTAGTATAAAAATTTTCATACTGTCAATCGATTAAAATTCATCTAAAAATTTGTAATTAGATGCAATTAAATGATAATATAAAATTATTTTATATTTAAGTATATTTAAATTTTTTAATTTTTTTAATCGTAACAAATTATATAAGAAAAAAAGATGAAAAGAAAAAGTGACCTGTCCGATTGCCTCCCAGAGAGAAGCATTGAAGGAAGCAGCGGTGGTGATGACTTGAGGGAAGCTGGTAGCGGCAGGAAACAGTGCGTTAAACTTAACGGCGGGACCCACATTTGAAACCCCATGGAGTGCCTCAGACCACCACTCGTAGCCTTTCATCCCAACCCTGGGAACCGCAGCGGCATTGTTCACTAGAAGCCTTACCTTCTCTTCCAGCGTCAACCTTCCAATCAGATCCTTCACCCTCTCCGCTATCGCCAGCGAAACTTTGCAAAACGCCATGTTCTTTGTGGCGCCATTTTTTGGGTCGCACGCGAACGGCTCACGTGCCTCGCATGTGTACCGGACCAGAAGGAGGAGGAGGAAGATGGCAACGATATTGAGGGGTGAGAAGGTGGAAGACATTTGGGGCAAAGAGGGAAATAACAAATGTGAGGGGGTGGCGAAGTTTAAAGAAGGTAGAGGGAACATTATATAAAATGGGTGAAGCCATGTCCTAAATCCAAATGACACTGTACGATGATAATGACGACGTAATAGAGAGGACTATCTAGTTGATGCCTACTTTAATTTCATTACTGGATTTTCCATTATCTTTATATTATTTTATTTTTTATTTTTGCTTTTTTTATATTATATATTATTTAATTATTATTTTTTAATAGTTAAGGATTTTTTTCTAATTATAATAAATTTCAATAATTTTGACTTTAAAGTGGCACATATATCACGACCTTAATTTCATTCTATTAGTGTTTAATTTATAAAAAATATTAAATAAAATAATATAAAAAATATTAAATAAAAATATTAATTTAAATAAAAAATATATAAAAGTCGTAAATTCTATTAAAAATATAAGAAAAGTTATGTCTTTCAAATCATATTTAAAAAAATAAGAAGCCTTAAGATGTTCTTAAGATGTTTTGAAACTTTAAACTCAAAAATTATGAAATATCTTACTACTTATATATTTTTGGATATTTATTTAAAATTTATCTTATTTTTTAATTTAGAAAAAAATTACTCCTAAATGATGGTTTCATCTAATTTTAATATATTTATTATTTTTTTAATCACCACTCATTTATTTTTTTAATACTATTTAGTGGAGTAGTATTAATTAATAATATTTTTGAAATAAAATATTCAATGCAAACATTAATTTTGTAAAATAATATCTATTTTAAAATATATATTTTTCTAAAATATCATATAATCTATAACAAAAAAAAAAAAGATTTTATGGGTATATTATTATGGACATGAAACCACTTGGGTTGGCCGGTGAGATTTCAATAAAGTTTATGTTACTAAAGGGATCACTCTGTGCTCATCATTTGACTTATTAACAACCATGGGAATTCACCTGTCCGTTTTGAAGGCCAACTATGTTTATGTTATGAACGAAGAAAACAGATAATATTGTTTTTTTATTTTTAACCACGCCAATTATTAATCAATTTTATATTTCATCATTTTAGCTTTTATTTTTTTAAAACAAAAAACTATAATTTTACTGTATAAATATAATTTAAGAAAATTATTATTTCCACATTTTTATAATTTTTATATTTTAAATATATGTTCTATCTTGAGTTTAGAAATTATTATTATTATTATTGAGTTTGAATTAATTGACAAGTGTTTTAAATTGAAATTTTAATTGTTGTTATATTATAAATAGGGTTGAAAATAGGTCAATTTATTTTTGTGAGGAGCCTATGACCTATTTATAATTATGTATAGGGCAGCGCAAATCTATTTAATTTAGTCATTTGTTGAATAAATTAGGTCAAGGATTCTTCAAAAAGTTATTTAATTAAAAAGACCAAGTTTTTTCTAGGTTGTTTTCTGAAAATCTTTCAAGTTGATCAGAATGATTTATTTAAATAATAATGGTGTTATTACTTTATTACAGTATTAAACTTTTATTGTAATATTTTGATATTATATATTTGTCAGTTTTTTTCTAAAGACTTAAATTTTTTCATTTACATAAAATTTTAGGCCTAATAGTTTATGTAGGAGGTTACCTTGTAGCTGGGTTTATTTAAAAGGTTTTACTTGACTAACCTTAACAAAGAACTATATCAGATAAATAAATTTGACTTAGAACTTGTAAAGCTTAGTTAAACTTAACTAAATTTTACTTCTAATTATGAAGATGGAATCTCTTTTCTCCTTGACAATTATCACGGCATATTCCTTTCATTAATAATGAAGATGTAGTTAATTTAATATTACATTAATTTGTATTTAGTTTGTCATGTTTCTCACATTTGTAGTTCTGTTTTGCACATTATTAGTTGATCTTATTAATTTATTATAGATTTCACCTTCTCTAAAATAAGAAATACATTCCAGAGAAAGATTTAATGTTAATTGAAAAATTAATAATTATAATTATAATAAATAAAATATAATATCAATTATAAATTATTAAGCATTATTTTTTTTAAAAATTATTCCTTGGATCATGAGAGCCAAATTTACTTATTAGAAATCCATAATTAGGACGTATGAGCTACGAGCTAATACTTAATCGGATTGAATCTCTTCGCTCTGGAGGTAATATTTTCCATTGCTTGTCTCGTATCATTGTCACACACCTAGCAAGCACAAATTATTTTGGCTAAAAATGATTAAGCGATTCAATAATGTCGAATGAGATATTATGCTTTATGACTGATTTTGTTTTTTTGGTTAATATGCTTTATGACTAATGTTAGTACAAAGTCTAATTGGTCTGGCACACAAAAAAAAAAAAAAAAAAAAAGAAAAAGAGGACCAAATATCACAGATCCAGAAATAATAATTGACACCCTTGCTGCAATCCATCAAATGAATAAAAAGAGTGTGAGACACGTAATGTAAACTTTTTACCAAGATTCAGTAGCTTGGTAGTTTTCACCCTTTAATTTGATTAAGCGGTTATAACTTTGTGCAAACCTTCGGTAAAATGGGTTGGGTATAGCATACAAATAAAAAATTTAGGCACCGAAAAAGTGGAGTCATCGGTCAAGACTCAAGAGTATAGTAATGGAAATTATAGATCAAGAAACCATAGCGGTTGAATCAAGAAGTTAATAATAGAGATCAAGAAGTTAACTGCCCCTGTCGACTGGCAATGTTAGATAGATCCGCAAAAGTACTAGTTGGTTGAGACTTGAGAGTAGCTTCACTTAGAAGTTAGGCTTGGCATAGAGCTTTTCTGGCTCAGATATTCAAACCTAGAGTGAGCCATAGTGCTCACATTAGGGGTGAAAACTTAACATAAAATATGTCATGGCATCAGCGAAAGATGGAAAAAGATAAACATTACTTCGTACGAAAACAAAAAGATAGGCGTTAGCACTAATGAACTCTATTTTTTTCTTATTTATTGTACTGACAAGTTAGGAGCCTAAGAAAGTCGAAAAGCAAGATGAACATCACTAATATAGTAATATCACCTTTAGTAGTGACGAGCAAGAATTTTCCTTGGATAGATAAAAGGCCAATTTCTATGAAAATACAAGAGCTCTGCTAGTTGCTCCTAGCCTCCTAGGTCGAATTGATTACTATATATTCACGGTGGACGAGAAATTTTTGCTTAGATTGCTCATAAATTGCTTATCAACTAGTGTTTAGGAAATCCAATCAAATAAATTGGATAATAAATGATTTTGAATTAATATAAAATTTTATATATTTAATTTATGTGAAAGAAATTTTTAATCAAACAGTAAATTTTTAAAAAAATATTATTCAATTAAAAATTATAAAGTTATATAATAATTATCAAAATTATTAATATGTAATGTTATCTCTTCCCGTATAACTTAGTAGACATATATAGTAGTAGGCATCTTTATTCATTGTTTTCTAATTTTCCATTTTCCAATTGGGTAAGTGTATCATAGTTCAAGAAATGTGTAACAGTATAATTGTTGGCATGTGTTGTGATGGCTTGGCAGAGAATGGGAAGATATTAAGAAAATGTCCACTTGTGTGTGGTTGGTCAGTTCCTGGCAAAAGAATATTAATGTAAAACTTTGTTAGGTTTTCTTGGGAAGGCGTCCATAACGTATTACATAAAGTTTTGTCTGCTTTCTTCCGTGACTGGACCCATTTTCATCCTTCTAATCTTTGCTCCCAATCTTTTATATGTTTCATGTAATGTTCAATATTAAATATGATTGGTTCTTGTTTTAGGGTATTAAACCTAAGTTACCTAACACAACAACAGAAAGAAATAATTAATAATGAAGCCTTTTCCATTTTCTGAAGGAAAGATCTCTCAATATGTTTTGGTTCAAGTGGTCCATGATAACACTTTTTTATTTATATTGTTAGCATTTGGGTTGCCTCTTCCTCGGTTCACTGCATCTGTTTTAAAAGTGACACACCTATATCTCAGTGGATTACACAAGCTTTTGGCTAACTGATTGATTCACTCACTGCAGATACCCGAAGCTCTGAAAAAAAAACAAACAAACACCAATTAGAAGAGAATCACGGGAAATTGATAATCACTGCACCATCATATTATCTTAGTTCTGGGTCAGGCTCAACAGGGCTAATTCCTTGCTTGTTGGACCCACCCCTTGATACAAGCTACCCAGAATCAATTGGCACACAGTTTCTTTACCTTAATAAATTGATTTTTTTAATTGAATCGAAGTTAATGTATTTACAATAACTCCCACAGTATATTTAACCAATTCAATTAGATCCTTGGTATTTGCAGTTTGAGTTTGGAATATATAGTGAACCAGAATTTAGTGATTGAATATATAGTTACACGGCTAATAATGATTTTAGTGAACCTGAATTGCCTCTTCATGCATTTAATCACGCAGTCAAAATCTAGTAGCTAAATATTCTTCCTTTTTTACTTTTCAATTTTATAAAAATTAAGATATAAAATTAAGAGTTAAGATTTTAGTTTCTTTCTTTCTTTGACCACACAGAGCATCCCCATCCTACAATTTCCTACGGGTCCGTTTGTTGCCACTAACTAGTGACTTGCAACTTGCAAGTATACAAGACAAATGATGATCTTTTGGGTACTCCAAATAGAAATCAAATGGAACATAAAAAAACTTACCAAGAGTTTCATCATGAAGGTATAACTAAAATACAAATGATTTTAAACAAACTTCATAATAATGGTAGATGATTCGTACATATACTTGATGGCTACGTTAGACCGTATACTGGAACTGATGATGCATCGGTTAGCTTGTACTTCCATTCCATTTCCAGGAATGTTATTGTTATCCTTATATATAATATAGTATGCATGTAAAGATGTCTGTGCAATCTGGTAGCATGATGACGGGTTCCTTAAGGTGACAATAAGAGCTGCCTCTTTCTTCCTTTTTTTGGGCGATCACCATCGAAACCTAACCTATAAACGTAATCAATCAGCATTGCTAAGAAACCCCAAGATAAAGAGCAGTGCACAATAATTCGCAGTATTTTTGTAAGGAATTAATGGTGGACAAAAAAAAAAATGTAAACATTGGTAGAGACTCCAGCGTATGGCATGCCCATATACATAAATTTGGACAAGTCTCATTACAAAGTTAATGGATTTATGTATATTAGTTGTTAAATATTTTTATTAAAATTAGAGTTATGATAAAAGAGATTATAATAAGAAAAAATATTCTTTAATCATTTTAATTTAAATTGTTGTTGATAATAAATTATTATGAATAAAATATTAATAATTCGATAAAGATTAACATATATATATATAATGATATTTATTTAATAAAGACCGATATATCTTATTTATTAATTTATATACATAAATGATGCATAATGTGATAATTCAACTATCTCAATTAAAACTTTTTAACATATAACATTACTTTTAATGTTCCTTAAACAAATATTACTTTAATGTTAAAAATAAATTCTCAATTAAAACTTTTTAACATATAACATTACTTTTAATGTTCCTTAAAAAAATATTACTTTAATGTTGAAAATAAATTCTCAAGAAAAAATATATATAATAGTTTTGTTTGACATAAGATTATTATAATAATTAACAAATTATATATTAAATTTTAATTTCAAATACCTAATATCTTAAGACATTAGTTAATAGACATTGAATATGATTAAATATTTATTAAAATTAATGATTATTTAAAAATGAAGCCATCAACTTTCAATAATAAATATGAGTTCTATGTTAAAATTAACATTTTGGTAAAAACAATTGAATAAATGAAAGAAATAAATTTTTAAATCAGTGATTGATTGATTTAGCGTGTTAATTTGTTAGAGTTTATGTATTCTCCTCTTCTTTCTCTCCCCTGAAACCATGAATTCTAACAATAGGCAGTTAGTTGACTTGGAGAACTAGCATCGAATATATCATGATGAATGTGGACCTTCACTCTTTCGTAAAAATGAAGCAAACAAAGCTAATAGGACTTCTTCCCTGTTATTTTTTAAATGAGAATGGCAATTTATAATTTTTTACTTGCAGAAAAAAGCCCACGAAACATATTCATCTTTCGAATCATCCTTCTTAATTTGTTCAAATAACTACTGATTAAGAGTAGGCGGAGCCCTCAAATTACGAAGTACCAGCAATTTTTTTTTAAGGTATGTTCTGTTTCTTATAGTAAGATGAACTTTACACCGTCATCGATTCTTTAACCTTGTACAAAAATAAAGTTCACCCCCCGTAAGGCCCACTCTTTTGGGTTTAATTATCTAGAAGCTCAACAGATTCCCGTTGGATGATTGGCTTTATGGGCTGTTAAATATGTTCTGTAAATGGGCCAATCCTTGTTATTTGTAGACGAGTTATGCTTCCTACAGTATATTTCTGATCCATCAAACATTTTTTTTTTCAATTTTATCCTTTTACGAATTATCAATTTATATGAGTCATATGGATTGACAATCCATATGACTCTTACGGATTATCAATCTGTATGAATCATATGGATTAATTACAAATTGGTCATATAAATTGACAATCCATATACCTCTTATGAATTATTAATCTATATGAGACATATAGATTGAATAAGAAGCTGAATGGTATATGTTCATTTTTACAAAAGATATTTTTGAAAATTAATTTTACAATGTATTGGAAATATGCTGGTATAGGAAGCATAACTCTTTGTAGACTTATCATTGTTTTATTTTTTTTTCTCCTAGGCTTATCTAGGTATTTTCTATCGCTAAGAATTCCAAATTATCTCAAAGAGCATCGCTTCAAATTATTTATCACTTAATTCCTTAGAATGATGAAAGTTCTTGCTAGAATATGAAAGTTTAATTCGTTGAAAATTAGAAAAGAACAAGAGCATTAGAAACAGGACTCAATTCAACCCACTCGACCATTGTTCTTATCCCCGACAACCATTTTTCAATATATTCATTCTAGACATCACATCATATGGCTTCATTTTCCCGAACAAAAGATATGAACAATACATTCAACCCCAACAATACATATGAATGAAAATAAGAGAGAAAATTCACTTAAAGTAAAATCAATAATCCAATTCAAAATTCAGGCATTTCATTCTACCTCTACCAACAAAGAAAAACTAGAAAAGCGTAATCAAAATAAAAATCAGCAAAGGAAGTTTATGATAAATTTTCTAAAACTAAGTTATGTTTGGTTCCTGTGAAATTGGGCGGATGGGCGTAGACTGATTTGTTTTATGTGACTTGGTACGCTCGAATTGGAGACAAAATAAGTTCAGATGGAGTGAATCCCACAATCCCAATATCAGTCATCGTAAAAGTGCATCTACAGTAACACAATGGCGCACAAACAGTTGTGACTCCTGATTAGGATAATTTTTCGCACCTGCAACAAACTTTCCAAGGATCTTATGGTAATTTTACAAAAGTCAAACAACTTTATAATATTACTTTCATTTTATTTCTTGCACATCTTTTTAAATTAAATAATTCAACATGCAACATTATTTTTACTATATTTATTTTCCTCTAATTGTCTCTTTTGTATTTTTATCTACTTAATTATTTTTTTCAACAGATCATAAAGCTTGCCTCTTCTACAAAAATCTCATCTTTTACCTTGCTGGATGCTAGTGTGACAATGAGTGTTAATGATGGCCTCTTTATTTTACTCAATAATGATTTTTCTAACAATCAAAATGACATTGCAAAAAAAATAATGAAAGAATTTTTTTATCAATAAATATTATTTGTTAATTATTAATTTTTTTAGTAGAAAAAATCAAATTTATAATCTTCTTCTTCCTTCCTTTTTCTTTAACTACCAAACCAAAACATTATAACTCCAAAAATAATGAAACAATATTGTCGGTGCTTTTTTTTTTAACTCATGAGTGTGTGTTTTTTATTTTCAGCATTGTGAACCCTAGAAATGATTCCAAATAATTAGTGTTTTTTTATTAATTACAAGTGGAACGCTTTCTACGGAAACCATCACATCCCTCCTCAATTTACTTTTTACAAGTGAAATACTGCTGAAAGGCTGACGTTTTATTTATTCTTTATTCGATTTGACTTATATAGAGCTGAATTATGTTTGGTAGACAGAAAAAAATAAAGAAAGAAAACAATTGAAATTTAAATTTAAGGAAAAGTAAAAAGAAATAAAAATAATTTTTATTTTTATTTTTTCAGTCAATTCTTATTTAAATTTTTCTTTTATTTTCTTTTCAATCAAACAAAGAAAAAAATATTGTTATACATATTTTTTCTCTCTTAATTTTTTTTACTCGTTCCAAATTGACCACAAGGATACATCTAAATTGACCGTATAAATTAATAGATAAAAATAATTTGATTTTTTGATCAAAATTTAGAATCAACATACATATTCACATACAAAACTCATAACTGGAAAACAAGGCCTAGAATTCTGCTTATTTTACGAGGAAGTGTTGATTGTACTCACAAAAAAAAAAACTTTAAATAATCAAAGTTAACTAACACATCAACACATAATGAAATTTTTAATGATAAGGATGAAAAAGAAAAAGAAAATAAATATCACGGACTAAGACGGACGAAAACTGCAAAACATTTCAGGGACTAAGACGGACTAAAACTGCTAAAAAGTTCAAGTATTAAAATATAATTAAATTTTTTTAATTATAAAGATAAGTTTAAAAAGTAAAATAAAAATAAATAAGTGAAGGGTGTGAAGGTAAAAAAATTAATGTTCACGTATATAATAACAGTATAATTATTATATTCACAAGTGATGCAAGTGACTTTTTTTTTTTTGTATTGGAGTTTTTATAATTTGTCTTTTAATTATATTAAAAGTTCAATTATTAAAAGTTAAATCAAGTCTTTCTAATTATTAAAAACACTATAATTATATGTCAGTTTTATTAGTTCGATTGACGAAAATAAATATTTTTACCAATGCAACCCACAGAAAAACCGTATAATTGTTAACGACATATGACTCTTTTTTTTTGTGTACTGGAGTTTTTTTTTTTTTCGGTGTGTGTAATACAAGTGAGACAACTGCAGAAGTTATATGAATTATGAAACTCCTTATGACGTCGGTGCTGCTTTGCTAATTGCTAGTTTTCTTCAAGGACAAATCGTGACTTGACCATGTCTCCTTTCGAGTACCCTGGTGTGCATCATCATGATCATACAGGATAAACTTATTTTAGGAATTTATATCTAATTTCTTATTCTCTTATCTATACACTCGTAAATGGGTGTGTTTGTTTCATATCAAAATCATTTTTTTCCTAATTTGACACCTAGTTTAATTAATCTAAAATTTATCTCCGAAATTAATCAATTCCAGTACACATCTTACTTACATTCAATGACCAAAATTAATTTAAAAATAAACACTCCAAACTGTTTTGATTAGTTAGTTTGCATTCTAACTAACAACAAAAATAAATTATATATGAAGTCTCATAATTTATATGAACAATGAACACATAAAAAGGTACAGGAGCTCAAATTTTTCAAATATAGTAACATAGAACTACGTTCTAATCTCTTGAGCTGGTGCTTGATGGTATTCCTAAATTCAATAACATCTAACAGAACCGTCTTCATCTCATTCTTTCACCTAGGCAGCTTCAAAGCCTTTACTCCCTTTTAACATCAGTTCTTACAAACTAACAATGCTCTTAGACCTAAGATATACACATACATAACATAAGGCACGCCTGACCTCTCTTACACGAAAAATTAAACACCCACATAAAGCATCATATCATTGTGACACTGTCCACAAAATTTAGATGCAGTTTCTTAAATATCTTTAGTATTATTTTCAAATCAGAATTAGAATTTAATTTCAATAATCTAAATTCCAATTCTAATTAGACAATAGCACGAAAAACACTTAAACAACTGGGATCTAAATTATGTTCTATATTTAAATCTTTGCAGCAGAAAAACCTTTGAGGAACAATAACCAGCGAGATAGTTTTGTCTTAACTTTCTTCTCCTTAATGGTGTCCAAGCTAGGCTTCCACCCCTTCCCGGATAACTGTCTACTCATATACTCTGGCCTCGACCCTTCTATCATTTCTGGCAAAAACTCAGAAAAACCATACCTCTCTTCCGTGTTCTCCACCTCCACCTCTTCCTTTCTCTGCAACACTGAAACAACCTCTCCCTCAGCGTGGAACAACCGTGCAAGCCAAGGAAGAAACCCCGAAGAAGAAACGAAATACTTGGAATGCAGAGAGGAATTAACAATCAAGAGAATGCGGCGACTATCTTGGCTGCTCAACAACACAGGCTTCCCTCGCTTCACCGGAACCATCACATAGGTTTTCTTCATCTCTAGCTTTTCGTCAGCTGGTAGTGGCGTTGGCCTTTTCTCCTTCACAGCGGAATCGAAATCAAGCACTACTTGTTGCGGGTGCTCCAACATGAGCTCTGCCACTGTCAGTGGCTCGTCGAATTCTTGAACCGAACCATCCCAGTAAACGATCTTCCCAGTTACATCTCTAGCTATTTGGTTTCCCATGAGAGAGTAAATGCGGTTTCTTTTTTCTATTCAAGGTTAATTTTTTATTGTTCTGGCAAAGTATTTGGTTTTGTAATGTAAAGTTCCCACGACAGAGAATGTGAAATGACTTATATTGAGACGCTGCAGGGGCAGGGGAAGTGTACGATGTTTGTTAAACCGCTCCATCTTGTGAAGGTTATAATGGTGGACTTGGTAGTTTTGATATGGCTGAGTCGTTGGCTTTGTCATAGAGTTACTAGTACATTACTCATTTTTTTTGACTTGGAATTCGCCTGTCTCCCACGTTTCTTAATTTATCTCATTAAAAAAAACTTAAATACGTTAAAGGTCCATAATAAATTTTCTTTTGATTATATTAAAATTTTTGTTTTAATTTTTTATCATTTTTAAGTAATGATATATCATCTTATAAAATATTTTTCTTTAGTATTATAAACGACTGTGATGATAACAAAAATTTATTAGAAACTAAAAAAAAATTAAATTTATTTATCATGTACTTTAAACATACCTTAAAAAATTATTACATCGATACCCTAAGGCCTAAGTTGTGATTAGATTGTGGGTTGATGTATGATGGTCCGTCAGTTTGGCTGGTGGTGACCCAATTAGAATGTTCTTAATTTTAATTGCCTAGTCTATTTAGCTAACTGGGAAATGAATTCAAGGAACCGTTCAACTGCAATTGAGCTAAATTATTATTTGTTTGGGTTATTGAAGGTTGTATTGTACTTGACGCAGTATAATTTGATTGGGCTCTCCAATTTACTTGTCTTTTTCCTTGTATATTCCCTCCCTCTACGGTCCAATTTAATTACAGCAAATCTGGGTTGCTTGTCGGTGGTATAATATAAACCTCATGACCCCTTCTTTTGAGTGTTACATAATATCATATAATATTTTTACAACAATTCTAACAAGACATAAAGAGAAAAGCAAAAAAAATATAAGTGAACTGTAAAAAAGTAAAATGTATCTTTATGATGCCTCGAAAAATAAAATATGATTTGAAGGAGAAAGATAAAAAAAGTAATGTAAAAATATATTATAAATAAACTATTATGAAAAAAAATGGAGAAAAAAATTGAGCGAGGACAAAAAGTACGTACATGCATTCAAGCAAAATCATTATTAATTCCATGAAATAATATGAAATATGTGAAATATGACGAATTAATTTGCTCATATTGACTTCATGTAGGTAGCACGCGATTTCTATGCAAAATTCATTAGAAATTTTTTGTTAAGATTTAGGAAGTAATAATGGAAAATAGTAAGATAGGGCGTAATGATAGCTTCATATTACTTTTCCAAAAGCTTAATGGAACACATAAGGTTCGTTCAACTCTCATAAGGTAGTTTTTGTATTGCTTTTGTTCATTTTATTTTAACAAATAAATAACCTTTAGAATTATTTTGTTATAGATAAAAAAATATGAAGTATGGTTTAATCAGTTAAAAACTAGTTAGAATTGAACAGCTAGCTAATTTTTTTATAGAAGCAAACTTTTTTTTTTTATCATTCAGAAATATAAGAAAACTTTGATTGCAATATTGAAATTAAGGGCATAGCTAGCTCGCTATTTTCATAATATCATATAATCACATATTATTATGTATAGTAATTTTTTTTAGTTTCATAATAACTATCTTAAAAAAATTCAAAAAACATATTTTTTTTATGAATACTAGTAATGTAAAAAAAATTATATTGAGAATACATTACAATTAAATTCTTGATTTTTTTTCTTCAAAACTTGTGCTCTATAATACTAGTATGTTTTAATAACAAAAACCAGAACAACTTTTACATGTTTTTATTTTCTCAGTCTTTTCTAAGAAAACACGAAATATATACTATGTTATTAATGGCAATGTAGCGAATAGTGGGAAAAAAACAGTTTAGTCTCTGGAAAATTAACTACAATATTCCCCCAACTTTCTTACTCTTTACTATGCCCTCAACCATGCAAACATAGCTTCAGTTGTCGGTGGCGTGTCTCTTTTGCCCCCACCACTTCAGTTTAGTTTTCCATTTCATATAACAGAATTTTGCTGCTACGCATTTTTATTACAGGCAATTTTTTTATTATTAAATATGAACGAGGTTTGAGTACAACATGTGCCAAAACAAAACCACCAAGCTATAATAGAATTTATAAAAGATATATCATCAAAACCAAAAGGAAAAATCACATAGCTTAACTTAATGTTATCCCTACCAAAACCATTCTGTCAAAACACTGGTGTATATATAATATGTTTGGGTTGGATAATTAGATTGGTTTAGGTTGATGAATTACCTTAACACATAATGACTCCTAGTTTCTTGTGTCCAAATGTCTATGTATTCGGTAACTTTTGCGACTATTTTTAAAAATAAGTTTATCTCTCAAGTTTTGTTTTCTTTTTCTTCTAAAAATCATTTTATAAAATAATTTAAAAAACGCTTAATCAAAATAGACACATTTTTTAAGGAGTTAAACATAATGAATAATATAAATGTTAAAATTTAATTTAAGGGAAAAAGTAATCAAATTTTAAGAAATACTCAATAGTGAAAGACAATATTTTTTTAATATAAAATCAAGGTTACAAAAAAACTCATGTATAACATAGTAATATACTCAATTTTTTGGGGGTAGGCATTGCCCCATTGCTACCCGTCCTGAAATCTACTAGAGATGTCTTGTGAGCTGTGACTAGGGTCAGGTTGACGACTTGACGTCTGCACAAGAATCAAAAGTCAAAAACATAAATGATTTTTGTGATTTTCCTAAAATACTATCAAAAAGAAATATTGCTATATCCCTGACTTATATGTGCTTAAAACATCATAAAATAGGAATTTGTTTTCCGTAATAAATAAGTAGGGGGACAAGATGATGAATTCGTTAGGTTTACAAACCTAAGATAAATGATTAAATGTGCTATATTGGTACCTTAAATCTTAGTAACAGTTGAAGCAATTGAAGAATGACGACAATCATTGCAAAGTGATGGTAATAACTGCATAAGGACATGTCACATGGCCACATAATATCATTTCAGTTCTGCTAAAACTATTACATTTTTTTATTCATTTCTAATTTTTTTTTACAGAAATCAATTTCTAATATTATTAGTATGATTTCACTAATAATGCAAATAATACAAATATTTTTTTTAGTTATTCGATACAACATATTATCTTACTTTCGCTGTAATTAAACTTAACATGCGAAATTAAATAGGACTGAAATAAACAAATAATTTAGTAATAAATTTTTAAAAAATATATTCATTTACTAAATATAGTCAATTTTCATTTAGTAAAATAAATATACTTGAGTCTAATTTTATATATTGTCATTTTTTTACGTTATCAATTAATTAGAAATTCTTATAGACATGACTTTTAAAAATAGTTATTATAAAATTAACAAATTCATCTTATATTTATTTTATGATCGAATAATAATATAAAAATCATTTATAGAAATATTTTCTAAATATAGCTTTTAAAAAATGTTGTTGTTTTCATAATTAAAATGCGGATACAGTGATTTTGTTTTCTTTATCAGGATACGGCATACATTTTATGATTAAGGGCTGGGGGCTTATATGGCCGTAAGCCTTTTTAGATGTTTTGTTTAAATCTTTGGTCGGCTAAGGTGAATTCTGGACCGAGTTTTTTTTCTTAAAAAATTATAATTTTGATCTCTATAATTTATAATTTTAATTTTTTATTTTAAAATTAAGACATTTAATCTTTTATTTTCAAAATCAACAATTTTAATTTTTCTGGTTTTTTATGGTTAAGCATGATGGCTTTTGTTATTAATGATTAAGTTATTTTGTTTTTGTCTTTTCAATAATTAAACTATTTTTGTTTTTGAAAATTGTTAAGCCTTAAGTTGTGGCTTCTGTTTAATAGTTAAACTTTGTCTGTTGTCTGTGATAATTTTAGTTTCTATCTAGTATGGTGGTTAAACATTGGACTTCTGGTTTCAGCTTCTATCTAGAGTGGTTTATTCTTGATAGTTACTCTTTGATAACTTATGTAATTATGTATTTAATAAGTGGTTAAGGCTTGATGATCTAATCATTGTATATATTGATCAACTTTGTTCATGATATTTTTAGTGAATGTATTTCCGATATTTTTTATTGTATTTTCTTTAGACTCATATATACCTGTATTGTTAATTTATTCCAAGCTAAAAATATTGTAAATACCTTCTAGTTTATGGGAGGCTAAAAATATTGTAAATACCTTCTAACAATTTTTGAGCGACAAAAAAACTACAAAATAATTTGTTACATCGACTATTTCTTGTTGATGGATAAATTGAAGAACCTTATATGGTTTTATTTATTTTTTATTCAAAGAACCTCAGTTTTATATATACATGCAAAATTTCACAAATATAATGGTGATTTATGGTTGTGCTACAATTTTTTTAAACATGCTGTAGCAAACGAAACAATGGAGAGTGTAGTTTGTGCACCATTTGTTGTTATCTTTAATGTTTACTTTATGCTTTTTTGTTGTTTTTTTCATGCTCTTTTTTCAATGTAAAGATATTTGGGACGGTTGTCTTAGTGCTAAAATTTAGAGTACTTTGCTATATATATAATTTGGAACGTTTGTTATATAAAAAGGTATTTTTGTAATGAAAAATAAGGTATTAATTAAGAGGGGTGTGAATATCAAAAGCACCAATATTCCGGCCTAAACACTTTATAGAGTGAAGTTTTAGCAACAGTGTTTGATGCACAGTCTCATCTCAGATACTAGTTAAAATATTTTTAAAAAGGAAAAGGAAAATATTTTTTGGTACGAACAAATTTTCGTAAAAATAACACGAATGAATGTCATTGGTTGAGAATGTGAAAAAAGGATGCAGATTAATGTAAAAATAACAATTTTTAAGGACTTATCATGTATGATATGTTATTTCTTAGTGCTCTCATTCGTAACAAATGTTTCATACTAAATAACATTACTCTTTTAAAAATAAGGAAATTGCTTGTAGAATTCAATTAATAAGAAATGAAATTAACATGTTATAATTTAATAAATTTAACCTATCATAAAATGTATTATTAGCATCGCTCCACTTTTAAAATATGAACTTGGACCTCCTAGGGAGGAAACCAAAGAGAACAAAAGTGACGTAGAAAGTACAAGGTGCTGGGAAGTGAGAAGAAACAAACTATATATAGTTGGCAAGAACAAAATCGAAATCCATGAGAACAAACCAAGAGTTTAACAAATATGGGTCGACATCAAACTTCTAAACGAATTTGATCATGTTAGTGTAAAGTTAAGAAAAAAAACTTGAAAATTAATTAAAAATGAACAGACAATAATGTAAACTGTCAAGTGCGCGAGGAAGACAAATTGGTTGAGAGGTGAGGGCGATTCTATTATTCAAAGATAGGATCCAAAACGGGATTCCATCGTACTTGGTTCCCAAACCTCGGACACTGAGGGATAAGAGTAACCTGATTTTCTGTATCCCTTTCACTTGACCTCGAAATCAGTGAGGGTGTAACCTTCGCCATATTATTACCCCTGGTCCTCTTTGTGTGGCCACTCTGTTTTTCCGCAAGAGCCATCTCAAACTCTGAAGCCTTCGAATTGACCCTATTCACTGGCAGTAGCAGGTAAAGCTTACCGGCTTCAAGCTCCTCGTCGGCCAATAAAGCCGAAACCCGTCCCGTTCTACGGAGTTCGTCGACCGGAGTGATGACGTGGCCGAATTCTTGGATCATGAGCTCCCCCGTTGTTGCGGGTAGCTTGATCTCCCGAGGGTTCTCATCACTGTCCAACAGCATCGCTGTTTTCGTTCCTTTTCTTATCTTCTTCAAAATAACACCATTAGAGATACAAATACAAGAACAAGAACTAGCGTTCCCCATAGACTTGCGTGTTTACTATACTTAATATTAATAGAGGCGATTAATTATTGAAGATGCTTTGTTTTGTGTTGTGTTGTGGAAGATGGGAGTGAAGAGTGATTTGTGGAACTTGAATGTGAGTGTGTGTGTGTGTGTGTGTATATATATATATATATATATATTTCTTTTTTTTTAGGGGAGTGGAAATCTATTAATTGAGATTTGACTGTAAAGTTGTGGTTGTGGGAGTAATGTGGAGAAGTAGTGTCAAGAACGCGGATCTTTCTTCTTCTTTTTTTCTCTTTTGCTGACTCTTTACTTTTCTCCTCTTTTTTTTTTCTTTTTAAAATCTTTCCAGTTCAATAACAGAGGTATACCATCGTGCTTTTATAACTGAAAAATTATATACTCTCATCATGTACTAAAAAGTTTGTGAGAGAGGGAAAAAATGTGAGATTAATAAGAGATGTAATGAATTATATAATATGACAGAAAAAAAATAAAAATATTATAGAAATGAATGAATATTATAATTATTCATTTATAACCCTAACGAATAATAAGTTATTGAGTTTGTCAGTTAGTGTGAACTATGAAGTGCTAGCGTGGGACCTTTCCTGCATTCAACTGTACAATGTGAGTCAGATTCCAATTTTCAACGAAAATACCGAATTGTGGCTGCCCGAATTCAGAGTGACGCCAAATTCAGTATCACCAAGCTTTTTGATTTGGTCAGTGTGCTTTACAGTAACACTGGATTGGTGTTTGCTGTATCTGCCTGCCAGTTGGACTTGAAGGAATCAATTTTCTATTTCTCATTTTCTTGAATTTTAAAGAATTGAGAAATAGAAAATTACATCCTATTTTGTGGTGCATGAGCGGAAAAAAACATAACATAAAAATATGATAAATGAGACAATACAAAAGAAAAGGGTAATAAAAATATAAGAAACATTAAGTATATGTTTTTTAACCCTCGATCCCATAGGCTAGTCCTCTATATAAATAAGGTTAAATTAGGGTCTTCAAATTTAACCTAAAAGAATATGTCAAATTTTTCCAATTCAATGAACTTGACATATCCAACCCTTAAAATATTATCTTGAAAACAGTCTACTATGTTTTATTTGATTGGATGTTATTTATTATTAACTAAATTAAAATTTTGATCTCTTATTTATGTTTAGGATTTACTTTTTTATTTATTATTAACATATCCAACCCAATTTAAGGGTTCTTTTACAAAAATACATTATTCATGTTGGAGATATATTTAACTCCTCTATTGAAAAATTTAGTGATGATCAAATTTTGAATTTAAGATCATTGTTCAAAATCTTGCCTTAAAGATATTCTAAATACTTAATTTACTAATTTTATTATTAAGAAAACTTCATTTTCTTCTTAACTTTTTCATATTTGTCGACAATTCCTTTACCTTATCTTCTACATTCTCTTGTCTTTCTACCTAATGGATATTTTCCTTTGACCTTACATTCTCCGTTAACAAATGAATGGTAAATTTTTATGTAAAAAGGTTACGCTGCAGTATAAGTTATTGTGTTTTCTAACATTCTGATCCTAGCAATTTCCAAACTGTTTATGACTCTTTCACACCCAAAATAGCAGTTTGAATCTTGTACGTACACATATATTAAGAGAAACCTGATTTGGTGTGAATTGGGACACACGAGGCATTTGAGGATCCCATATAAAAAGTCGTATAAAACTGCTAGCATTGTCTCTTTAGGAAGCCATAGAGGCATCTTATAGTTGAACTAATAGTTAATTGTGATTATGAAATATTTATAGTCTAATCTGATAAAGCATGCTGAAAGATACATATATACCAGTTGGTAATACGGTTGTAGTTGATAGTCCCTCTTCACCATACTGTGCTTGGCTCAGTTGGCTGCTTGCAAGATGCTTGAGTGAAGTTATTATTAACGCAATAAATATAGTACCGGTCCTGTAGGCCTCTTCTCTCATTTCTTGGTGGCTTTCTTCTCTCTGTTCATACTTCACCCGATTTGGCACTTATCATTATACTTATGTGATGTCTCACAAGCATTAATCTGTGGATCTAGTACAGTGCAGTTTGTGAATTTTTCTTCTTCTTAACATTCCAGTTAGTTCATAAGGAGAAAGAGACTTTAATTAATTTGAAATTAGGTCAAAAAGTAAGTAAAATCTAAAAAAAAAATATTTCTATCAAAAATCAAATTCAACTCAAATGATTTAATTTAACTTTAAGTACATGAATTGCTTATGTCCAATCAGTTCGATTATGGAGTTTGTGATTGGTGTTATGGTGAAAAGCAAACATTTCCAATAAATTAATTGGAGGATTTAAATCAAGAGGTTTCCAATGATTCTTTTAGGACATAATGAAATGGCCTATATATTTTGGGTGAACAGTCAATTGTGGGTGCATAGGAATTAGGAAATTAATGATTCTAACTTATAACGGAACTGCATGACAACATTAGAAATTATTGAAAGCATTTTGAAGGTGTAAGAGAGATTGTGAAAATGGACTTAATTATATTTATTCGTTTCTTTTCTTTAATTATTATTGCAAGTGATTTAGTTCGACAAAGTTTTAACTTAATTAAGTTTTTTTATTTTAAGTTTAAGTAAATTAGTTTTGTTGGTTATTTTCTTTAACTTGTAAAATTTATCTTCTCTTCTAGTTCACTTCATAGTTTGTATTTTCTTTTCCAACTTAATTATGTTTTTTATATCTGGAAAATATGTCATTTTCATTACTTAAACTTTATTTTTTTATCTAAGTATTTGACAATTTTTTATGTTTTACTTTAATATCTGTCATTAGTCTCATTATGTGAAATGATGACATGAAAGATGAAATGTCACATCATCAACGTTTAATAACTAATATATTAATAAATTTTTAACATCATTTTTTATTATTTAAATTATTTAAAAAGGTTGTCGATGGAAGATGAGGAAGAGGGTAAGGGAGAAGGGGAGGAGGAAGCAGAAGAGGGTTTTCTTTTCAATTTTATTAGTGAATAAAATATAA
Source organism: Glycine tomentella (assembly GCA_007407185.1). NCBI lineage: Eukaryota > Viridiplantae > Streptophyta > Magnoliopsida > Fabales > Fabaceae > Glycine > Glycine tomentella. Next base: position 109,076 of record PYAF01002464.1, read on the forward strand.
AAAACGATGTGAAAAATCTGTTGACTTGTTAGTGATTAAAAGTTAATGACACGACACTATTTATAACATCGTCACTTTATGAAATGAGACTAACAAATAGTAAAGTGAAATATAAAAAAATGTTAAATATTTAGATAAAATAAAATATAATTTAGATAATAATGATTTATTTTTTAGATGTGAAAAATATATTAATTTTTTTTTTCGTTCGAATAAATGATTTCCTCTTGAAATGTGGATATCTTGCAAATATAAATCAAAGAGAGTATTTCGTAGCTGTAAATGAAAAAAGCAGTTTCCACTTAAAGGACTCAACTCCTACACATTTTCTTCTTTTACATATATGTATAGAAAAAGCAAGCTATTTAATTTGTAAGGGACAAAAGCGAATGCCCCCGAGAATGTTATGGTATGTCCTTCTATCTGCTTCCCTTGTCGTAGAGGATAATAAGAAAAGAACAATTCCTGATCTTATGGACATGGTTGCTTCACGACTACAACAGCACACTCTGCATGCTTGGCACAATAATCACTTACACTTCCAATAAGTGCCCTGCAATTAAGAGGTTGTTTTCAATCATATATTACTTAAATTAAAAATGAAGGGTGCCTGAAGCAAGCGATCCACAAGTTTTTTAATTAGCTACCTCTTAAAAAATCCATAACCATGAGTTCCCAAGACCAAGGTATCAACCTCAAGTTTCTGAACTGCACTGCATATCACATCCTTGGCATCTCCGCACCCAACTACTCTCTCCATTTTCATCTGCACAAACTCATTGTCAAGGGTATAGGAAGCAAATATAAAAAGAAATTATTATATGGTTCTAAACACGGTGGTGGTCTGAACAATCTTCTCGTGACACAGATTAGTTAGACCACATGATCTCCAACTATGTAACAAAAGGATAAAATTATAATACATTTGCGGTTACGAAGTCCTTGCAAATGCCTTCAGCTCTTTTCATTACTGAATTAGCCAAATCCTTGCCGTGTTGTTCCATGGCTAAGATAGCATGACTGGAATACCCTGTAACATGACATGGAATCACCAATTAATATTACTGGAATTAGTTACACGTGAAAAGAAAAGAAGCCTTAAATAGATATAATTAACAAATATATTGGGGAGTGGGAAGAAAGCAAAACATGCATGCAACATTGAAGGAGTGAACAGGAGGAGGTGGCTTGACATAGAGGAGCACTAGTTTAACGTTAGGGGTGTCGGCAATAAGGTTGGGGATACACCAGGACAGTGCAAACATGCTCTCCTCGCTCTCATCCACAGCCACCATTATCTTTCGCTCTTTTCTCTCCATTTTCCTCACCCCAAATTAAGGAACCTGCTATGGGAACAATGGCTCTGGCCTTAAAAGGTAGAGATCGAACGGGTATAATTGAGATTTTCATTTAGCCGTGTGGATTTATAGAGGTTTTTGAGATTTATTAACCTTTATTTATTTATTGTAGGTACAAATATTTATCTCATTTGTAAATAATTAATTTAAGTTCCCATGGTATTAATCATGTATTTTTTATTAAAGATAATCATGTTTCAGTCACTTAGAATAATTATTAATGGTAAAAAAAAATTTTAAAAATATTTAACGTACATAATTACGTACTGAAAACTTAAACTCAGATTAAATTTAAATAACTTTCGTCAATTGATCTGCATGTTTGGTGATTCAATCACAAAATTTCAGGTAGTTTATCAATTTTAATAGATTTTTTAATTACACTTTTTACTCATAAGATTTAAATTTAAGAAATTTGAATTCAGTTTAAGGCAGAGTTTTTTCACATTTTTTAAACAAATAAATAATTAAAACCCCGTTCCGGTACGATCTTACTTTTTAATGAAAAAACATATTTGCTTTTCTGCTTTTTGGGTATAATGACGTTAATATGAATATAACATTTATGATTCCAACTAGCTGAAGTGGCCACTCAAATGATAGGGACTACTAACTACTTCAAATGCGAAATCATGACCCGACGTTGTTGTATTAAAATTTTGTTTTTATAAAATTATCTGAAAATTTTCTAACTATTTTTTATTCAATAGTTGTAAAATTTGATAACACCTTACCTTTTTTTTAAGGGGATAACACCTTGCTTATTATAGCAAATTTTAATAATTTCTTTACTTAATATCTACAACTAAATAAAATATTTCACATGATTCATGTGAGAAAAATATTTTAAAATCATCAATCATTTGTGCTCTTTTTTTCTCTGAAGTCCGTTTGTATAACTAAATAATTTTTTTATAACACAATTATAAGAATTAATCGCTTTCCATGGAATCATTACATTTTCACACACAAAATATATTAAAAAAAGTTTGCTTATAGGTTTTTATAATTATATTAAGGAGTTTTAAATAATTTTATCAAAACCTTCTACATTATTAGTCTCTCCCTAGCTCCTTATGTCTTTTAAGATTTTTTTTAATACTATGAACAATTACAGCTATTTAAACTTGTAATTTCATTAAAATCTCTAGTTTCTTTCTTAAGAACTATTTGAAATTATGTATATGTTTTGATTATCTTGCCTTGAGAGTTAAACATTTTCTTTTAATAAATTATTGAGAAAAATAATATTTTTAAAACAAAAACGAAACTATAAATAGAAATAGAAATGTTTTTTTTTTTAAAGATTGTAGAAAATCGAAAGGTAAGAGAGCAAACCCAGTAGCAATAAATATGTGTACAAAGACGGGGCCAAGAACACCAACAAAATTGAAACAAAGACGTGGCCAAGAATATGTGAACAAAAAACGAAGGGTAGAGCAAGCATAAGGTGTGAAGGCAAAAGCCACACAATGATAATAGTTTGTATTACAACATGTGAATGAGATTAACTTATCACGATGATTGTTGCCATTATCATTATCAAGATCATTAATTATCAGATCATATTTTTTAAATTATTATTAAACTTATTATCATCTTTATTTTAATTTTTGACTGTCTCAAGTATTAATCATTATTGTTATGATTATCATCATCATTATGATTATTGTTGCATCCACCATCATTACATGGCAAACTATTGTCTAATTGATGTAGTTTAACTAACAATTTACTAATTTGGTCATTCATCTAGTGATTTAGTAGCATGATTGAGTTGATGACATCTGAATCTAATAACAATCATAAAAAATGGAATTTTCACTAGTTTTAGAGTAAAATGCTATAATTTTATTCCAAATCAGGCGTGTTCTCTTACTATAGGGCTTTTTTTTTTTTTTTTTTTTTTTGTCTTCAATACAATAAAGACAAGGACCTTTGGCACACAAGATTCCAGCATGAGTGGTTCAACAGTACACTTGAAATCTAACATAAATCTCAAAAAACGCTGGTAAAACGGAACAGAAAAGGCAAACTAAGACTGGCTACAACGAATACAATAACTGGGTCACAGGGGATGAGCTGACACGAGAACAAAGCAAGGAAAACCCGCAAAGTAGAAAAGGAATACCATGAGTCCACAGCAATTGGGCTATTGCTTCATGTACTCTTTATGGAATGCTTTTTAACCTTTCGAAATGGTTATTCCGGAAGCTAAAAAGGGAGTACATTTTAGAATGTAATTTTACTTACATTTCGGGATGGACATTCCAAAAGGAAAAAAGAAGTGCAGGAAGCAACATGGAAAGTGTAGGAAACAATACCCTAGCAAAAGAGAAAGAGAAAGGAACACCAACACAGACTTCGATCCAAGTACCTATTGGGTCGTTTGAGCCTGTCCGTACTTTTTGGACCAAGGAGGTCTTGTTTTGACGAGATGGGCTTCTGAGCACAGTTTGGAGCATTTTTCTTTATTTTTTCCCGTGTTATCCGTTGAACTCAATTCCTTAGTTAGCTTATAGAAGAAAAAAAATGTGGTACGGTGAGAGACTGAGAGGGTAAGACTGAAAAATTGATCAATGTTTGAGATGAAATGAGATTTGAGATTGAACTTTGGGGGTAGGAAATTGACTGTGGGAATATTACCTCGTCCCCAATTGAACATAATTTTCATTGCTCACTCTTTTTTCAATTATTTAGCCCATAACATTGTTCACTCTTGGGAGAGCATCAACTACCGAAGAGAGGAATAGAGGATGATGCATCTTTACTCTTGAGGCTAACGCAATAGGCAATGAACCCAATGCGCCAACAGAGCTTTGAAATAGGCCCATACACTCCTCTCCTCTTATGGGAAATAGATTATTAAGTTGTGACAAAAAAAATGCTTTATATTATTTATAGGCAATCTTATCTAATATATTATATGACCTCAGTCTGAATGATATTATCCATACAAATGCATGAACTTTGAAGCTAAGACATCGCCATTCAACAACTAAGGATACCTTTCTAGTTTGCACTCCTTATCGAAAGAGTTAAATTTAAAAACTTTGGGTGAGTGATTGCTTTGCTCCCCCTTTATTCTGTTTATTAGAGGACATTTTTTAGTTACATTACAAAAGACTTGGCTTAAACCGAACTCAACATTGACAGCATTAGCTTGATCTAACAGTACGGAACAAACTTCGTTTTCAAACCACCACCACCAAATATTTCCCAACTTCCATAGATTAATTACAATGATTTTAGGCAAGGTAAATTACTGTATCCGTTTTCTTAATTTTTATAAAGTACAACTATTAATTATAAAATGATCAATTAGCATGGAAGTGAATTTCGCTGACCCCATTTATTTTTATTAATGATATTGGGTTTCTTATACGTGGAAGTTGCTATTTAGCTAGTGGCTAAATAACATGATCGTTAGGTGCCAAATTAGAATTTTAAGTTGGATAGATAAGGTCCACTTTTCTAAGTGTAAGGTTATTGTCCCCACAGGCGCAACTTAGTGCCGACCACTTGCTTACAGAATAGTTCCCATACGAAAGTGCAAATTCAATCCCCATTACTTGTGATTTGTGTGTTGTGACTCTTCTAAATGATAAGGATTGCTCATAATTGTTGGATAAATCCAGAATTTTTTTTACGGAAATGATAAGGATTTCTCAGTCTAATGATGCATTAGGGCTGTTAGCGTTTGTGATTAATCTAACTAAAAAGTGGGGCTTATATTTTCAAATTTCAGTTTGTTTTGAACGTTTGTTACCGTTGGTGAAGGATAATAGGTCCCAGATTTAAACCTGGAAAGAGCAATTTTCGAACTGTACGCGGAGGGTCACTAGGGAAAAAGTATCTCTGTGTCATAAATTTTCGTTTGATAGATGCAATAATTTGCAATCGTGCCCCCTTCCCTCCCAACCAGAAATAAACAAATAAAAAGGTCCACAGGATGTTTCATCTTGTTTGTTTTTTGTTTTTAATGTTAATCCTTCCTTCATTAAATTGAAACCAAACTCGTATTTTTCTTCTTCTTTTTTTTTAGGCATAGATGGGGTGTGAATTCGTCAATATATTTAGTATAATTTAGTTCCCTATTGACATAGGACGTGAAACCTAACGTAAAAAAAATGTTTACATCTTTTCATGTAAAACGTGCAACCACTTTTTAACGGATAATCAAATCCGTTGATGGGTAAGAATTTAGACAATTACTCAATGTCACGAGTTATTTACTTAATTTTTCAACCTTCTCCAAGACACTTTGGTTTATCACCACATCATATAAAATCAAAATACTGATTTGGCAACAGCAACCACTATTGTATAACGATTTCCCATTTGGAACCTTCTACTTTATTTTTCGCAACTGGGAAATAAGGAGGGGGAAAAAGTGATAAAAGGAAGATAACATTTTTGAACAGGCAATAGTTAGTTGGTGCACATTGGGATTTAAGATTTATTGTCAACGGATGCATATCTGACCAAACAACTGCAAAATTGAAAAGAGCACCTAATAAATGAAACATACTCCAAAATGTCAAAGGACGTATATAATAGATAGGTTAAAAATTAAATAGAAATATTAGGTTCACACTTTATAACACATTTTTTTAAATACAAAATTTTTTGTTGATTAAAATTTATTGAAAATCATAAAATTCAGTGAGTCTTAGATTATATTTAATCATTTTTCTTCTAATTTTATAATTGTTAATATGTTTTAATCAATAAAAAAATATATAGATGAGTATGTTACTAACACTCTTGAAAAATAAAATCTACATCATTTTCATTGGAGAAAACAAAATGGGAAATCTTGTGATATGATAGGCTCTATTTCACTCCTAGATATGCTTATGCTTTCCTTACAAAAGATTAGAAAAAAATATACATTTCTTTACACTTTTTTTTTCTCTTTCCCTATTTGCCATAGATTAAGACTTTTTTATTTATTTATTATAAGCAAGGAATCTGAATAAAATTAACTCGGTTGTTCAACAATCTTTACTGCTCCAAACCTAAAGGAAATTAGAGAATCTTTTTGTTTGATCTTGTGTTGCAAGCAAGTCCCTTTTGCCATGTTCATAAGGTCAAAGCTAGCCTTCGTGGTTAGGTTCTTTTGAAATTAGATCATATTGTTTTTTATTTTTTGAAAAACAAAACAGGGGTAAAATCGGAAATCTATTTGTTTTTGCTTTCATATATAAAGTCCAGAGTCCTGAGAAGACTGAGAAAGAGAGAGCATAGAAAGGAAACGAAAAAACAGAGTACCCGACAGAATTTGAAAATAAAGGCTGAAATTTGAAGAAACTGAGATCATTGGGTGTGAAATATATGGCAGAGGTTGTTCTGCTAGTCAATGATTTGAAATTACTTTCTGCGATTCCTCGTTGTAGAATTTGTCATGAAGAAGAGTTTGAAAGCGTAGAAACCTTGGAAGCACCTTGTGCTTGTTCTGGGACCGTTAAGGTAAGTAAACACATAATACATAAGACACAATTTCTTAATCTTAAGCACTTGTTTTTTTGTTTAAGTTATTATTATGCTTCCTTTTTTTTTTTTAATTCTCATCAATAACTGCGTTTTTGTTGCGCAGTTTGCTCATAGAGATTGCATACAGAGATGGTGCAACGAAAAAGGAAATACAACCTGTGAAATATGTCTCCGGGTATGAACTTTGATCATTCAATTTTCATTTTTTCTTTTGCACTTTGTGGCATAACGTTCATTTCATTCTGTTTTATTAAGTTATAATCAAATTTGATTTCTTGATGCCAATCAATTTGTTTTTTTTTATTTTTTTTTATAAAAAAAAAAGGAAGAAAGAGTTATCATTGTGTACCTAATTTTTGGTGTCGTTGTTATGGTGATTGGGTGTGCTACTGCTTCCCTATCTGATTTTGACATAGAAACGATAACAAGTTCCTTTCTTCCTTTCCCCTTTTGTTTACTTTCGAACTGCAGTTGCTTTTGTGTTTGTCTTTTGCTTAACTTTGCTCAATATTGAAGTCTCTCTTAATTAGTATACTATTTCAATATCAACACGTATTGGTTTCTCTGAAAGACGAACTTTCTCTTATTTGTCTTTTTTAGTTTTCGTTTTCATTTGGTATTGTTGGAAAAAGGGGACTAGAATTTTTATCATACGTGCAATGAACCGCCCCATTTATATCCCATTGCATATTTATATATTTCTACAAAGCTAGCTAGGTGTATTTGATGATTGCAAATTGATAATATTATTTTATTGTTTTTGCAGCAATATGAACCCGGATATACAGCTCCTCCGCCAAAGAAGTCTAAGATAAATGAAGAAGCAATGTCCATTATGTACTTTTCCATTCCCGCGTTCAATTTAATCAAAGTGAACTTATAACTAATTATTTAATCAATCATTTCATAATGTGAATTCTTGACTTTGCTACGTGAGAGGGAGCAACTAATAAAATATGTTGTATAGTAAAGCTGAGAATATTATTATTATATTTTTAAAGGGAGGAGGAAGAACCGTCAAACGCAAGAATAGAGATTATGGTTGAAGGAGTGGCAATGGAAAGCGATTACTCTGAATGCAGTTCTGCCGCTGACAGAAGCGCGTCTTGCTGTCGATCACTTGTAATAGCTGTAAGATTACATCTTATTAGCTTTTTTATTTTCACGCGTCGTGGTTTTTAATCAAATTCTCATTCATATTAATATTAGCCAAGGCTAACTGGCAGTGGAATGCGCTAGATACATGCCATACATGCCTTTAGTTGTGCAACAATTAATTAAGAATAAAACCAAGTTGCCTTCTGAAGTTGTGAAAAAGTAACGAGTCAAAGTCCACTCAGACTCCTTGTCGCAATTGCCAACTGCACTGCCAGTGGCGTTCAACTGGCATGGCTCCAAGAGTTTAAATTCACATTTTTCTCTTTCAAACAAACATGTTTTCTTGATGTGACTTTACTGATTAAGAGGGAACTTGTTGTTGACTCGTGTTTTAACCTGATAGTTAGAATTTCTCCCAACCTATATAATATTTTTTTTTTTAACCATTTGATGGCCGGCATACATTGAAGATTGAACTGCAGTGACATGTTTGACTAGGGTAAACTGCAGTGATAATGTAAACAAATTCTGAATTTATTTTACTTGTTAACGTGTAGACATGCTGAGAAATAACTAGCTAGTTAACCTGACTTTACATTATCACTGCAGTTTACACTAGTCTTACTTGTAAGACATCTTTTCGCAGTGCTCGCAAATGGAACGGAAGATTACCCATTTACACTACTTACTGTAAGTACTTGTTTTCCCTTATTAAATAAAAACAAACATTTACAATCTTTGCATACGGTCAGCTAAACTAATGAAACTTCATATAACATTTTTGATGCAGGTAATTATATTAAAGGCTAGCGGAATTATTATACCAATGTACATAGTTACCAAGATTATCGGAGCCATTCAGAACAGTATTTATCACTATCAGGATTCTGACTATGACGAAGATGACGAAAATGATATACAGCATAATGTAAATTCAAGAAATTTGTAGATTATTTGCTTATTAGTGTATCAGAGCATTATTTTGATGCACGTCAAATAACATTTTGCGGCATAATTTATGATAATGGAATTCAGATCGAAATGCACCTTGCCTTTGTCGTATACAATATTCACTGTAACCCACCCCGCCCAGCACTTGGGGCTTATGTTCCCGTTAGTTATTATTGTCATAAAAAAAGAATGAAAAGTATTAACTACTTGCAAATAGAAGGAACAACCGAGTTGGCATTTGTATTAACTTTAAAAAAATCTACTAGATAACCTGCAACACATGTACAATGGGTTAGCCTTCAATATTACCATTTTACGTGCAACTATTTACAAGCACACTTCCAACAAAACTAATATGGTGGACACATGTACAATGGGTCAGCCTTCAATATTACCATTTTACGTGCAACTATTTACAAGCACACTTCCAACAAAACTAATATGTTGGACAGCCAACATACAATCAAGACTCGGCCATATCTTATCAGGATTGATATCAACGTAGAATATGGCCATAAATTCAAAATAATGAATAACCACTATTAAGTGGATTGCTAATAATATCTGTCTTGAAATAATTTAACATCCTTGCATTAGTTCTCTTGCTTTATCCTGAAGTTCACTTAGGGAACCAATGCAAATGGTTTCCTGGAAGCTCAAATTTGTAGCAGCGTTATTCAATTTTTGAATGATTACTGCTATCTCATCAACCCAATTTTTATTGGGAGAGTTTGTTACAGTAGACACCTTTCTGCATTTACCATAAGTGGCCTCAAATTCTCTGGATTTGGCAGCAGCCTTCTGAAGCACAGAAGTTGGAAGTCCTGAAATAAAATTAATTTCTTTATTATAATATGAATTTGTTAATAATTATAAAACACATTAGAAAAACGAGGCTTAGCACATTCCTAGCAAAAAGTATAATTGGCATAACAATGGTAAATAGTTTTCCAGAGTGATCCAAAAGTCATGTATAGACATGCAACTCATTTTGATAATATATTTTAAGAATGTCAGCCTCAAGTTTAAGCTTCAATATAGCAAGGTTGGACAAAGACTTAATGTATAGCAAGCCTCAAGTTCGAGGTCCCAGAGTTCAAAGTCAATGAACCAAAAATTAATGAACTGCAGATGTTAACATGCCAACTATCAATCTCAGATTTGTCTCCTAAATTTAGTAGCAGACCTGTTGATTGGAAAAATAATGGTTCAAAATTGGGATCAAATACAACATACATTTTATAACTATGAGGTTTTTAAAATTTTAAGTATTAATTTTCTAATCAACAGTTATAATTTGGCACTTTACCACCCTTACTATAGAGGAGTATAACCCATGTTTGTCATATTTCAAAATAAAAAAACATACCAGCTATCCGAGCAACATTAACACCATAGCTCTTGGGGCAAGCACCGGGGGTAAGCCTGTAAAGAAAGGTGACTTCGTCTAAACCTGCAATTCCACTACCAACTTGGCATGCCATGTGGCAGAGACAGACCTTTACTAGCACAAAAAGCTAATTCAGAAATATGATTTAAGTTTGAATCTAAAACTGACCAAAACAGAAGATGGAACAAATTACTACACAATATCACTATAATGTAAACTTTCTATAGGATATCATATCTAAATGTCATGACTGGCAATCTTATGGGCAATCAAGTAAATTAACAAAACCAAGATTACAATGTTTCTAGCAAGCATTAGACAGTGAAAATTTACTGCTGATGATTACACTGGATAAAAAACTGGTAATACCTTCGGATCTTTGAGATAATCAACAGCTAATCGATGATAGTGGGTAGAAAACAATCCGCGACACTGCACCTTCCGCACAAGATGTTCTAATACTGATTCCCTGTCAAATATTTGAAATACGGAAGGCAGAATCAGGAGATGGACTCACCAGAAGCTATAAAATTAATGAAGAATACTGAAACCATAAGGGACAAAAGCATATCCCACAATAGACACTTACGCAATAGCTTGCCCATCAGAAGTTGCAGTCCCTCGCCCAAGCTCATCCAGAGCCACCAATGAATTACAAGTAGCTGATGACTACTCACCATCAAAAGTAGTACATATTTAGAAAGAAACAATGGTTTAACAAGATTGGACTCACATGCATCTGTAATGCATAACAAGCCAAATAAAAGGGCCAATAAAGCTTCATGAAATACACACAACTAATTAATCCACATTGCAGACAAAACATTATACAAATGAGTGAGTTCTAAAGAAAAAAAGACCAAGGCATAAAAGTTTTCTTGAAATATAATACTAGTAACTATTTTACAGTTGTGGTCTAGTGACTTACGAGAACCCAAATTTCAAGTGATACAAATTGATACTCAAAGGGGCATCTTACCAGCATTGATGCAGTTTCTGAAAGCTCAGTTAAAAATGTACTTTGGCCAGCCATTATATTATCTTTGGCCCCCATTCGAACAAAAATCCGGTCAACAGGGGACAAATCAAAACTTTCTGCTGGAACATCAGCTCCTACCTGCATAAGAAATTAAAAGTGTAACTCCACAGATAAAAAAAACTGGCTTATTTAAGACAAGACAAAATGCAAGGCCAATCTTTCTACAAAAGCCATGGCCCCCCAAGGTTTTTATGGCTCCTTTAATATTTATAAAAAATTATTGAAAATTAATATATGAATTTATTATGTTAGTTGGCATTAATTTAGAAAGATAAAAGAGAGAAGAAAGCAAAGTGTAAGTATCATAAGTAACTTGATGTGATAGAAAAAGAGATAAAGAGAATTATAAGTTTTAGTAGACTATTTTGATGTTGAGATCTACATATAATTACCCAAAATTATTTTATCTGTCTAACTTATTTCTTCTTATATATAACCTTTATTCACACACAAATGAAATAAATAACTAATTTATCAAAACTAATAAAAATAATTAAGCAGTAATTGTATTTAATAACATTATTCGCAAATCGCAATTGAAGAAAATATATAATTAACATATTTTTTTACTGTAAAAAACACATTTGGAAATGAGTCTATAATTAGAACAAGAGAAATTTATTTATCGTTTTTTATATAAAGAATCAAAAATAGTATTATTTTTGTATCAATATAGTTATATTTATTTTATTTATAAAAAATATTAGATATATATATATATATATATATAATATTAAAGTTTTTTTAGATTTTATGTATGCAAGAAAATTAAAATTTATTTATTAAGTTATCTTGGACGCCCTCAAGCCAAATTTCTGGCTCCGCCCCTACGGGCCCAAACAAAAAAGAAAGGCAAAGAATAGATAATGAAAAATGTAACAAGACTTGAAAGCTTCACCTGGGCCAAAATCACAGTCAAGCAAACTTGACGAAGAAGAGTTGACTTCCCCCCCATGTTAGGACCTGTTAGAAGAATAAAGCTAGCATGATCTGAACCACCAATGGTTATGTCATTGGGTACAAAGTCACCCTTGCCTAAGGTATCACTCCTAAGGACTGGGTGTCCCAAACTTTTAGCATGGAGGTAAGGAGCTTCTTTTGTACATAATGTGCCTACAAAACTAGGTCTACATGTTGGTCCTTCATAGTAGTCACCAGCAATTGCTAAACTGATCAAGACATCCAGTTCTGCAACATGTAATGTAATATCCAGTATAAGCCATGCAAAAGAAAGCTTTTACTTTTCTATTAAAATGCAGCTTAAAAAATCCATCTTTTAAAAACTCCCAAATAAAGGCACTTAGAGCACGTATCGAATCAAATAAAAATGCTAAAATAATAGAAATTGATTTTAGCTGGAAAAAAAATATAGGTAGTAAACAACAGCATTACACAAAGGGTAACTAGGGGAGCATGTATTACAGAAATGCATCTTCCCCAATTATGCACTTTTTCTTTTAATCTAGTAGTCACCTTATTATTGAGAAGAAACTTGGTTTAAGATAAACTAAATTCCCTCCATGGGCAGCTGGAAAGTCATTATAATAAAAATTACAGCTTGTGAACTTTATAGTGGGTGTGAGCTAGTAACTGGATAATTGCACATCCATGACAAAATGATTCAAAAGGACCACAATATGTACCTGCAGTTGTAGACACCAACTGCTTCCACTTGGCGTGATGTTCACAAAAACGCCCAATTAATCTCTGCAATGTACTTTTCAACAAGGACTCCTTTTCAGATTCAGCATGGGAGAGCTCTCTTAAGAAAACTTTAATATCTGGAGACCAGTATCTAAAGAAGCCCTGCATGTACCAGATAGGGAAAATGAAGAATTCACTTATGTTGACAATCATATATGTAGACGATAATGTATCAAGCAAGGAGTAACCTGCAATTTCTTAGGGATTAATTTTGTAATCGTAAGTGGTGCCCACAAAACCAACTTGTGAGCAGAGGATTCTCCAAGCTTTATAAGCACTATTTAAGCCATATCTCTACTACCACGCTTGAAATGGCAATTAAGACAGCCCCCAAAGAGGCCGCAACTAAGGTAGGTCAAGGGTGACAGCAATTAAGGCGGCTTTCCAACACTCCCTCATGCCCAAGGCTACTAATCTGGAGCATGGCAAATGCAGGTGGCCCAACAATAGATCTAGGATAGGCTCTATAATACCATCTTAGCATTTGGACTTAAGGCCTAATTCAATCCTACAAAACTAGTTCGTGAGGTGAGGATTGCCCAAGCTTTACAAGCTCTATTTAAGCCATATCTCTAGTCAATGTGGGACTAACCACCACCCTTGAAACTGCAATTATAGCAGCCCCCCAAAGAGGCCCCAACTAAGGCAGGCTAGGAGTGACCACAATTAAAAAGGCTTTCCAACAATTATTTGCAAGCTGACAAACAATGAAATATTATTGTAGACTCAATTTATAGAAATCAAATAGATAATTCTATATAGTTTTGCATTTAATTGAGATAAAATTTTCAGAGCATTGTTTGTCTTCTTACTTTTCTGGATGAGCGCAGTTCATAATCTCGAGGAATATTCTTAGACAAATTTTCTGGAACTTCCAATAGGTATGTATCCTTTCCAACATTGACATAATTAATCTGTAATAGATAAATCAGAACATTCAAATTTCGATTTTATCCAATATAAAAAGATTAAACTCCAATTGTTTCAATCGGGATCTTACTGTTGTGCCTCCAAGTAGTTTCCTTTGTTCCTTAAGATGCTTCAATAAACTGGACTCAATCTCTTTAACCGCCTTACAGGCTAAGTCATACTCTGTGTCAGCTCCTTCCCGAGGTACTATACGCCCAGAATTATTGGCTTCCACCCAATCAAAGGCATCCTTGAAATGATTAAGATCCATACAAACATCAGGAAGAACTTTACCTGCAATTGACAGCATTCAATACATCAAACAGCAGCTCCAGAATAATTTTATGACATATTTATTGAGACTACTGTACCCGGTGTTAACAGATGATGAAGTTGTCTAGATTTTACATGACTCAAAATGACACCAAGTGAAAAGCATGCTTGAGCCATCTGTTCACAACCACGCAGAGCTAAAATAAACTCTTGCAGTTGCTTCTTAGATGCATCCTCGTACAGAACCACTCTATTAGCATTCCTTCCACTAGCTTCACTGCATTCATGAAAATCAAGGTGCATATATAGTTAAATACTTTAGAAGATGGTGACAATCAGTATGGTCCATATAGGTATCACAGAGTTGTTGCACAATAATTTTTACCTAGAGGAAAAGATGCGGGCAAGCAACCGCTCCATGTCAGGTAGCTTGGATAATGCTTTTCGAAATTCTAGTGCAGAAGGTAGATTAACTCCCTAAAAAGCAAATCATATTTCAAAAACACTCTATTACAAATTGGTTCTCTCTGATGATTATCATCAGCTCAATCTAGCCACATATATCATCTAGTAGATGCCAACACCGTACATAACACCAACCTTCTATCTTATTAACAGTTCAAAGGCAACATAAATAGAAATGCACATTTTCAAAACAAGCTTTAAAAAATACCCACATAATGTATTATTGAACGCATTACATATACCCATATTATATATATAATTGAACACAGCAAATCAAGTAAACTGCTAGATCTGAGGTCTACATGGAACAAGGGGTACGTTTCCCTAGGAAATAAGAGGTTAGTAACTAATTATGCCATAAACACAAACTAATATGATAAGGAGATGTGTTTTCAGATTTATTTGAAATGATCACAATATCCCATGACTAGTGCTAGACTGCTAGTAGTCCAAAAAGAGATACCAATTAAAAGATTGAACATTCAAAAGTGGGCCAACATGAAAGTTAATACTAAAAAAATGCAAACAAGAATAAACAAGTATAACTACCTAAAATAAACAGTCTTAGCCCTGCTTAACTTAACTAGTGTATGATATAGTGACAGGGCCTCTGTAAAGTTCATTCTATCTTGAAGGATCGTCAGAATCAGAAGCAAAATGCATAATCAATGAACCTACCTTCAAACCTGCAACAGCTTCCTGGCGTTCCTTAATTGACTCCACGTGACATAATGGTCTTGCAAGCCAAGTCTTTAGCAATCTCTTTCCAAAAGCAGTAACACATTGGTTTAGTTGGGCATAGAGCGTGCTACAAGAAGCATCATTATTTCAGTACAATTATACACATAAATTATCCATCTTATCTAAAATTGAAACTGTGCAGATAACCATATGACAAACATACCCTGAAGAATCTCCATTCCTGCTATTCTCAAAAATCTCAAGATTCTCCAGGGCAGCCGCGTCAAGAACCATGTAGGGTTTTGAAGCAAGATCACCAAAAGCAGAACAAGGAAGTAACTCAAACTTTGCAAATCTAAGCAATCTCTCGTCTAGAAAAGCCTGTCTCAGATAATAGAGAGCACCACCTAGTGCTGAAAGTGCACTTCTACTGTCGGCACCTGTTTTCACCAGCTCCAGTAAAACATCTGGCAGGCAATCTAACTCATTATTGTTAACACTAACATCATTAGAGTTCCCATAAATTCTCTTCAATTGATCCACAGTTTCGTCGGCATCCCAGAATTCCACAATTGGAACTAATTCATTCACTAAAGGATTTCTGGTATGCTTCAGCAGTACTCTCTCCGTTTCAGCACTGAGTAGTTTAGCAGGTTTCACAATTTCAACAGGCCTGATCTCAGATAAGATACAGCACAAAACACTGCACTCCAAATCATCCTTAAACTGCCAAACAGAGAAGTCAACTCTATTTTTACATAAGTGATAATATGAGAAATTATCAAATTAATTAGGTCTATGTTTGGTAGCATGCATATTATGCTTACTTTCCAAATGAGTTCATGAAATTTTAAAATTACAACTAATCTCTAAAGTAAATGGAGGAAGGACCGAAGCAACCAAATGAATAATTAATTTTTGAGCAAACACATCATACAGCTACCAGCCCCAATCCTGGACATATCAACCCCCAATCCCCACACACCTCAATCTCTTTCCATTCCCAATAGAAGTAGAAGAATTAGATACTTCACAGCTAGATGGCATTTGCAGATCTCATCCAAGATTTGGAATAAGTTTATGCATTAATAAAATTTAGCCAGAGAATTATAATGAGTCTACAGATTCATACCTGTCCAAGAATGACTCTACTTGTGGCAACATCAACTATACAAACACCATAGATAAGCTCTGAAACTTCAGTTGAGTGATTTTCGTGATGCTCCGTCAGGGCCATTAAATATGCAGCTTCAGGGTTTGCTGACAGCAACTCCCCATCTGTTAATGTACCTTTAGTAACCACTGAACATATTTCACGCCTTACAACCTAGAAGGAAAAATAAAATCAAAGTTAGAGACCAATGTTCCTCTATCAACACTAGGGTTAGCAAGAAAATAACTTACAAAATAAAGATATAAAACAATATTCACTCAACACAGTATAAGGCACAACACAAAAAAACAGAAGAAAAACAATGACTTCTCTGGTTATTGTGAGATGTAATCAGACCTTATCTTTAGAGCCCTTCTCCTTGCGACGAAGCTCCAGCTGTTCAGGTGTTTCAGTCTGCTCTACAACAAGAACTCGATAACCCTGCTCAACCATGGAAACTTAGTAAGTTCCTCCCAAGTTGCAGGTTGGCTTGTAAGACAAGTTAATTAGTCTGTATCAGAGATGAAAAGAGGGGGGGAA
>PYAF01002464.1:152945-178671 GCA_007407185.1 Glycine tomentella
TTAACAATAAATAAACATTCATATATTCTATTTTTATAAATTACTAATATTATAAATTATTATGTTAAATGAGAAACAGGTTAAACAAGTAAAGTAAATAATGCAGCCGCAGTAAATAAATTTGATATATCTAGCCTGGTAAAAAATATAAATTATTTTTTCTCGAACTCGTTATACTGATATAAATTTTCAGTATTTTCTATAATTTTAAATCTATTTTCAAATAGTTTATATTATATAAAAATTACGAATTACACTCATTATTCCGTCATAATTCCATTCCATTTCTTTTAAAAATATTTTATTGATAAAGTTGTAAGTATAAAACTTGATCATAACACGTAAATCATTAACGTGTACATGATAAATCTTATATTTTAAGGATAATTTTAAAAAATAATACAAATTACTAACAATTTTAATGTTATTAATTTCATGAAGAATATGAATTAATTAAGAGAATCTTATATTTAAAAACAAATTATCATATATATTTTTTATAGTGTCAATCAACATAAGAAATGTTCATCTATAGTTTTTCTTTGAGTAGACCTGATTTAGATATTTGAAGGAAGGTATTTATAGATGAAAAAATATGATTAGGAGTGAAAATATTACTATAGATGACCAACTAAGTTTTTGGTAAAAATTAACGATCCACAAAAATCAAAATTGATGATATTTTTCACCAACAGCGTACCGAAAAGAAAACAAACTAAATCCTAAATTTTGATGATTTATTAGCAAATATTTTTGGGACATATTGGTATTGGCAGTGGAGTACTTAGCAACAGTGGCAGGGGATATACCGAGACCAAGATAGAAAATATCAGATGATGCGACTTCACAAACTGTATCATCGCTTTACTCTTCTCCCCTCTTTGCTCCCTTCTAATTCCTCTCTTCTTCCTCTCGCTCCTCCGTTGCGCCTCACGCTCCGTCACCGGACCGCTGCCAACTTCGCTTCCATGGCTTCCTCGCGGTTGCGCAATTTAGCACCTCTTGCCGCTGCACCCGCTGAAGACGCCGCCGCGGCTGCCTCCATTTCTTCCTCTGCCAACGCCGCTGCTTCCGCTGATTACGATGGTTAGCTCAACACGCATTTCTTCACTACTGTTTTTTACGGTTCTCCAGCAAAATTATGTTCAGCTTGTTTTTTCTTTCTTTCTTACTCAGCGTTTCGATTCCGGAAGCGTGGAAATATTGATGCTCTTATTAATCTTTTGACGCATGTTCACGCGATTGATCGATCACATAGTGATAGAGTAAAATTTCAGCTCCATGATTTTTGTTCTAGTTCGCTCAATTATCTTTCTGATACCGTGAAAATACGAAAATATCATCACTATCACCGTAATTGAATAACCGATTGTTAATACTCTATTAATTGTATCAATGAACTTATTTTGCAAATCTTTTGCAGTTAGTGAAATATTGTGTTTAATTCGATGATTTGTCACCTTTTTCGTTGATAGACTGATAGTATAGAGTTTTACATGAACAATGCTAAAGTTTGAGCTACTGATGATTAGTTTGGCATATGAAGCGAAGAGATTCACTTCATTTTCGGTCATATAATCCTTGGTGCTTATGTATTGGAGCCTCAGTCACATAGTATTTTGAGCTTCTGATTGGACTAGAACATGGACATAGTTGTAAAATGCATATTCACATCTATATTATTTTATGTTAATAATTCAGGTGTGTAATAAATTAAAAAATACATATGCTTGTGACAAAAAGGAGATTTCACAAGAATTATGTGAATTCGGATTCCTAGAATGAAAATATAAATTGTTTGGATTGCTTTACTGTTTCTAGTTGCTGACCCTTATTTTGATTGACCAATGCTAGATGAGTCAACTGTAGGAGTAAGGTATCACGTCCCTCCATCTGTGATCAGTGATATTGTTGATGCTCCACCTGTACCTGCATTGTCATTTTCACCACTTAGGGACAAAATTATCTTTCTCAAGCGAAGAGCTTTACCTCCACTGGCAGAAATAGCAAGGCCAGAGGAAAAGTTGGCTGGTATACGTATTGATGGAAAGTGCAATACTAGGAGTCGCATGTCATTCTACACTGGTATAGGGATCCATCAAATTCTTCCGGATGGTACATTAGGGCCAGAGACTGAGGTGTCTGGTTTCCCCATTGGTGCTAAAATAAATTTTGTTTCTTGGTCTCCTGATGGTTGTCATTTGTCCTTTAGCACTCGTGTGAATGAGGAGGACAATGATAGCAGTAAACTCACAGTATGGATTGCAGATGTGAAAACAGGGATAGCTAGAAAGTTGTTTCAGTCACCTAATGTACATTTGAATGCAGTTTTTGACAATTATGTTTGGGTAAATAATTCTTCATTGTTAGTTTGCACCATTCCATCATCCCGTGGAGCTCCGCCAAAGAAACCTTTGGTTCCCAGTTGCCCAAAAATTCAATCCAACGAGGAGAGAAGCATTATTCAAGTAAGAACATTCCAGGATTTGCTGAAGGATGAGTACGATGAAGATTTGTTTGACTACTATGCCACCTCACAGCTTGTTTTGGCTTCTTTGGATGGTACTACAAAAGAAATTGGCCCACCAGCTGTTTATACATCTATGGACCCTTCCCCTGATCACAAGTACATTTTGATTAATTCACTTCACAGGCCATACTCCTTCATTGTACCTTGTGGAAGATTTCCAAAGAAGGTAGAGTTATGGAGTGCTGATGGAAAATTAATCAGGGAGCTCTGTGACTTACCCCTTGCTGAGGACATTCCAATTGCATTCAATAGTGTGCGAAAAGGGATGCGTTCCATTAATTGGAGAGCTGATAAGCCGTCTACTCTTTACTGGTACTGAGATGAATTTTAAATTTATATTTTCTGCTGGGGCATGTGCATTGGGGACTTTACAAATTACTATAATTGAATTAAACTTATAAGGCATTTATTTATTTAAATTTTATAATTTAGACATTTTAAATATGCAGTTGTGTTTGTTTTCACTATTTTCTCTGAAAATTTTTAAGTGCTTAAAAATTTAAACTTCCCAAGAGTGTCTTCAATGTTCAAGTTCATTGACATGCAAATATTACTAAACATGCACTTTATAAGAGCAATCTTTCTGGTCTATAGCTGAGTTTGCCTGTATACACATGTATTATCCACTTGAAGGGCATGAGCGCAAACTGGATGCATGAATTATATATAAGTATGGAATTATTTATTGTTATTGATTGACAGTTTAATTATGACATATCATGGATATTTTTATACACATTCAGAGAGGCTAAAGTACATTTATAGTCTCCCCTGCAAAAATAACATTGATGTTGATTTTGCATCATATATATTTGAGGATGTGTGCTCATGGAATATTATGTTCAGGTATTTCAAATATAGGTTTATGTTGTTTTCTTTTACTGAAGAACTCGTGTTGTAGGCAATGTTGGATTACATATGGTTATTTTCTTCAACTGACATCAAGTGTTCTCATCATTTGCACTTCTCTTAATTAGATGTTTCATCCTTCAAATACAATCAAACTTAGGACTTCTTTTATTCAATATAAAATTCTGAATGTTTTTTCCTTCATTTACGTTATTGATTTTATAGTCCCATTTGTTGTATGTGGATCTGTTTTTGATTTATGTATCTGTTTAAATTGCTTCATTTGAGGTTTCTAGGGTAGAAACTCAAGATGGAGGTGATGCAAAGGTGGAAATTTCTCCTCGTGATATAATTTATACACAGCCTGCTGAACCACTAGAAGGTGAACAGCCAACAATATTACACAAGCTTGATTTCCGCTATGGGTATGGATACAATTTATTGATTTGCATTGGTTTCTTGTCTTTATATTTATCTGCGTGTCAGTATAGTCACAATGACATATATGGACGTTATTGGATCCTTTTCCAAAACCAGTCATTGCTTCTTAGTATTGCAAATATGCTTCTGACTGTTGAAACTGGTTTGCATGCTAAGTCTTGTGTGTTTTCAAATTGTCTATCCTAATGCTGTACTTGCTATATCTTAATCATCATGACCAACATTTGGGTTGGTTTGCATGCCACTTACATGGTCTGGACACAATTATATTGTGCTTACCTTCTAAAGTCTGCGACTATGTTTCTGCTTTCCATATCTACAGAGGGGTTTCATGGTGTGATGATTCACTGGCTTTGGTATATGAATCTTGGTACAAAACACGGAAAATAAGAACATGGGTAGTCTCTCCTGGATCTGAAGATGTAGCTCCACGCATCCTATTTGATAGATCTTCAGAAGATGTGTACTCTGATCCGGGCTCTCCTATGATGCGGAGAACTCAAGCTGGGACATACATTATTGCCAGGATAAAGACGGAAA
The DNA here is from genome assembly GCA_007407185.1 of Glycine tomentella. Lineage (NCBI taxonomy): Eukaryota > Viridiplantae > Streptophyta > Magnoliopsida > Fabales > Fabaceae > Glycine > Glycine tomentella. Next base: position 157,306 of record PYAF01002464.1, read on the forward strand.
GTGATGAAGGAAGATATATTATACTGAACGGGATTGGTGCTACACCAGAAGGAAACATTCCATTCCTTGATCTGTTTGACATGTAAGTGTCTTAAATTGCTGTTTTTTGTTTCCCATATGTTCTCAGTCCTCACAGATTCTCATTTATGATATAATGGTTTGAACCAAAATGTTACAGAAATACAGGTAAAAAAATGGAACGAATCTGGGAGAGCAATAAGGAAAAGTATTATGAGACTGTTGTTGCTCTAATGTCTGATCAGGAAGAAGGGGATTTGTATTTAGATAAATTAAAGATACTGACTTCTAAAGAGTCAAAAACTGAAAACACCCAATATTATTTTGTTAGCTGGCCAGATAAAAAAATAGTTCAGGTTACAAATTTCCCTCATCCATATCCTCAGCTTGCATCATTGCAGAAAGAGATGATCAGGTATCAAAGAAAAGACGGGGTTCAACTTACTGCTACGTTATACCTGCCACCAGGTTACAATCCATCAACAGATGGCCCTTTGCCATGCCTGGTCTGGTCTTACCCAGGAGAATTTAAAAGCAAAGATGCTGCTGGACAAGTTCGTGGTTCTCCAAATGAATTTGCTGGAATTGGCTCCACATCAGCCCTTCTTTGGCTGGCTAGAAGGTATTGATTGTCTTTGCCAATTATGGGTGTTGTTTGTCTGTTTCTGATTTAACATTATTTTACTTGGTTTCTGTGTTCCCCACTCAATAAATACTTTGTGATATATAAGCTGGACTGTTCTTTGAATACTGCAGGTTTGCAATTCTATCTGGGCCTACCATTCCTATTATTGGCGAGGGTAATGAAGAGGCAAATGATAGGTAACTTGATAATGATATTGTTATAGCTGTGTGATCTATACTTATCACTAAATAATTGTTCTCGAGCACCATGAATTTTATTCTCATTTTCTCTTCAAATTGGTGATTAAAATTTTTGGACTTGTGAGGCTTTGGCTTCTTTTGTTCTTCAGCGTGTTCAAATTTTGCTGTGAAGTAATCATTTCTCATAACTAATAAAGCTTTAGTGTGTTTATCTGATATAAAACCAAATATCTACGTTCCAGGTATGTAGAACAATTAGTTGCAAGTGCAGAGGCTGCTGTGGAGGAAGTTATCCGGCGTGGGGTAAGCTTTATGTTTACTGTATAGAGAATATGAAGTTTTTAGTCTGACAGAATTATGATGATTCAAGATATTTTGGGTTGTCACTTGTCACATCTAGGTGGCTGATCCGAAGAAAATAGCTGTTGGCGGACATTCCTATGGTGCGTTCATGACTGCTAACCTCCTGGCACACGCACCACATCTTTTCTGTTGTGGAATTGCTCGTTCTGGTGCTTACAACAGAACACTTACTCCTTTTGGTTTTCAGGTATTGACTATAATGGCTTTTTTTATCCTTCCAGTTCCTATAAATTGTCTTTTCTTTTGTCCTACAGTTCTTTCTAATCTGCTTTCACACCCTATTCTTGAACTGCATGTTACCTTGTGAGTGTATTTTAGAATGAGGGTCTTATGTCTTTCTCCACTTCTTTCTGTAGAATGAAGACAGAACTCTTTGGGAGGCCACTAATACTTATGTAGAGATGAGTCCTTTTATGTCGGCTAATAAAATTAAGAAGCCCATCTTGCTTATTCATGGGGAAGAGGATAATAATCCAGGAACATTAACCATGCAGGTAAGAGAGGAATTGCTGCCTGAACTATTCTTATAAGCTGTGACAATTAATTGGCTATTGCTGTATTTTTATATTTTGGAAGAAACCTGGAGTCTTTCTTTAGCCAATTGCTTGCTGCTTACCCTTTATCCTGCTATGCAGTCAGACAGGTTTTTCAACGCTCTAAAGGGTCATGGTGCTCTTTGTCGGCTGGTGATTTTGCCTCATGAGAGCCACGGTTACACTGCCAGAGAAAGCATCATGCATGTGCTTTGGGAAACAGATAGATGGCTGTATAAACACTGTGTATCAAACAGTTCTGATGCAGTAGAAGACCATGCTACTGGCACAGTCAAAGAACAAGTTAGCAAAGGAACCACAGATGCTGAAAGCAAAGTGGTTGCAACCAGCGGAGGTGGCAGTGGAGAGGTGTCTGATCTTGAGTACGAAGAATTTCATTCTCTGCCGAGATCATCCTTGTGGTAATCACATTTTCAGTTTTAAATTTTAATTCCAATAAGCACCTTCAACTTAAAGTTAATTATTTCTTGATAATGGTAAATTTGCGAACAGTAAATCCCTGTATAGCTTGGATATATTCTTGCCACCTTGTGAAGAGTAGTACGTCAGCGTGCCTGCTTGTTGCTATTTTATTTAGATGCAACTTTCGCATTTCACAAGCAACCAAAGAATTTAGACAACAATAGTAAAACACATTAATGATTCTTATTGCTTATTTCTCCATATTTGCATACTTTTTACCTTGAGCTTTTAATGATGTAGAAGAATGATCTGATTTCGGACTGCCAAGGACTAGAATAGAAGCATCCAAATGATGCATGTGGAAGACAGAGCAGCAAGATAACCTTCACTGTGAGAATGGAACACATTAAAATTGACAGGTTTCACTTGCATTGCAAGTGCGGGGATACCAAATACACTCCATGATATGATGTAATCCTTTAAAACTACTATAGCAATAATCGCATTGCTGGTGCAGTGACAAGTTGCCAAAATATCTTCATGATTTAACAGGATGATTCATCATCTGTTGCTAGTGTTTTCAGAAGGCTCCATAGCGGCTTAGCTGAATAATTTCACAAAGCAATCTAATATACTTGAGGAATAACCACACTACTCATTCTTCCTATGCTGTTTGAGCTTGCTTCTGATCTTGCCTTCCTAATTATGGAGTTGTGATTCTTTTTACTGCATATACAATTGTACTCTAACGGCAAATCTAGGAGCTTGGAGTGATATTTGTTTACATAAAAACCCTACGTATTTTTGCGGGGCAAGTCCGAGACATTCAACATTTTCCCGGATAATTGAGAAGTGAGGCTTGAGAATATAACTTTGTGACGCACCTACCAAAGCTCGATTAAGAGTATTGATTTGGATTCTCTTGGTCGTTGAATAATTGGTCTTCAATATTGGATAAAATATTTAGTTCCTATAAATAGAATAATGTTTATTTTTTAATTTTTAAAAAATGTTCTTTGGTTTCATTTATAAAAATGTGTATAGCGTGTTTTTTATTTTAAAAAACAAGAGAACAATTTTTTTCTTTGTGAATTATAATACTACTTTTGACAAATTTATAAAGACTAAATATATTTACTTTTTGAATATTTAAAGTCAAATTTGTTTCAGAAAACGTTCTGTATTATTTTATGTTTCTTAGTAATTATAATGTTTTGACGTAGTCTTTTGTTTTAAAGAATTTATACAGAAAATAATGAAAATGAAAAAAAAATGTTTTTTTTTAATAAATCAAACCAATAAATTTTGTTTCTAATGTGAGGATGGCTAGAATTGCATCGTGACGCAGCCTGTATTGACGTGTTTCTAATGAGAGGAATCATCTCTGGTAGGGAAAAAATTGAAGGGTGAATTTAAGTGAATTACTTTGTGTCTTACAAACAGCTTCATATTACGTAATCCCCACAGTGCTGTCCACTATATTTTTTCCCCCTTAATACTGAATGTTCTACTTGTAAGTTGTAAAGTTCAACAACAGAAACATCTGTCTTAGAGTAAACACTTTATTTAGTTGTAAAAACTAATTAAAAAGATAAAAGAATATTAAAAACATCTCCATTCGTGCACTTGGAGGAAAATAACTTTGCAATAAAAAGCAACAAAACAAGATTTATATAAAAAATTCTACCGGGTAACTTGTAACAATAATATAGTCCACGACTTGGTGCAAAAACCTTATGGCCTTAGAATCTTAGAGTAAGGCAGCTCAACTGCATATTAAGAGCCAATTGAATATATAGAGAAAAAATGTATAAAAATGGAGAGCTTTGGCACAAAACGTGGCCACTTTTATTCTTCATCTGCGACAACACCAATCTCACCCTTTTCCAGCAAATCATAAAATGTCCTGGTTTTTCTCTGTTCATTCCAGTGATGCATCTTCCAGACACTGCCAGCAGCTAAACCAAGTACCATTCCGATACATATCTCCTTCACAACACTTGGTCCTTTCAATGTAGCATGAGCAATCCTAGGACCAGGCCCATTTGCTTCACTGTCTTTCAGCTTGTCAATTCTACAAGTTACAAAACCCTGACATTTTAAATAGCTTAAAATATAAAACTAGAAATGCAGATGCAGTTCAAACTTCCCTAACAATCATGCAGGCTGACGGTAAGTGAACACATGGTGATTGGTGAGTAAAGGGAAGAAGTTTACCTTTCCCCCTTGATCACCCCAATAGTGAGGCATTAGGGGGTTTGGGCGGGGTGGTGGTGGTGAGGGAGTGAATAATATAAAAGTAAAATTGCTCCGTAAAAATAACAAATAGACTTTGATTACAGATCCAAATCAAATAGGACTGTAGGAGAAACCAATTTCTATTTCTATGTCTTGCTTTTGCTAATTATTACAAAAATGCTTTGTCTTTACCGTTCCAAGTTGCTAACTGAGTGAGTCGCGTGTGTGAAAATGTGACTCCATCGTCTAACCTTCCTCTCCCCCTCCCTTCTCTTCTTTTTTATTTTACTGACAAACTACAAACGTATATGAATCTGATCAAAGGAATTCACGTAAGATTGAGGCAAGGCAACTATTCAAGAACAGGCTGGGTGGGAAGAAAATTGCAAATCCTTTGCTGGGATAAATCATACAAACTGAAAGCAATATTAAATCATACAAACTAAGTAATGAAATGGAAGTTATAGCTATACATCCTCAAAAGCAAGTTATATCCTTGATCCACTTGTTCAACCTAACCAAAGTATCAGTTCATTAAACCTTTCCCTAGCTAGGTTGCAAAACTTTCTATAAAAAAAATCAATTTTAAGAATTCATAGAAAGAAACAAAAACATAGAGGAATCCTAGTTTTATTTTAGGGCTTCTGCCTTACCCTATTTGATTTATTTGCATCACATGAAAGGAACCTAAAATTCTAATATGGCTGCGAATTTACCATCGTCCGTTTTCAAAAAATATTCAGTAAATCATAGAAATAAACGGAATGAACAATCCAAACAGCGAGTGAGGAAATTAACAGAAATTAGGAAATTGATCGAAATCTACAACTAAAACAAGAATCGAAGACATAATATCATAGCGAAATTAGAGGACCAACCAGAGGTTGAAGCTCAGGATCTCATACACCATTAGAATTTCTAATACACCATTCATAATAGTTCATTTCCAAAATTACCCTTCACTTTTTTGTAGCTTTTATAAACGGATTCGTATATATGGATTTACGGATCCGTAAGATTTTTTTTTTTGTATGTACGGATTGGACTTACGGATTGCCCAATCCGTACATGCAAAAAAAAAAATCTTACGGATTCATGAATCGGTAAATTCTTTTGGATTCACGGATCCTTAAGAATCTTACGGATTCGTTAATCCGTAAGCATGAATTATACGGATCCGTTTATAAAAGTTACAAAAAAGCGAAGAGTAATTTTGGAAATACACTGTTCATGAATGGTGTATTAGAAATTCTTATGGTGTATGTAGCGCATCCCTCGGTGGTATTGGGGAAAAAGTGTATCAACACTTTGGACTGCTGCGGCACTTCGGCTGGGCCTATCTAGCCCAATCCAATTGCATTTCGGCTGAAATACTGGCCCAACTGTGGTGCGCGTTAATAAAGCAAGAGCAAGCACGAATCATCAGTCTCAGCTTCAAAAGTTGCCATGGCAATATGATTATGAATACATATATGACGATATTTTTCATTTTAACATAATTTATTTCATATTTAAATTTACAATTTGAATTTTAAATCACATGATTAAAATATATAAATATTTATCAATTCGCCAATTCTACTTGTTGGTTAATAATTTCACCTCTATCATTTCTAAAGATTGCACCAGAACCAATACTGGCTTCACATGTCTAAAATGTAAAATGTCTAATTTTAAAGCCAGCGTATATTTAGGAGATATTTATTTCAAGGTAACAGTGTATTTCTAGAAATATTATAATTAAGAACAATTATTTTTGGATATGTTTTGAAAAATCGTTTAGTTAGACTTTAATATTTTTAAGAGTATTTTTAAAACTGCTAATGGCATATTAAAACTAATAAACGAAAAAGTGCATTGGATTGCTTCTGTATGTGAATTTATAAGTTATAACCCTTTCTAAATACTACTAGTATTTCGGATTTTGTTGTGCGGGTGACGTAAAAACCCCATTAAGTTGTATTCAGCAGAATATAAAATCCTTTCCATTGGGACACCTTGTCGACCATTCAAGGTAATCAAATGAGACAGCAGCTGTATATTAAATATTTAATCTAAATTTATATTTAGACTTAAATTTGAAATTACAAATTAAATTAAAATGATCTCATATCAGTTATTCACACTAGATGTTTCTTTAGAAATAATAAATATTTAAATTGAAATAATGAAAAAAATAAAATCTAAAACATCGAAAAATAATTATATATATGTACGACCTGAACATGTTTTTTTCCGAGTGCATCGGAGAAGAATAATGATATTGGGTGCATGAAAATTATGAGTCTACTCTCGGTGACTAAAGAGGTTGAATCGCTTGGACTTTATTCATATTAAAAAAACAATTAGAAAAGGTGGTGAATGAGTCACGAGGGTTTAGTTAAATAATAAAGTAAAATAATTAAGAAAATGATGGACTTGGGTTAGTTAAAGAATAAATAACATATTCCTGACACTACAATTCAATTAGAAACTTGCATGTGAGGGTTGATTTTTATAATGATTAACTGAATCTATTATTTCTTTTATTTTTAAATTTCTTTTAGATAAAGTTTTTTTTTTTTTGTATTTCATTTATTTAACAAAGTACTTTATGTACTGTTTAAAATTTCTTCCTTTTAAGTATGAAATGATTTTTTTTCATTGAGAAATATTTAGTATTTTTTGTGGATTAAAATTGACTCAAAATCATATTTTTGTGGGTTATATTTTATTTAATGAATCTTTCCCTAATATAATTTTATAATTTTTAATAAATTTTAGTCAATAAAAAAGATTGCGTTAGAAAAAACATGTTGTTATTTTTTAATACTGTTTTTTCATTTTGTTTATTTTTTTGTAATTTTTTTTATCATTTTTTGGGTTTGATATATCGAAATAAACTATTGTCATATATGATATTATAGATGCGCTTAAAAATTAGTTTTCTCTCTCAAAATTATCCATTCTGTTGGGCCTGCTTGTGAAGCCCAATAAAACATGTACGCTGCTTTATTGAAGCTGTGCGTTTTTGGCTTATAACCTAGCATTTTATAATTGGCTTTTATATTCTAAAAAAAACTGCACGTTCTATTATTAGCCTTTTACGCTTCCTTTTGCACATAGACTCCAGAGGCTTCCTTTGGGTTCTTTTCATCTCTCTTGTTTTCTCTTTAACTTAGCTCTGCCAAGGTTTGCGTTTTTCTGCTTAAACCTTGAGCTTAGTGTGCTGTTTGAGTTAGAGTGATGATGGAATAACATGCGTTCCTTGTGTTCTCTATTATTGCTGTTTGGTGTTGCAGGTAATGGTTCTTTCTCTCAGCTGTGATTTGGTTTTGTGTTCTTGAGGTGTTTTCTCTGAAAGGAACCATAGGAGAAGAACGTAGTAGATTGGGTAATGTCTAGGCTTGACATTGGTAAAGAGTAGTTCTCTTTTGTACCCTGTAAATCTTGTTTTCTGCTTACCTGTGTATTTTTAGGCTTTGTTCATGTTGAAAGTTTGGCCTTGTAATTACTGAGGAATGCTGTTGTAATTGTTCTTACTATTAGTGTTAATAAAAGAGACTATATGTTCTTTGCCCTTGAATGTAGGTAATAAGAATTTATCCTAGTTACTGAACCAAGTAAATACTTGTGTATTATCTTTCTCTTTAATTTCTGCTTCCGCGTTAATTTCGGTTTTGGTGATTGTGCGCTGAAAACTCTAACAAGTGGTATCAAGAGCTTTGGTTAGGTTCTTGTGTTCCTGACTTCTTTGTATATTTTAGGCTTTGGTGCTAAGGTCTACCTCAGACCCTCGGACATTCAAGAATGGGTTCAGCCAAAGTGGAGGTGGAGAGGTTTGATGGGAAAGGAGACTTCAACATGTGGCGCAAGAAGATAAAGGCTGTTCTGGTACATCAAAAGTGCTCTAAAGCACTTGGTGGTGAGAAAGACTTACCTTCATCTTTATCTGAAATTGATAAAAATGACATTCTTGAAACTACATATAGTCTGTTAATTCTGCATTTGAGTGATAATGTTCTTAGACAAGTAAATGATGAAACTACTGCGGCTGGTATTTGGTTAAAATTAGAATCTTTGTATATGACTAAATCTCTCTCAAACAAAATTTATCTAAAAGAAAAACTGTTTGGATTCAAAATGGATTCTAGTAAATCTTTGGATGATAATTTGGATGAGTTTAAAAGGATAACTATTAGTCTTGCTAATATTGATGAAAAGATTACTGATGAAAACCAAGCTATTATTCTTCTTAATGTTTTACCTGATTCCTACAAGGATGTTAAATCTGCTATTAAGTATGGAAGAGAGTCTTTGTTATTAGAAGATGTAATAGGAGCCTTAAAGTCTAAAGAACTAGAAATGGTAGTGAATAAAAAGGTCAATGCAGAGAGACTGTTTATTAAAAAGAAGTTTAGTAAAAAGAGCCAGTTTCAAGGAAAAGAAAAGGGAAAGAACAATACTAAGAATAAGTCATCTTTTAAGGCAAAAGTGACTTGTTGGCTGTGTCATAAGGAAGGACACATTAGGAATAATTGTCCAGAAAAAGGAAAAGGTCAAAATAATGGGAATAGGACAGATTATGCTAATATGACTAGTGGTTTTGAGGATAGTGAAGTCCTAGCTGTGTCTGATGCTTCTTGTGAGAAGGAGTGGGTGATGGATTCTGGTAGTACCTACCATATGACACCTGAAAAGGACTGGTTAATCTGTTTTAGGTCTGTTAATGGTGGAAAGGTGATGATGGGAAATAACCAAACCTGTCAAGTAGAAGGTATTGGAGCTATTAGGTTTAGGATGGGAGATGGGACTGTTAAGGTTCTCAAGGATGTGAGATGGGTCCCTAATCTTAGGAGAAACCTGATATCTCTAGGAATGTTAGATAAGAGTGGTTACAGTTTTAAGAGTTTTCAAGGAACTCTAGAAGTGATTAAAGGATCCATAGTTCTTATGAAAGGGAGGTTAGAAAATGGTTTGTATTTTCTAGATGGAGAAGCTTTAGGACCTGAGTCTTGTAGTGTTAGTAGGAAGCCTAGTGAGACTTATCTTTGGCATAGAAGACTAGGCCACATTAGTAATCAAGGATTACAAGAGTTATATAAGCAAGGTATTTTAAATTTAAAAACATTTGCTCCTATTGATTTATGTGAAACTTGTGTTTTGGGAAAATCTCACAAATTAAAGTTTCAAATAGGAAAGAATGAAACTAAAAATATCTTGGATTATATACACTCTGATTTGTGGGGGTCACCTAGCATTCCTAGTTCTCTTTCTGGCTGTCATTATTTTCTTTCTATGATAGACTCTCATTCCAGGCGTGTTTGGACTTATTTTTTAAAACAAAAAGATCAAGCTTTTGATTGTTTTAAAGAGTGGAAAGTCCAAGTGGAAACTGAAACTGGAAAGAAGGTTAAAGCATTAAGAACTGATAATGGATTGGAATTCTGTAATTACCAATTTAATGATTTCTACAAACAATGTGGTATTTTAAGACATAGAACTTGTGCTGAAACACCTCAACAAAATGGCATTGCTGAAAGGATGAATATAACTATTTTAAATAAAGTTAGATGCATGCTTACTGATTCTGGTCTTAGAAAATCCTTTTGGGCAGAAGCTGTTTCTACTGCATGTCATATTATAAACAGGTCACCTTCATCTGCTATTAATTTCAAAACTCCCATGGAAATGTGGTATGGTAAGCCTCCTAACCTGAGTTATATGAAACCTTTTGGCTGTTTAGCTTATGTTCATACTAAACAGGATAAGTTAGCTCCTAGAGCTCTTAAATCTGTCTTTGTGGGTTATCCTAAAGGAACAAAAGATTATAAACTCTGGTTAATATCTGAAAATAAATGTGTTGTCAATAGAAATGTTGTATTTGATGAACTGACATTTTATAAAGATATTGTGCAGGATACTGAACAGGTTAAAGAACCTAGAAATGTTCAGTTGGAGGTGGAGAACACCACTGGTATTGATTCTGAAATGGTTCAGAATCATGGTGAAACTGAAGATCAAGTTGACACACTTGATCAGCTTGCTAATGATCAACAAACTAGTGAAGAAAATCAAGAGGACTCCAACCTCAATGATTATCTTCTAATTAGAGATAGAGTTAGGAGGATTATTAAGCCTCCTAACAAATTTGCCCATGCTGACATTGTTGCTTTTGCTTTGCAGGTTGCTGAAATGGTTGAACAAGAAGAACCAGCAACTTACAAAGAAGCAATCAATATGAAATCTCAAGAGAGATGGCTGAGAGCAATGGAGGAAGAGATATCCTCGTTAAAGAAGAATCAGACCTGGGTTCTTGTGGACAAACCCAAGGATAAAAGGATCATTGGATGCAAGTGGGTCTTCAAGCTGAAACCTGAAGTCCTGGGATTGGAGAAAGCTAGGTATAAGGCCAGGCTGGTAGCCAAAGGCTACTCACAGGTAGAAGGAATAGATTATAATGAAATTTTCTCTCCTGTGATAAAACATACTTCTATTAGGCTTATTTTATCTGTTGTTGCTATTCTTAATTTAGAATTAGAACAACTTGATGTTACAACTGCTTTTTTGCATGGTAGTCTAGATGAACAGATCTATATGGAGCAGCCAGAAGGCTTCATACAGAAAGGTTCTGAGAACAAAGTCTGCTTGCTGAAAAGGTCCTTGTATGGTTTAAAACAGGTGCCTAGACAGTGGTATAAAAGGTTTGATGATTTTGTTCTTTCACATGGATTTATTAGAAGTAAGTATGATCATTGCGTCTATTATAAGAAAGATAATGGAAATAAATATACTTATCTGTTGATCTATGTGGATGACATGCTAATTGCTTTTCATGATATTGAGTGTATTAACAAATTGAAAGAGATGTTGCTGAAGGAATTTGATATGAAAATTCTTGGTTCTGCTAAGAGAATCTTAGGCATGGATATAGTTAGAAATAGAAAAGAAAGAACCTTGTCTTTATCACAAGCTGTGTATGTTAAGAAGGTTGTTAAGCTCTTTTCTATGCATCTCTGTAAATCTGTTAGCTTGCCATTAGCTGCTCATTTTCGTTTGAAATCTGTATGTGGTGATTTAAATGAAGATGAATTTGCCTATATGAAAAATGTGCCATATTGTAATGCAGTTGGAAGCCTAATGTATGCAATGATTAGTACTAGACCTGATATTGCATATGCTGTTAGTGTTGTGAGTAGATTTATGAGTAATCCTTCAAAAGATCATTGGAATGCTGTGAAATGGATTTTGAGATACCTTAATGGCACTTCTGATTTCTGTTTGAATTTTACTGGTAATGAATCTAATGTTTTTTCTGTGAAAGGCTATTGTGATTCTGACTATGCTGCAGATTTAGACAAAAGGAGGTCTTTATCTGGTATTGTTTTCACTGTTGGTGGAAATGTGGTTAGCTGGAAGTCAAATCTTCAGCATGTAGTAGCTTTGTCTACTACTGAAGCTGAGTACATGGCCTTGTCTGAAACTACAAAAGAGGCACTATGGTTGAAAGGAATACTTTTTGAACTTGGATTAGGTGATGGAATTCCACAGATTATGTGTGATTCACAAAGTGCTATTCATTTATCTAAGAATAGTGCTTATCATGAAAGAACTAAACATATTGATGTCAGACTACATTTTATTAGAGATGTTATTGCAGGTGATAAGGTGAAGGTGGAGAAAATATCTACTGTTTGTAATCCAACTGATATTCTAACCAAAGTTGTACCTCTTAGCAAATTCAAGGATGCCTTGGAATTGTTAAAAGTCTAACAGTAGTAATTTCTTTCTCTTATCTCTGTTATTTCTGTTTTCTAATTTGTTTTGGAAATTACTAATGCAATTTCTTGTTTTGTAGGTTCTGATCTGTTTCTTTTGTATATGTTTGTTCTATTTTTGTGTCCTAGTGTCTTAGTGTCTTCTGTGTTGGCATTGAACTTGTAGTCTCTTGTCTGTCTTCTGTTTATGTATGTTTTCTTGTGCTTCAAGGTGGAGTTTGTTGGGCCTGCTTGCGAAGCCCAATAAAACATGTACGCTGCTTTATTGAAGCTGTGCGTTTTTGGCTTATAACCTAGCATTTTATAATTGGCTTTTATATTCTAAAAAAAACTACACGTTCTATTATTAGCCTTTTACACTTCCTTTTGCACATAGACTCCAGAGGCTTCCTTTGGGTTCTTTTCATCTCTCTTGTTTTCTCTTTAACCTAGCTCTGCTAGGGTTTGCGTTTTTCTGCTTAAACCTTGAGCTTAGTGTGCTGTTTGAGTTAGAGTGATGATGTAATAGCATGCGTTCCTTGTGTTCTTTGTTATTGCTGTTTGGTGTTGTAGGTAATGGTTCTTTCTCTCAGCTGTGATCTGGTTTTGTGTTCTTGAGGTGTTTTCTCTGAAAGGAACCATAGGAGAAGAACGTAGTAGATTGGGTAATGTCTGGGCTTGACATTGGTAAAGAGTAGTTCTCTTTTGTACCCTGTAAATCTTGTTTTCTGCTTACCTGTGTATTTTTAGGCTTTGTTCATGTTGAAAGTTTAGCCTTATAATTACTGAGGAATACTGTTGTAATTGTTCTTACTATTAGTGTTAATAAAAGAGACTATAGGTTCTTTGCCCTTGGATGTAGGTAACAAGGATTTATCCTAGTTACTGAACCAAATAAATACTTGTGTATTATCTTTCTCTTTAATTTCTACTTCCGCGTTAATTTCGGTTTAGTGATTGTGCGCTGAAAACTCTAACACATTCATTGTTTCAAACACACCATAAAAATCATATTAAATATGAATTTTGTTTGATTAATAATGTTAAATTTTTTTTACATTGATAGTCCATGTCTAAAAATTCTTAGTTAAATCCTTAAAAACTATGAATGCTTAAAGAACATTACATGTTTATTAAACTCTTAGTTTATATCACAAGAGTATTGTTCATTTTTCATTTTTAATTTTTTAACATTACATATCTTTAAATTCCTAAAAGAATAAATTTAATTTGACAAATTAAATGTATACATTTAAATGTTAATTTTTGTTTTAAAACAAATTATACTTTTTTTACTGCAAAAAAAAAAAAAAAAAAAAAAACTTAAACCACATATATCTCAATTCTGAAGTATGGAAAATCACCTCTACTAGACAAATCACACTAGATAAGGACGTAGATACGTAGCTACCCAGTCCCTACAAATATATATTTTTTCTTTCTTTTACATTTTAGTTATGACATAAACTAAGGAATATTTTTTGCCTCATCACCATTCACCAGTTCAGCACCGTGAACTGATGGACAGTACTTACCAGGAAAGATGAGGTTTTATTATTCCGCATCTCACATTGCTTCTTCTGGCTTTAGCTTGTTTTTTTCTACATTAGTTTAGTTAATTTATTAATTTTTCTCTTGCCAGATCCATTATCAAATGGTGCATGAATCATGATACTACCAATCTTCTAACTGCCCAGTACCATTGATTTGTTTTGAAGCACAATGGAGAGGCAGAGAAGTTTCTCCTTCCAACCCACTAGGCTTTCGATCTTCTCCTTCACTATCTTTTCCTCCATCCTCTTCGTTTCCACATTCACCACCTGGCTCACAAATTACACACCTTCAATTCACCAACAGATTCATCTTTCCTTCAACACTTCTACTTCTTCTTCTGTTGGTGACAGTCTGGTTCTTCCACCTTTAACTGTTCATTCCTTGACAAAAAACTTCACTGTAATAAGTGTTGTGAAAGTTCCAACTTTGATCGATAACCGTCTTGCTAGGACCCAGAAAAGCATCTCTGGATCCAAATCTGAACCTGTACGACACCATGTCGGTGCCTCAAATTGTTAATTTCACGTCAATGCAACAGTATGGAAGTTCACCTGACAGGGTACCCAGCAAGGAAGAGAAGAAGGTAGTAGCAGGTGGTTTAGTTGGGAAAACTCAAGTTCCTATTTTGAAGAAGATTGAGCAGAAGGGAGTTGAAGGGTGTGATTTAACAAAAGGGTATTGGGTTTTTGATGAAAGCTATCCCCCTTATTCCAAAGATTCGTGTCCTTTCATAGATGAAGGTTTTGATTGTGAGGGAAATGGAAGATTGGATAGAAGCTACACTAAGTGGAGATGGCAGCCCAAAGGGTGTGACCTTCCAAGGTACTCTAAATTTCAATCTTTTGGAACTTTTTTTTTTTGTTTCCTGCTTTATTTTTCTACTGATGCAGTATTTAGGAAGAAAATGGTTTTTTTTTTGGGTACTGTGTTTTTTTGGCAAAGGTTCAATGCAACAAAAATGCTGGAGTTGATAAGGGGGGAAAGGCTTGTTTTTGTGGGTGATTCGATTAATAGGAACCAATGGGAATCTATGTTGTGCATGTTATTGGGTGCTATTAAAGATCCAACGAGAGTGTATGAGACCCATGGAAGGAAAATCACGAAAGAGATGGGAAAATATAGTTTCAGGTTTCTGGTAATTCTGCAGAACCTTACTTGGATTTTGTAGTGTGTATATATGGCTGGTCCTGGAGTATTAGATTTTTCATATTTGCATTTTCAATCTCTCAGGATTATCAATGTACAGTTGAATACTATGTTAGTCATTTCTTAGTTCATGAAAGCAAGGCAAGAATACGGCAGAAACGAAGACCAACCTTGCGAATTGATGCCATTGATCACGGTTCATCGAGATGGAGGGGAGCTGATATTGTGGTTTTCAACACTGCACATTGGTGGTCACATTCCAAAACACAAGCTGGGTTAGCACTTCTCTTTATATTTTTTACTTTTTAGGCCTTGAAACCTTTTGATGATGTGTGCATCGTTTAATGCTTGCATTTTATACTTTCAGTCTTTTCATCTCTAAAGTAGGGCATTCCAGTGTGTGTAATTATGTTAAAGAAAGGATTGAACCCCACACGATTCCTAATCACTAAAATAGAAAGTCTTGAACTTTAATATAGCCTAAAATGTCTCATTGAAGAAGAATGGTGGTGTTCCATTCAGGTAATGGATGGACCAGAATTCTCTGCATCCATAATCCAATAGTTGAAATTTTTTAAGCTTATAAATGAACTTTTAATGTATAAAAAAAAATAACGATAGAGATTCTTGTCACATTTTGTTTGACTTCAGAGTGCAGAGAATCCAATTCCAGTCATGGATTTGTTGCCCAAATTCATGCATTTACACAGTCATCAAATCAAAACCGATGAATGAAGATCACATAGCTCAGATTCTAATGCATGCATTAAGTCCGATTTGCTGAGATGAAATCTGATATTTTTCTAGTGGTTCTAATTTGCTGACTGCATAAATGCTTAAAAAAATTAACTGCAGGGAGGGTGTGTGCTAATTCAATGGGCTGAAAATTTTGGCTTCTTCATTAACATCCTATTTTTGAAAAATGACCAGTCATAGCTTAATCATTAAATCTGTCCCTTGAATTTCTAGTTTTCCTTTCAGTAATGTTTTGACAAACCTTTGATTGTATAACAGGATTTATTACTACCAAGAAGGAAGTGTAGTTCATCCCCAGCTAAATGTTTCTACAGCTTTCAGAAGAGCTTTGATGACTTGGGCTTCATGGGTGGACAAACACATTAATCATAGAAAAACTCGCGTTTTCTTTCGAAGTTCAGCACCATTACATTTCAGGTTTGCTTCTGATATCCACTCATTCTACAATAGCTCTTGTATTTTCCCAAATCTAAGATGCTCAGAGTAGCTGATTAGTAAGAACTTGATCCTTTGCGACAGGGGTGGTGATTGGAATTCCGGAGGGCATTGTACAGAAGCCACTCTTCCTCTTAATGAAACCTTAAGCATTAATTATCCAGAGAAGAACATAATCGTAGAGGAGGTAATAAAGCAAATGAAAACTCCCGTGACATTGTTAAATATAACTAGTTTGTCAGCATATAGGATCGATGGCCACCCATCAATTTATGGGAGAAAAACACGGTCCTCTAGGATTCAAGATTGTAGCCATTGGTGCCTTCCTGGAGTTCCAGATACATGGAATGAATTGTTATATTTTCATTTACAGAGTAGATGAGAGCGACCTGTTCAAACTCTTGTTCCCTTCATTTTTCTGTAACATGTATATACTACAGCATATGAAATATATTCCCTTCCTTCATGAGTTTAACTTATTTTTATGTTCTCTTTAACATAGTACGATTGCAGTTCACCTAATTCTAAAAGTTAACGAAGAAGGAAACTTCAAATTTTGGAGTACAATAAAGTGGGTTGAACTGTATCCATTATCCATGAGGCGTGTATTCCTTTCCGGGGAGTTGTTATTCTCACACCACAGAATGTCATTATAACGCCCCAACTTTTGTGAATATATACATATCCTAAGTTGGCTACAAGATTAAACCCTACCCTTACTAAAGATAATACGACGTCATGGTGTCCTTTTACTCAATTAAGGCTCCTCCTTATATATAGTCCCGCCTGCTAATGAATCATTATATCCTGTCCTATGGACATTATCACCATCATTATTGTCACACACGAACACACACGAAGACAAGCACACAAAGGTAAGCTCACAAAAATAACAAAGTCATAAATGGAACATACAAATGTATTTAATAATAGTAATTATAAGATTTCAATCCATCTTTATCAACACAACAATCAACCAACCTTATCATAGTATCACATCAAGTAATACCTATAACAACACAATATGGTAGTAATCCTACAGTTCTTCCATTGAGATTTCACAATAATTTAGCGACCAATGTTGTCTTGTCCCTTAAACATGATAACGTAACAATAATGGACCTCTTGGATCCCATAGCCAGCATGTGTTCTAAAATCATTAGGGTAACATCATAATCTTGATTAGTGAAACAGTCAGTGGCAACTTCAGGATAAACATATTTGGGTAGCAGCGCATCGCAACTCAAGTCTTTATTGTTTGAGAGGGGATAACCATCTTACTAGTTCCCACTTCCGGGTATAGGAGTTGAGGAGCACGCCCTTCCACTAAAATGTCGGTCTTGGTCAAGGAATATCCCCTCCTATTAGCGGTGTAGCTGTTCTGCGTCACTTTCGGCTTTAAGAGAATACACCTCTTAACTGAGAGTTCCGTTCGTAGTGTTATAGTAGTTTTTGAGTTCAGTTAGCGACTGATCCAAGGGTATATCTATCAGCTATGAGTTGAAGAAGCGATCTTGGCCACTTGTGGACTTGCTTGTCTACGTATCCTCGTGACTACCGAAAGGTCCCTCCACTAACCTTCCAACACTATGTTAAAGGTCCTACCTAAGAGCACTTCGAGCATCCTCCAGCTACATGCCTACTTCTATGAAATCACAATTGTAGACTCATGCATGAATGCCTGTACCAACCATCATATCTCAACAACATATTCTCAAATTTGCTTAACACTTAAACCTTATCCTATGGGTTAGACATAGCAACTCTAAGTCTGGCATCTCACCGTGGCCCTCCAAGTGGTACTAAGCAAAGTCAACATCTCAACTATTTTGGCATTATTTTGAAAATCTTTCAAGATTAACTACCAACAATTTCAAGACTTAGTTTTCCTTATAACTTAAAAATCTCTAGAATTCTAAATACTATACTTTTGGGGAGACATAAAACTTATCCTTGGATCTCTACACGTTGAACTCCATTATGGAATTGTCATAATGGTTGGACTATTATATCGATTGCATAGGTCATGCTTGTTGGAGGAGATCAACGAGTTGGCATATTTGCCAAGGAAAACATTAAAATTGCTGAGGAAATCAACGAGTTGGCATATTCCTTCATTAGTAATTGAATGAAATAAGGAATTTGAAATCATGTAATTCATTTGATGAAGGAATAACTCCTTATTTCATTCGATGTCCCTTGACGCCGATGTCAGCAAGACTCAAACCACTCAAACAAGACTTAAAGCACAAATTGTTATTGTGCTTTAATTGACCTTTAGCCTCCCTTTCGATTACCTCTATCACTTGAAAATGTATCATCCAACACACATGATTTGAAGGGTCAATTTTATCTACTTCAAATTCTTCTTGGACTATTGATAAAAATGGGTTTTTACATTAGAATACCCTTTGAGATCAAAAACTTTAAGAGTATGTTTGGATGAAGTATTTAAAATGAAAAAAGTAATTTAAAGAGGGATTTAAAAATTTTTAAGATAAAATTTAGTGTTTGAATATTTTCTTTGAAAGATTTTAAAATTCAAGAAATTTTAAAGAGAAATTGCAGTTATTTAAATTTGAGGAATTGAAATTTCTGAGTTCAATCAGATACTCTCTGTTCTTATAGTTGGTGTTCTCCACCGCTTCAAGACCCCTCTAACACACAAAGCCTTCTTCACCAAAACAATGACACAGAAGAACGAGATCTGTGAAGAAGCTAGCGTATGGTCTCACACCTCCTTCGAAGCTTCTAATAAGAAGCAAGTCAACATGCTTGGCATCTATGGTTCTGGGATCATTTCATCCAAGCACGTTGCACGTGTGGTAGTACTCCACCAAGAAGTGGTTCACCGAGGATATGGAAGTTCCACTGTATGAGAGCGTAATTGGAGAGAGCTTCTCGGACTTCATGAACAAGGATTCTCATGTTCTGAGTTTGTTTCAAGATGCCATGGCTGCAGATTCTAAAATGGTCTATAACTGCATGAGCTTATTCCTCTATGCAAGTGTAATACTTTTGAGTTAAATTGGTTTATCCAAACAACTCTTTTTTAAAATTCAAGAATTTTAATTGATACATTTTAATTTCTTTAATTTTAAATTTTTTAAAATTTAACAATACTTCATCCAAACATATTATAAGAAAATTAAAGTGATATAAAGCTCAAACTGGATGTTCTTTACACAAGCCTCTTTTTGGGCCTTATTTGTCTTTGGGCTCTTAGAATGACTCAAGGACTTGCTTAGAATAATCAACACCGTCTTTTCCACCTTTGTTCTTCGATACAAAATCTTGATTGAGAACTTAGTTGGTATTCTTGATTGGATGGGTTATGTCAAGCCTTAAGTCTCTCTTCATTGATACATGGGGTATCAGAAGAGTAATGAAGACCTTGACAGATTGGCTTGGAGTTAGTCAAACTTTCAATCTTGGAATTAGCTAAGCCTGTAGAATTGACGAGGGTTGTTGTGCTGGCTTAAGCATTAATCTTCATATCATATAACCCATTCTTTAATGATTTACGTTAGGAAATTGAAATTACGCATTCCTTCTTACAATTTGATTAATAATATTAATAAAAATTGCCAAAATTAGAATTAAGTAAATAGAAAGTTATATATATGCCTAAAACAACGACATTTGTTATTATTAGCCTAATGAAATTTTCTCCAAAACTATTTTTGGATAGATTTCAAATTGGGATCTTAGACTACTCTTTAGTAGATTCTATAGTGTCAAATAGGATTAAAGATTTCTCAAGATCTCTTTCATTTTTTTTATGATAGATCTCATTTTGAGATCTTAAGGAGAGAAAAAAAGGAAGAAAATTTATTCTTTTTTGAACAATGTACAGATCTTAAAAGATCTTTTACATCCTTCATGTTGCAGATCTCCTCAACATTTTTAGTAGGAGATCTAGTGAAGATCATATATTAAACTCAAGATCCTTACTCAAGATCTTATATTAAAGATGTTATTAGCTAGGTTTAATCAATCAGATTAATGTTTCTTTGCCCTGCCTTGAGAAACATCTAATTCATGTGTCTTAGAAGTCTCGACTTTTGGTGGAAGAGCCCATGGTGGTGCGCATTCTTCATTATAGTAATAATGAAATGATAGAAAAGCTCATCACCGGCTTTAATGTTTTCCTTGGCAAATATGCCAACTCGATGATCTCCTCCAACCAACATCACCTACTCATTCGATACAATAAACAAAATCATTATGATAAGTTCATAATGGAGTTCAATGTGTGGAGATCTCAATGTGTGGAGATCAAAGGGTAAGTTTCATATCTCTCGAAAAGTAGAGTATCTTGACTGACCTTTGCATAGCAAATTTTAACTTATTCCCAAAGCGACGCGCATCAATAACCCATTATGAAAAAGCCAGATAGTAAGTTGATGAGAGATGAGCATGAAAAGACCTTAAAATCGTTGTTTTCAAGTCACAATATTATACTTTCCCCGAAAGAGATGATAGAAGGTAAGTTCAGGAAAACTAACAATAATAATAAAACAATTAGTAGTTTTGCAAATTTGTCCAATGAGGAATATGTAAACTCTATCGTCAACAATGCATTTCCTTGATTTCTCAATAACACGTCGACATTCCATGTCATTTGGCTTATGATAATCAAGTACCACAAATATGGAATTCAACTCATTTTAATATTCTGAAAGTGGCACCTCCTTGATGTGATTGGTATGATTGCTTAATCAATTTATACAACTTCCTAAACTTCTTCAGTAATTCAACATTGCACAAAATGTGTAATTAGTTTGTCAATCATGGAGTAGATAAGCCAAGACTTGACCAACGGGCAAAAGACTTGACGAGCCTGACATATTTAGCCTCTTGGCTCTTATTCGCTCATTTAAAGTTAGAAGGAATTAAATCCACATAATTTTTAAAAGTTTAAAGACCAAATCCATTAATATGAAACCGCAAGGATCTTAACCACATTTAACCTAAAGTATAGAAATTAAAAATAGATTTTTTTCCTTTTAATTTATATGTAGAAATATATGTTTAGCTATTGCATTCTTTATTGTTTACTTTTTATTTAATATGTGTGTGTCAAAAGCCATACATTTATTAACATTAATAAATATATATAGTCAATATATAATATTTAATTATATCACTACAATTAATTATATTTAAACATTATATAACATTACATTTATGGTACTAAATGATACATTTAATATTTGTTCTCAAGTCTAGTTTACTAGAGGATATAGAAATTAATTATATAAAAATGTGTCACAAAAATATTATTTAAATTTAGCTTATTATTTATTCCTCTCAAATGAAAAATGAATTTAATAATG
>PYAF01002464.1:178771-203620 GCA_007407185.1 Glycine tomentella
TATCACTACAATTAATTATATTTAAACATTATATAACATTACATTTATGGTACTAAATGATACATTTAATATTTGTTCTCAAGTCTAGTTTACTAGAGGATATAGAAATTAATTATATAAAAATGTGTCACAAAAATATTATTTAAATTTAGCTTATTATTTATTCCTCTCAAATGAAAAATGAATTTAATAATGTTTACATTATTACATGTAAAATTTATAAATAAAACTTTTGAATCCTAAGAACCTCATATTACACCTTGCGTTAGTCTCCTTATTGATGAATTTCATAAATTCTTATTCTTATTATATTTATCATCCTTACTTTGTCTAATTTTAGTTTTTTTTTACGATGTCTAATTTTAGTTACTACTCAAACCCTTCCTCTTTTTTGTATTGTTCGATATAATTTCATAAAAGAAGTAGGTTTTTTTTGCTGGATTGCCTGGGCAAAAAGCCCCAGACAAAATTAATTAATGCCCAATTGGGAAGAAATTACATAATCATCCTCCATCAAGGAGTGTTCAGCAAAGGGAGGAACAGAATTATAGAAACACACATCACATAATAAATCTAAACCAGCTTTGGGAAAAGAATCTGCCAAATTATTTGCTTCTCTTTGGATATGCACCAGCAAGCGTTGTTGAAATTGGCATTTAGGTTTTACCGCTCATAATAAATTTGACTTCCACAGTATTTTACATAAATAAATTATTTTTTAAAAAAGAGTAATGAAATTTGTTCATTTGATACACATCAAAATCAAACCTAGCTATTTCATACGAATAAAAGTGGCACTTACCAATAATATTTGACTAAATTATAATTTTGTTTGACAAAATTATGTTTTTGCGTATCAAATTATTATATTTATTAGGATAAATTATTATTTACAACTTATAACCTTGACGAGTTAATTATGTTATTTTGTTTTGTTTTATTTTATTTCTCCTTTTTCTTCTCCTTCTCCTTTCTTTCTTTTTTTTCCAACTTTCTTATATTTTTTATTGGATTTATCTATTACCGACCCTAATTAAGTTGAGTTAAATGTATTGTTGATGTTAATATTGATTCTGCAATCAAAATATTTGCAAGTAAAGAACAGGTTAAATGTGTTCAACAAACAAGCTAAGTATCATCAAAGTAGTCACCAGAATAGGACTAGTGGTACGGTTTGGATAATTTTGCACAAGATCCTAAAAAACACACACAAGCAATTAATGGAAATAAAAAGGGAACTTAGCATTTAGCATTGTATTTCACAAATGAATGAATATCTCTACGGCCAGTATCTCTAAATAACTTTATGCTTGTTTGAATTACCCTTCCCAGCCAGTGAAAGCATATTCATTGTCCATTTGAGAGAAGCAACACACTTTTAAAATTTTCAAAGGGTAACACAAACATGCTATTTGTCAAATAAACCTCCAAGCTGAGATTGAGTGCATTGGGGCCCCCTTCCATCCAACTATAAGACACTTGCCATTTTTTTTTATAGTGCAGAATTTCCCAAAAGCAAACTCTTTGGCAACCAAGTGAGCATGGTACAGAGATGACTCACTAAACCCGGTTTCAACCATTCTGTACCTTGCAAAGAACCTTCTCCAAACATCTATCTTCACATTTCTAACTGTCCTTTCCCTTCCTTCCATAGCAACAATGTCTCTTATCCCTTCAGATAATACTGCTTCTATTGTCATTCTGCACTCAATCTCATGTTTTATGCAGGTTTCAAGGCAATCAAAAAATACTGAGTAGAAGAACAATGCTTCAACGAAGCGGTTCACAAAGGAGGGCGAGTTATGGTTTGCTTCTACTTCAAGGACTATCATTATAACTGGTTTGATATTTCTTATAACCCTCATCAAGTTTTCCATACAATCAGGCCTTGATACCATGCTCCTTAGAAAATATGGAGAGTAGATAGCCACAGCTTCATCGTCTCCAATTTCGAAATGATCTTCCCTTATTTCCGCAATGTCGGTCACAAAAACTGCCTTATATGACAAGGGTAAGTTCAAGGATTCAGCAAAACTAGCTAACCTTTTGCCAGTCTCTTCTATCATGGTTTTCAATGAACTAAGTCCAATGGCAGTTATCTTCAAAAGTTGCACTATACGATCCCGGCGCTGTGCCAGTGCTTGCATCAAAGCTGTGCATTGTACACCACTTCTTATTTCAAGATCTATAAGATGGATTTTGGTCTCACATGCTACATGTTCCACTATAGCTTGTATCCCAGTGAATTGCATTACTTGATTGAAAGGAATTTTTAGATGGCATTTAAGGGCAATGTTGGTGTCCATCTTCTGAAGTAACTCCCTTTCTTCATTTTTCCCTGATCCCTTAACTGTCATCCTTCCTGTTTCTTTGTATATTCTCTCTCGAAGTGCTCGAGCGAAATGAAAAATAACTCTTTGAACAGGGTTTGCACTGGCATTTGAATTCCATTCACAATGGAGAAGTAACCCATTTGCACGTTCGAATTGTTGGCAACCTACCCTCTCGGCTGCAGCAAGGAGAAATTGAGCAAGTTCTATGTCTCTATTTTCTTCCTCAGACAAACCACCAAGGTCCAATCCGTATGGATGCATAGAGATGTAAAAACTATCATTCCAATGTGCAGAATATTGGATATACCTGTTGAGAAGCATGGCAAAGCCCTAAGATCATAAGAGAGATATTAAGAAATATCATATTGGACAAAATATATATATATATATATATATATATATATATATATATATATAGTTCCTTAAGTGTTATTTATGTTGTTTGTCAATAAGAATTGAAATTTTACCTTTGTAACGACATATGTTGATATTTAATACAAACTTTTACTATATAGACTACAAATAAGTTTGTCCTATTAAAAATGTGTTATTGATTGAAAATACAATTAGGCTATATGTGCCTAATATACTAATGGGTAACAACAACTATAGACTATCCATAACTAACCATATCCAACTATCCAACTATAGCTTCATAATCAATTCAACTAATATATGCAACAATACCTTGCTCCAGCCACTCTTATTATTTCTTCAGTTGACATCTTCTGGCTATCAAAGGAAGTTTCAATATTGCTTAAGGTGCTTATATGTTGCTCGCTTAGCCTCTTGAACCGGCTTCCGTAATTTATCAGGAGTTCTAAAGATGCTAATGATGGTGTAGGTGGCACCTGCTTATTGTATTCAACTGGTTCTGTACTTGCCACACCATGTTTCATTAGTCCTGTAGTTTCCTGAAATAGTTGTGTTGGTTGCATTTGGACATCAGGGTCAAAGTTGACCTCTTCCAACATCAAGTTATCAGCTTTGGGTTCTTGTAGCTGTTTCTGATCTTGATATTTGAACAATTTGACTTCTTTACCATTCTCAGCAGGGAGAGGATCAATCTCTCCCAGCAATTCCATTCCAGAGAGACTCTCTTTCCCTTGGAACACATCCTCTTGTGTAGAACCATAACCCACCTGGGTTCCTTTGAAATTTAAATCTGTGGAAGAAAATTGGTCAATTTCCATTTCAGATTATTTCAGATTACAACAGAAATCAAGAAAGGTTTCAGCAATTTATAATAAAGACAGCGTGCTTATCTAGGTAAACATCGAGGTGAGTGTATTCATAATCATGTTTCAAGGTGGAATAAGAATACTTTAACGTATAAATGATTGAATAAAAAACTCGACGAATTACGAAAGTGATTGAAACGTGTAACTTTGATGGTGATGTCCTCGATATTTTCATTGCAGTCGTCAGCCAGCAATATTTTGATCAAATAAAAACGTTGCCATGACAAATTACAGATTAGTATTTAATTATCAATAATTTTATTGTAATGGAAACAATGGTAAGCATCTGGAGTGTTACATCTGAAAGGTTTTCATAAGAAGTTCAGCCAAGGTTGATTAGGCAGTCCAAGAAAATGAAGGAGGGATTTAAATAAAATGAGAAATAGGCCTTTTCCGAGAAAACAAGGGAGTCCAACAAGAGAGTAACACCAAAGTGACTTTATCACTACATTAGATCTTAATCCTTCAATAAAATTTTGAACAAATTAGACCGACCACCCCTTAGATTAGTACTTATTATGTGGGCACCCCTTCCTATTTTACCCCTACACAAACTTCTACCTTTTTTTTTCATTACAGATGCACCCCATGTGTTGCAACGTAAATTTTTCCCTTAAACCCATCACATGCTAGGCACTTGGTTCTTTAATGAAATTTTAGGACCAAAAAACCTTTATCTTCCTCACTTTTCCCATTAAAAGCATTCAACTATGTTTTCTTGAAAAATTGGTGCGCATCACTGGTTCTTCTTTGTGGGTTTCAAGTTGTTGTAGGCGAAGGATTGTTCTGAAGCACGGCTTGAGCTAGTTCTCTTGACGCATTGAAGGTTTGTAGTCAAGTTTAAGATTTGCATTTCTCTCACTCTTTTTTTCTTCTATTGAAGCACACTTTGATTTGTGATTTGTTCATCAGATGAACAATCCTCCTTTCCAAATTCCGAACCAGCTACAAATCCCCACCTTTGCACTCTAACCACCACTGCCTACCAACAAACTCCTTCAAACAATCGCCCAAGAAATCACAGAACACAAAATCGCAATGTCGTTGTGGCACAACCGTACAGTAGCAGCGGTGTCACCCCACTTTGGGATCAAGGATCGAAGCCCTCCTCAAGGTTCACACAACGAGACTGTCCAAGAAATCGCAGAACCCAAAATCGTAGAACCATGATTCACAACGTCGTCGTCACACCACTGTATGATAGCAACGGTGTTGCACCACTTCGGGATCAATGATCGAAGACCTCCTCAAGGTTCACATAGCGTCCCTGGAGCTACCATTTTTGCAAACCCAAACATAGAAATTGTGGCTTTTGAAATTCACTCAGATAAGGCTAATTTGGACAATTCAGAATTAATGAACACAGTCAGTTAGGACCGAACATGGGTCGGGTTAGGACGGGTTCGGGCCCAACTCAAGCAATTCAAGCCAATCCGATAAGTTACAAAACAGGCTCAATTACAACCATTTAATGTCTTCGGGTGGAGCGGGTTATGGGTGTGTTGATTAGGTCTAAACGGGTTAGACCAAGACACTTTAGACTTAATCTTTTTTTCAAATTCCTATTTAATTTATTTGCTTGGGTTGGGTCCATATTGTCAACCCAAATTTTATCATTTAATTTTTTTGTTGTTGTTTAATATCCATAAAAATTTGTATTGGACTCTTTAATTGAAATTAAATGACAAGAAGCCTAGAAAATCAGCTAAAAATAAAACAATAAATGACTGGATGAGTAAATGATGTACAAATACAAACCGAATATGCAAAGGTTAGAAAAGTTTTAAAGCACCGAATAAAGAGATTAAAAAATTGGATAGATTGGATACCGATAGATTAAAGAATTTGAACCTCGAACTCGATTGTCAGAAATTATTTAAGACTGAATTTAAAACCCGCTTATTCGTTGACCCGTCCAAACCCATTGAAATTCAATTTTTTTATTTCAGTTATGTCGGATTCGGGTCGGATCAAGTCGATTTGCTCACCTCTATCGTCAATACAATAATGATCAAAAGAAATACAATTTTAAATAAAAAGTGTTTGTGTAATAAAGCTAACACGAAGGAAGTTTCAATATAATTTATTCTAAATTTTATAAACATAATATATTTATATTTTTAATTTTGAAAGAATAAACAAATGGTGAGATTGTAATACCTCACATGATCACTTATTTTTTTTCACTTAAAAAGATATATTCACCTAATTAGTTCGGATCGAAATATGATTGAGATCTCCTAAAACAACTTACCCGAATTTAAGACTACTCTATGAAAAGGGTTGAAGGTGACAACAAAATTTTATTCTTACTGTATAAATGTGAGTGTGTGACTCACTCGCATTTTTATAAACACTACACTCATGTTAACTTTTTCATCCCCGTATTATTTTTATGAGAATTCCGAGGGACTTCCCTTGCCACTTTGCTCATGAAACTACGGGATAAAAACTGTAAAAGGAATATAATGTTAAATAAGTTATTGACAGGTAGTTTGATTTATTTTCATTTCAAATGAATAAAAATAATAATATGATATTCTTTTAAATAAAGTGTTTCCTTCTTATCAATTTTTGCAATTCCATTTATAAGAGGGTCTTCTTTTCTTTTTTCCACTTGTTTCTATTTCTATTTTTTCGGATACTAGTTTCGTTTTATGCCATATCTTGAATAATGAAAAATTCTTATGTTCTTCTGATATGAGGACTTTTTTTCTTACACATAGTCATTTGCTTTTCCCTTATATGAATGTAAATTACTAAAAAATTATCATAAACTAATTTTTCTCTAGTTACTTTGAATAGTATGCCCCGGAGTGGAAAATAAAATAGGGTATGAAAATGAGTCAGTCCGTGGGGGGAAGCTTTTAAAAAGGAACAACCATGGATTTCAGCCAACATATCCAAATTGCGGTGGACTGCTGTTTGGGGCTTGCTTTTCATTTCAACAACCTTTGTGTAAACATTGGGCCACGGATCAGCTACCGCCGTGCATATATCCTAACGAAAGTATTTTTTTTATTATTATTATTCAAACAATCGGCTACATCTCCCTCTATTTTTATTCAAACTATGTTTTTATTAATTTTATATATATATATATATATGAGTTAAATGAACAATAAAGTGAGATTCATACTTTTACAATTTATTTTAATTCAAATTTTTCATCTTAATTCACTTTGATTTCATTTCTTTCAACTCATTTAAATAGACTTTTTAACTTGAAATAGTTAAGTGAGAGTCATTAGAATATAAAAATAACTTCATTCAAAATTATTGATATAAATAGTTCCATGCTTTATCTTTTAATCAAAGTCTTGAGTTTAATTCTTAACTTAAACATAAAATTACAATTAAAAATATTATATTATCACTTTATCCTAAAATGGATGGACTCCAAATTTAACATAGTTATGCAAAAATCTTGTATCAACTTGTTGAGATCCAAATTTTAGACATGCTTCTCAATTTCATCGTACCAATTTTTTTTTTTCGCTCTTATACTTCCACCCGTCCTTGTTGCTAGTTGGGAAGGAAATAGGTTATGCCAGACCAGGCTTCGACAGGCATGAGCTTGGCCGCATCACTATTATTAAGCTTACGTCTGACTTGTTACCTGTTAAAAATAAATTATTAAGACCTGAAAGCCTGTATACAAAGTCTGATTAAATAAAAATAAATAATTAAAAATTAAAAATAACATAATAAATATATTTCTCTTATGAATTATAAATTATCAAATATGATCTTATAAGTTATAGTTTATATAGGTCCACTATTCAAGTTTAGTAGACTTTTTTTAAAGAAAAAGAGCATGATAATGATCCCTTGAATTATATTATTTTAAGTTTTAATATATATATATATATATATATATATTAAATAAACCAGCCTGATAAGTCTAACGGACTTTCCTTAAAATTTAACTTTGATCTTTTTATTTAAATAGGTTTTTCAAAAAGTCTTAATCAGACTTTTATAATAAATAAAATAGATTAGGTCAGGTAGACTAAAGACTCCTATAAACAATCTGACTCATTTTCATTCCTAGTTGTTAGTACATTCTCCTTTTAATTTTTTATTTCCAAAATGCCCAGAAAATACAATCCCCTCTGCATCATCCTTAAGTCTAGCATTTCTGAAATTGTTCCAGCGTCTCAGAATTACACATTCCAGAAATTGCTCTAGAGATTATAATAAAGTCCTATCAATATGTTATAGACCAACAAGAATATTCGAAAAGCTAATAAACCGAACCCTGCACGGAAATTATATCCCTTGAACCACGTACAACAACCATAGATAATCGAAAGCACCCAATGCAGTCACGAGACCTCTCATAACCTAAAATTAAATAATAATGAAAAGATATCTCCTTCGCACTGTGTGTTGCATCCATTGTGGATAGGCCTTTTTTCACCAGAGAGATACTTATGGAGAGATCTTATTATAAATAGAAACTTTGCAAAAAAAAAGAAAAGAACTTGGGGTATGTTCCGTTCCTCAAAAATGGAGATCCAGCAATATGCCGGAAATCAATGTAGGATCAAACTCTCTCTCTCTCTGAAGGTGCTTATGAAGATTAAAGCAACTACAGGAAGAAGATCACAGCACAAACGAACCACAAATTGGACGTGGGGTGTGTGCACTGTGAGAATGAAAAAAGAGAGAGTAACACTGTGTATGTACCTTGCACCTTTGGTGTGAATGACTATTTATGCTTACTGATCTGTGGAAAAATAAAGAAACTATTTCTATTCTTGATCACGATCTTCTGAAAGATAAACAGATATCCTGGATATTTGATGCAAAATAACCTTCTGTATCTTTTTTGATTCTGTAAATATTTAGGATTTCAATCTTCTTTAATCTTTTCCTAAATAACTTGTTTTTAACTTCCTTGGACCTTTTGGCCTTTTGGCCCAATATAAAAGATCCGTAACAGGGTATAACGAGAAATTGGTGGTGACCGTTGATTTAGGCTACAACAGTAAGTGACAGTGTTGAGGTGATGAGAGGTAGAACAAAAGGAAGGGAAAAATTGAAGTTTGAATGAGAGAAAGGGAGAGGATGCAGGGTTTGAAATCTGGAAGAGAAAACTCAACGTAAAGGAGAGTGTATTTTGTAGGATATTTTTGGAAAAGAGAATCAAAAGAAAAGTGTATTAGCTATGGAGAGTGAAAATAGCAATAGTCATGTTTTTATTGAGAAATTTTAGTAATACTTTCTCCTAAATGTGTATTTTATTAGTTTGATTTATTTTTAAAAATTACAAAATTTTGTCGATAACATTTCTTATTTAATAAAATTTTCACATAATTTTACATTTTTCTAATAAATTTTAATAAATACTACTAGAGTATGTTAATTAAAGAAAATCATTACATCATTTTCTCTATATAATTCCCTGTCATGTGGAGATACAATCATTTATCATTTTAGATGATGTACTGGTAACAATACTGTCAATACTCATGTTTCTATTTTCACTTTGCCTTGTGACCTGTGAATCATACCACGCTCACAATATATATGACGTATCCAAGAAGAAAGCATAACTTGTATAATTAAGTTATATTTGTCCAATTAAATTATCATAACGTTATACATGTGCTGTCAATACAAAAATTGAGTCCAAGTTTATTACAATTTTAAGAAAGTATAAATGCAATCTTGTGTCTCTAAACAGATACTACTATGACATCAAATAAATAAAAAATACAATTACAGTAACGTTGGTGAAATCAAATTTACATCTTATCAAAATGAAAGGATTTAGCTCTTGATTAAGTAGTACATAAGTTATTGTAGATATATACTTGAAAATGTCTTTGATTCTTTGATTCCATGCATAAAAAGAAATTACACCTTATCATCAATCTGACAATGTTCCACCACCGTTGAAACCCCTGTTGCCCTTCTTCTTCTGTATAGAAAAACCGTGACCATCCACATAAGACCCCTTACAACCCTTACCATCCCAATTGTGAGAGTAAGATAATAAAGCCACCACCCCACAAAATCACTAAGTCTCACATCCATCAATTGCTCTTTCTTGGCCTCAACCATAACCACCAAACTCTTCACATCCTCCCTCAACCTCCACCACCACAATGCACATAAGCTCGCCTCCACCACCACCCTCTCCACCCATTTCTCTTCTCTCGCCGCGACGCCGAACACGGTGTCGTCCACCACGGGCCTCACCAACATCCTGGCCCAAACCTGCATGGTCTCGTGCAACCCCAAGAGGAATACCACTCTGCTTAACAAGCTTCTCTCAACACCAAAACTCATCGACTCATCATTAGAGTCATAGAGCCCCGCCTCAATGCTCCCCTCTATGCCCAAACCAACGCAAACTTGGAACGTGCAAAGAACAATCCACGCAGTTAATATACGAGGTTGAAGAAAGGTGCTTGATGATGATAACGAGTAACTCAAAATGAAGATTTTTCCCGCTAAGCCGTGGATTAAGGAAGCCATGCTAATAATGGACACAAGAACGTAGAGAATGAGAGGGTTGATGTGAAGGGCGAGAGTTAAAACATAGTGAAAGTGTTGTGGTGAATGGTACCAAGTGAGGGTTTGGAGATAGTATTGCGCATCGGAAAATTTGGCTAGGAGAAGAAACGAGAGCGGTAAGAGGAGGGTGAGGAGGGTGAAGGTGATGAGGTAGAACATCTCTTTTGGAGTTAAGCACTTGAACTTGAAGAGCTCTTTGGCTTTTTGCTGCAAATTACCCATAGCTCTCTTCTTTGAGGGAAAGGTGCAGGCTTGCTAATTTGTATGTTAAAATCTAAGCCTCAATGAGTTTATTTGGAATAACAAAATACACTAAAAGATATTAATTATGAGTTTTCTCTTAGTAAAATTGGGGCACTAAATCTAATGAAAAAAATATTTATTTATTTGGAAAAGGTTGTGTTTAGGTTACCATTGGTTGATTCTAACCGACGTTTTTTTTTAATCCACGGGCTTTGTTGCTTCTCTGCTTGGAAAAGCATGAAATATCATTTGGAGCCTCTAAATATCGTCAAATTAAACACACTAACTCTACTATTAAAAATGTAAGAGATTTCTTCTATTTTCAAATTTTAATGGCTGCAAAAATATAAAAATAATACACCATCAATTATATATTAATTTATTTATTGTATTTCACTTTATATCATGCTAAAAGTGAGTTTTTAATGCTCACATTCTCCCACTTAAAATTACTTTTGTGAGTTTTCAAAACCTTTATATTTTTAACTCCACGCTACTTATGTTATTTTACAAGCCGGATTGACTCATAAACTAGTCAATGTTAATTGTCTTCTTCATGACATCTGTTATGTTCTTGAAATGAATTTTTTAAATATTCATTTATCTATGTCTCAATTGGCCTACTTGTGGCATTAAATTGTTATTTATATTCAATTGGTCTATGGTACCTCCCTGTCTCTACCTATTCACTCATTTGCTCAAAGGAACAGTTGGCCTTCAATGCTTTCTTCTGCTACTTAGCCACATTTGCTTTACGTGCGGCAAAGTAATGGACACATGGAAATTATGCTATGGATGGATAAAACTATCTATTTCCTTATATTAACTAGGACCCTTAATATTATTAATATTGATAGTGTTCTTTTACCAACCACTTTTTCTTTCGTCTACTGTGCATGTTTTCATATCTATCTAGGAGATATTATTATTATTATTATTATTATTATTGGTGCCTAGACTGTTACAGGATAGGACCATTTCATTTGTGTGTGACGTCTTTCTTTATTTCAATGAATGTGACTCTACAGAAGTATCACCTTCAATTCAGTTTCAATTGTTGTTAACTTTACTTAAATTAAGTTAAAATATTTTAATGTTGTGCATTATAGTTTTGAAGTATCCTTTAGCCTCAGGGAAAACAATGTAGTCCAACTTAGAGATCTATAAATCTATAAATATAACCAACGCTGTTGTATAATAGATAATATTTATTTCATCTGATCCTATCATCATAATAAAATACTATTTGATTTGAGTGTCAACATATCTTTCGTAGATATTCATCACTTTCTGGCGTATCCAAGACCTCAAATATTCATTCTTATAAAAACTTATCCTAGTAAAGTATAAAAAAGTTATCACAATATAAGGTTATGAGGATGAAAAATGAACAACAAATTTTACAAGCACAAAATCTAAACTTTATCAATTTTATAAGTATTTGAATAAAAAATTATTAAGAATTTGAATAACTTAGTTTAAATTTTTTAAGTCATACACAATAAAGTCCAGTTTTAAAAGGATTTAGTTAAATGGTATCATGTCAAACTTATATAATCTAATGATATCTTCTTAGAACCATAAACTTCATTGGAGGGTTGTGCTCAAAATCTATTGATGAAGATGTAGGATACTTGTTAACTTGATGCTTCATATATAGCAACTGCATCGCTGAAGAAAAGCCATAATAGGAGAAATACAAGTAATGAATGTTATTACATGGGTGGGTGGGCAAAATATCAAGAATTTGTGTAATTTTAGTCTCTGCGTGGATGAGTCTAAATACTAAGTATAGAGTTTGTGTAATTTTAGTTCGTTTTCAATTTATGATCAGCCTCAATTACTTAATTTATTAAAATAAAAAATCATATAATGATATATATATAGCTTTGTTAGGATAATTATGTTCACTTAAATCCTCAAAATAATTTTTGTAAACTGCAGTTTTATCAAGATAGTGGGTTGTGCCATTTTACTAGGCTTAGTATGTTACAATATACCCTATTTCAATTAATGCTTTGCTGTTATTTTTTTATTGAATTCTAATTGTCATTTTTTGTAGTCTTATTTAAAAGCAGTAGTACCTATTTCAATTAATGTTTTGCTGTTATTTTTTGTATTGAATTCTAATTGTCATTTTTTGTGTTGACTAATGCTCATGTTATTTATTTATCATTTTTAGAAAAATTGAAGAAAAGATATACAATGGAAATGTCTTATTCTACTTGAGTAAATAATGTTATTTTTATGTTTCTGGTTATGGTTAAGTCATTTATTTTCCATGTTCACTTTAACAAAATTATTAAAAATAAGTTATCGATGAGTTTTTTCGACAGAAAAATCCATCGATAATAATCTACAACTGTATTTTCGACAGATATATTTGTCGGTAATTGCCGACGGATATAAAAAATTCATCGGTTAAATTTTCAACGACCATTGTACCGACGAATTTTTATTTATCAGAAATTTTTATTTTTCGACAGATTTTTTATATTAACGACAGAGTTTGACCGTAAAAAATACGCATTTTTTTTGTAGTGAAATTAAACACCACCTTTTATTCACAAGCTAAGTACGGGGATGAATTAAGTTCAATATTAATGAGGTGTGTCTTTCTAATCTCTATATACGTGACTTTGCAACTAGTTGTTGCTGGAAAAGGAATCAAAAGTGGTTGCCACGTCCCTTGTTTGTTCAGTTGACATTTTTCAGGACATGGTCTTCAATTGATCATTGTCCATAGAGACCAATATATAAACTTCATTCTTCTTTTTATTATATCTTCTGCACGTTGGTTTGGTAGTAGTACTGTGGAATTTCGATTCAACTCGAGCTGTCTGGCTCCAAATTTGACGGGTAAAAGGAAACTGCCATTGCCACACACACAAAAAAAAAAAAAAAAAAACAAATGAAACTGCATGCCATTTGGAAATCTCTGCTTTGTCACAAGACCGATTCTGTGAATTTTTTTATTCATTAAATCAAATTTGTCTTCGTTTTGTTTCAAAATGTAGGTCTATAAATATATTTCTAGATGTTTTGCAACTAGTATCCACTATAAATATATTTCAAATTAGAAATATGCACATCATATATGCATTCTCTGGATTATAAATTACAGGAAATTAATATTTTTGACAAATAGTTGATGATGTTAAAATTTCATAAACCAATGAGTTGAGTTTAGCTGAAGGAATTACTTATAACATCATGAAATAAAATTTGAATTCTCGGATGCTTACTTTTTAGAAGAAAAGAGATATATACTTTTAGGATCTAATTGTATTTTGAATATAATTGTCTTTTAATTTACGATGAAAAAATTCAAAATATATGTAATTTTTTTTGTTTAAAAAATGAATTATAATATTTTATTTGGTTAATTTTTAAAATAAATTATTTTCTTGAAAAATGCTAATATAATTAAACTGATAAATGACTAAAATAGCATTTTCATCCCATTTTGGTCAAGCCAACTGCAACACTGGTGTACCCATTATTGATCAACAATCAATTTTATCAGTGCACATGCATTTAAATTAACTTATGTTAAAGAAGTAATTACTTAAAAAAAATGTAAGAAAACTAAAAGAGAATATTTCTTAAAGTAAATGTGACTATTTGGACTACTGGTGTAGCCACGGAATATAGTTTTAGTATGTGCCTGAATGAAAGCTCTCAATCGCTGATTTCCTCACAAATGGGATTGCATTTTTGGTTTCACATAGGATATGTATTCCACGTGGCAGTTGAGGATTCTCTGTAGTAACGAGCATGGCCAACCTTGGTGCAGCCAATTCTGAAAAATATATCTTAAACTAATTTATTTAAGGCTGCTTATTAATATATTGCTAAGGTGGGGTTGCTCGGGGGGAGGTGTTAGTGATATGTGCATACTTGCTCATAACTTTATATTAAATGAGTGAAAAGAAAGCGAGAAAGCAACTCGCAGGCTTTGCTATTATCTCTTCCCTTGTCCTTCTTCCTACTATACTTTATTTTCTCTCTCTAATCAATCATAGTTCTGATCTTCATACACTTAACCCCGAAACCTCCATTTCTCAGATCAAGCTTGCACCAAGACATTAAAAAAGAGAAATACGTACATAGCTATGGACAATAATATTAGTGCCTCCTCCCCACTTGAGTCAGAAGAAGCATCTTCTGAGCACAAATCAGAAACTCAAACATCAAAGAAAAGGTGGGTTAAATGCTTGGTTAACAAAATGAACTATTCAAACTACTTTTTTTTTCCTTCTAATTTTGGTAAACTGGTGCTTGGAAGTTTTACATATATAATATATGTTGTTCATGTGACAGGAAAATGGTTGAGAAAACAGTTGTGGCAGTGAGGATAGGAGAGAATGTTGGCAAGCTGAAGAATGAAGGGCTACCTTCGGATTTTTGGTCTTGGAGGAAATATGGACAAAAACCAATCAAAGGGTCTCCATATCCAAGGTGTACATTCTTTCTACTACAAGATGGTGGTCTATAGTCCATATTCACAGTCTTTGCTTGTCCTTCCTCGTGATTCCAAACCCACATAAAAATTATACTTCAGAAAAAAAAATGATCGATTTAGTGCCTGTGCCTTTTTGTTATTGTTAGTTGTTGCATTTCATTGCATTATAGTCAAATTGAATCCCTTGGTTAGTATATATATCCACCTAACTACATTCACACTCACAGACACTGAGACCCAAGAGGCAGCAAAATCTATTTATTTTCTTTTATTTTCACACTATAATTACGTTAAACACAAGCTAATTAACCATCCATCACATGGATCAATTGATATTATTTCAACTTAACATGGTCTCAAATTCGACTCTGAATATGTAATCGCGTGAAAAAACAATTTTACCATTTATAATAGGTCTACTTGACTCGAGCCGGTCTCCAAATCCTAATTAAAATGCCAAGTTCAATTATACACTAAATTTTTGCAAGATCTATAAATTTGTTTTTGTTACAAATATTCAGGGGCTATTACAAGTGCAGCACATCCAAAGGTTGTTCAGCCAAAAAGCAAGTAGAGAGATGCAGAACTGATGCTTCAATGCTCATAATCACATATACCTCTACACATAACCATCCATGCCCCACTGCCATCACCACAAATTCATCCCAACAACCAAAAGAATTATCCGAATCCGAAACCACCCATGACCTCTCAGCTACCACAAAGGAGGAAGACCAAGAACATATAGAACTAGAAGAAGAGCAAAGGGATAATAATAAGCCCAGTGATGAAGTTACAAATGAAGAAAATTTTCATTACTTGCAATCTCCAATACGTTGCTCAGGCCAAGACATCATTATAGAACAAGAAGATCCTTTCAAACTAAACACGGAGAAAAGCCATGACAGAATGGATTTCCTCTTAGAGGAAGAGCCTCTTTGTTTTGCACAGCTTAAAAACTTGTCTGCTTCCAAAAACGAAGAGTTTGACTTTTTCGATGAGCTTGAGGAGTTACCCATGTCTTCATCTTTCTTGCACTTTACGAGGAACATTTTTTCCGATGAAAGGATTCCCGTTGCCCCTTCTTGATTCAAGTGTTGTTTTCTCGGTGCTTGCTTTGCTAGTGTATGTATTATTTTCATCCATGTTATATATCCATTAATTTCAGCTAGTTTTTCAATTTTCGGAATTTTTTCTCTTTCTTTTGTACCCTTTATTTATATGATTATATCTTATACTTTTGTTGGTTCACAACTAAGCATAGTTCATCACTTTGGCATAAGCAGAGTTAGTGTGTAGACAAAATGATCAGCTTTTGTAGTTAAAGAATGATGGCTTGGCTTACAATTAATGGTATACAGTTATTTCTATATTGTGCATTAGCTAGGTAGAATATAACAAGTTTTCGTGTAATAAATGATATTCATGATTTTGATACTGGAACTATCTATTGTAACTTCTTTTTTTTTTAGCATCTATTTTTTATTATATGCTGATGTAGAGTAAACAAATTTAAATACTTTTTACTAAATGATTTTAATATTGACATTAATACATAAATATTTCTTAATAAATTTTATATTTTAAATTTCTTATATGTTTGTGAATATACAATAGATGCTAAAAGAAGAACATACAATGAGAACAAATGTTATACACACATAATATAAAAAAATTTATACTATCTTATGTATGATAAATTTATTAATTTTTATAATAATTATTTTAAAAATATTTTACACTATTAATATATTATCATTAAATTCTAATGTTTTACACTAGATACATCACAAAAAAACATATTGTAAAAAAAATAAATTTGCACAATATTTTTTTTTAACAGCTGAACTCATGTATCAACTATGGTAACATTGAACGCCAAAATTAACTTGCGGGAAATTATTTGCGCTTAACCAGTAGTCTTGTGCTTAGATCATGAGTATTATGTACATGTTGTCTCTTAAAAAAATTATATAATAGTAAAATGATTTTTGTATTTTATAGTATACAAATTATTTAGACGGTGGAGATGTTGTGCAAAGGATCATAATCCACGCACGTGGTAATGAAGTTGTTTGGAAGGGAAACTGAAGAAGATTGAGGAGTAGGGGGATTATTGTCATTTACTTCTATTAAAAGAAGGCACGAGGTTCTAGAGTTAGTGCTCCCATTTAATAGTGTTACTTTCTTTCGGCAGTTGTGACATGCTTTATTTTATTTATTGTATATTTTGCTATCATGAATATTGAGTGGTTAGTTTCGTGGAACAGTTGCCAGTGCCACCCCATTTTCGTTTTGGCAGCACTAACATCATCGATGGAGAAATATGCTTCCAAAAGGTCTATAGTACTCAAGTTTAGATCCTCTAAAAGTTGAAAGTTCCATTACACAAGATGCCAAAACCCACATGGTTTCAGTAAGATCGTTGCGGTTCTGCGTGTAATGTGTATGCTCTGCTTTCACAGTAGAAATCTGGTGTAGGGATGAAATTATTCATTGATAATCAATCTGTCTCATACAACTGAAATCAATATCCATGGACCACAGTTTGATGAAGCAATTTCAAAGGTCGATTGAGATTTTTTTTTAATTATAAAAATGTTATGTTATTTTCACTTTATTTTTTTAAAAAAAATTCTAAAATATTTATATGAAAATAATAAAAACAAAAAGCGATTAAATTATCATTCATTACTAGAT
Organism: Glycine tomentella; assembly: GCA_007407185.1. Classification (NCBI taxonomy): domain Eukaryota; kingdom Viridiplantae; phylum Streptophyta; class Magnoliopsida; order Fabales; family Fabaceae; genus Glycine; species Glycine tomentella. The sequence continues at coordinate 196,282 of PYAF01002464.1, forward strand.
TAGGATATAAATATATAAACACAGAATAATTTAACACGGATTAAATGTATGCATTTTTTGAAAATACAGTGTTCTTTTAGTTACTTTCAATAAAAGTAATATGTTTCTCAATAAATAAATAAATAAAAGCTATATATTTTTAGCCCCTAACAATAATTATAAATATATGATTTTTAAACAAGTGATTAATGTGTTGAAGTTAAGATTGAATTGTTTGAACACGATGAAAATAATTTATTATAAAAATTGATAAATTTATTATAAATAATCATTTTTTCTTGGATGTCAATGTAAAAAACATGATTGACTTAAAAGAAAATATGTAGGAACTAAAAAGAAGTTTCATCAATGTGACAAACATTTTAAGTATAAGTTTTCATATAATTATTGATTGTGTTAATCATCCATGTACCAAATATTATATTTTATTTTTTTAAAATAATTTGAATTTGTTTTTAATACATTGTTAATATAAAGATTTTTAACTTTAAATTAATTAAAATGATCTTTAAATATGAATTTGAAAATAATTATTATGAAATATTAATGATTTAATCAGAAACATTTATAATAATAATTTTGGTCAGATTTGACTTATCAATCGAATAAACTTTAGATTAATCAATTCTTTTTTTTTTATAAATCAGAGGATTACAAACAAACAAACAAAAAATATAACATTCAAAATAATTATTATGAAACTTAATGATCTTATCGGAATCATTTATAATAGTAACCTTGCTTTTTATTGATTAAATAATAATTCTTTTTATCACACCCTATAAGCAAATCGTTTCATGATTTACCTTTCTTGCATGATTAATTGTTTGTTGTACCAGAAAGTACGACTACATTAACTAATTTTTGTTGTTGTTAACTACTACATCAAATATGATGTATATCCATTCTAGTTTTAAATTCAGTATACATAAGTAATCTAACCTAATCGTTTTTTCAGATTTTACTATTATATCCCGTAACTTTAATGTCCGATTACATGAACACGCACAGAAAAGGTCACGGTTCCCTTGCATCATTTCCATTATTATTATGAGGGAATCCAATTGCAGAGACCTTATCCAATAGCCGTGCGAATACAAATCTCGAAGCACACGTACACGTATGCCAAAACATTCGTGCACGGCTCCATTCTACTTCTACCTATGGATACATACGAAAAGACTTAAGGATGTAGATTTCTTAGTTAAAAACACGAAATTAGTTGTTAATGTTACCCTCAAACTTATTCACTAGGAGCCGCCAAAAAGTAAGGATGGAAAGTGGGAAACTAACATAACCTCCAAAACACATTCTTCTCAACACATTTTTCCCTATTACTTATAATTTATTTCAAATTATAAAATTCAAAGTGAGATTCATTAAATTAAAAATTAAGACCCACACAATTTTGTAATTTCTAATGCATTTCAATTAATAATAAAAAATGTTACAAATTTTGATGCTAACATTTCTCTAGTAACGAATACAGCAAGTATGGTTTTGTTAGTTATGCATCAATGCCCGTTTACAAACAGCATGTCATCAAGTGGGAGAGTTACCTGATTCCATTATCCAGTAGTAAAAGTTGGTTTACAAAATCAAAATAAAGATCTGAAAAATTGGGGTGGGGCTTCCTTTCTACCTCGACAAATAGGTGCATGGTTACACAGAAATCAGCAGGTGTAAAAATGAAATTAGAGTGGACAACCTAGGGTATGTTTGTTTTCCGTTGCTTTTATTGTGATGCGCGTTTCAAGACAAATCTAACGGTCCAACACAAAATGAACACAAAAGCAATGGTCTTGATCTATTGGTACAATTACTTTTGACCTCATCAATGTTTTCCCAAACATGCACCTAAAAGATCGTTCTTATTAAATACTAAGCAATAGTCTCAAGTTCAAATGCTAGCCCGATCCCTCTGCTGCAGCCGGCAATGGTTGGAGAGCTTTGAGAGGATTCATGATAACACCGTCTACGAGTCCATATTCTTTGGCTTCTTTCGCACTCATGAAAAAATCACGGTCTGTATCCTGGTTTATCTTTTCTAAACTTTGATCAGTGTTATAGGAGAGATACCCATTCAGGTTTGCCTTATGATGCAGCATTTCATTTGCCTGAGGATCATGACTGATAATCAGTTATATCTAATAAGAATTACTTGACTTAAAAGGCAATAAAACTATCAAAATCCATCACGTCCTCCTTTGGTAAACTCATGGGTGTTATCACTGCTTAATTGTAAGATGCTCAAAACAAATTGGAATTCAATGTAACCAAAATCCTGAAACCAAAACATTATAATGGTAAGGAACGGAAAAGAAAAACTATAATAGGGTTTTTAGGGTTTCTTTTACTGATAAAAAATTCCCACATACAAAAAACTAATTTGGTACTCGATTTGAACTTCATCAGATCACAATTGGATGGCATAAATTATACTTTTCATGACCTAGCACAGCGGTAAAGTTGTGTCTTGATAACTTGTTAGTTATGTGTTCGAATTCGGAAACAGCCTCTTTACATATGCAAGGATAAGACTGTGTACAATATCCTTCCCCCTTACCTTCGTATATCGATGAGCCTTTGGACAATGGGATACGTAATTAAAATATACTTTTCATGAGCTGATTAGGTTGATTTTGGTTGGTGAAAATGCAAAAACTGCATCAAACTATACTATTGATTGAACAGACCCAAGTTTTTCATTTTTCAATTCTAAGAGACTTTCTCAAAATAAGATAATCAAGAGCAAGATGTAACCAGCAACTTAACCCAATACTCGGCATTTTGGCTTATTGTACTAGAACCACGGGAATAAACCTCAGTTGTAAATTGTAATTTAAAGTGAGCTGTCACAGAGAGAATAACTCTGGCACAGTGTCAAGTCATTTCTGATTGAAAACATCAGAACTTAAATACTGCTGAGGACCAATTTGGTCCATTTGCTACATAAAAAATGCACTTCTATTTTGGAATTTCATTAAGCGCAATTAAAAAAAGAAATTGGGTCTTTCTACCAGAACACTGACTCGACTTCAAATACCTAGATATGCTTTAATTTCAAATGATCATAGTATATAAACTATTAGAAACAAACAAGATGTTTATGCAAACAAATAAGGTGGAAAAATGAAATGGAGCCTATACCTGTATATCTATGTCAGTTTGTCCTTCCTGAGCTCCACCAAGCGGTTGGTGAATCATTATCCTTGAATTTGGCAAGCTATATCTCTTTCCTTCAGAAGTATGGAGGGATATAAAATTAGGCATGTCGTCCTCCGTTAACAAACAAGGGGCACGTCCTGCGCCTGCCCCAAATGAGTAGCTCCCCCTGTCGTCCCCTATCCTTATCCAGAAAATGAAATAATAGGGGGAGAACTTAGAAGAAGCATTTTTCTTTTATCGAGAAAACAGGGAAATGAGAAACACCAAAAAAAACAAAAAGAAGGAACAAATACATAGAATGACTGCAAGTTAAAAGAATCATTACCTTTAGTCCCTGCACTAAGCAGAAAAGCACCCATACTGCTCATGTGAAAAGGTCAATAGATATAGGTATGGATGATGGATCAACATCAACAACACCTTTAACCTAGGAAGCACGGACACGGCAAAATACCAGCCGAATCGCGTCGGACACGACCCGACACGGTGCTTGTTTCTCCTCCTTCACAACACTCACGCCGTTCGCTCCTCCGACTGCCTTCGCGGGCCATTCACGTCAGTGCCGTGCGTCACCGTTCGTGCCGCCGCTCACGTCACTGTCCGGTGCACCACTATCGCTCACGCCGCCACAGTCCGCTGCTCGCACCTCGCCGCTGTGACTCATCTCCTTCAACTTCCCACGCGGTGCCGCTATCTCACTCCTGGGGGTAAGGTAAGTGCCACGGGTCTGGGCGATTGGGCCTTTATGGGGTGGCTGAGTGCTTTTGCCTTTTTTTAATTGCTTAGTTTTTGTAGTTTTTTTTTTAAAAAATATCATTTATGGACTATTGGATTACAGTATTTTATAATACCTTGCTTGTGTAATACCTTGTTTATGTATGGCTTGTGTTATTTGAAACTCAATTTTTTTTTTTTTTAATACCTGATATTTTTATTTTTTTAATACATGATAAATGATAATTTGTGCCTATTTGATTTTTTTTCGGTTCAAAATCTGTTTTAATATTTAATATTCTGTTTTGAAGATTGAAATGCAGTCTCTATGAATTTTTTTGGGTTACATTGATGGATATTATTAGTTTAGTTTAATTTTTGTTAAATTATTGAATTTTAAATGAAATATACACTATATAAATTAAAAATATTATTTAATATTAAAACGTGTCCCAACGTGTCGAAATGCATCATTTTTTAAGATTGGCGTGTCGGAGAGTCGAGTCGTATCGTGTTGCGTGTCGGTGTCGGTGCTACATAGGGTGGGGTAGGGCACATAGACCAAATGATGCCATAATATTTTATTGTGAATCATTGACCTCTAAATCCCTTTTAGTAGTTTTTCTATAGTATTTCATAGTTTCCCTCTACCTCTAGTGATAGGGCTTTCCTCTATCTAATCTACTCTCCTTACTAGGGTTTCTATATGACCTCTCCACACACTCCCAAATCATCTAAGGTAATATTTTACCTCTTTTCCACAATAAGTGTTACTCCAACTTTCCCTTTATTGCATTCATTCCTAATCTTATCTTGTCTCTGCTACATTGTGTTTTCTCTGCTTTTGGCCTTTCACCACCCATCCCTTAGTTTCATACACCATCATAAATCTTATGCTTTTGTCTTGAAGTTTCCCCTTAAGCTTAAGCAGTACCTTTTTGTTGTTAGTCTCACAGTCACATGTAATACTAAGACTGTCCTTTATTTCATCCACTCCCCTCTTGAATCCTATGGCTTATATTACCCTCTATTTCTTGTTAGCATTGATAATATGACACTGAAATTGATTTTTAGTTGATTGTACACTTGGTATTAAATCTTTCACGTATCCATACTTATATCTATGTTCCAATCATTCCCTGGTTTTAGTTCTTTTCCTCTTCTTTTCTCCCTTCTTCCTTTCACCCTTTTTTCTCTCTTTTGTCTTATTTCCACTTTTTTCTTCTCCTATCCCTTTCTCTTTCTGTCTCATTTACGATTTATCATTGGGTTCATCTACCACCGACCCTAATTACTTGGGTTAAACCCCACCTAGTAATAAAAGGCTTGGTTGTTGCATTGTCAATGCTAATCTAATGAGGAATTTGAAATTCTGGAACCCTTCCAAGTGAACATTATGATCCCAGGGGAATGAAATAAGTGACTCTACCCAATGTCAAATAAGAATTGGCTTCCTTTCTAACATCATGCCACAAATACAGCGAAGAAGCGTGTTAAGATTACAAGTTATTCTGCCACACATAAAGATCAAGGGATGACAGATTTTACTGGGGGTAACTAGGGAAATTAAGGTGATATTGCCATAAAAAAACTAAACATTACCTAGCAGCAAGTCCAATGCAAACAGTGTACACATCAGGCCGAATATGCCTCATCGTATCAAATATTGCCATGCCTGACAAAAAGGAAAAGTGAAGCACATCATATTTTAAAATAAAATAATGCATTGCATTTTTATGTCTAGGCATAGATTGAATACAGTAAACTAATGCAGGGCAGATTCACAAAAAATAATTATTACCAGCTGTAACTGATCCTCCCGGAGAATTTACATACATGACAATATGCTGAACAACATAATTAGTAGTTGCTTAAGTCCTTGCACTACCAAAATTGAGTTCAAAACATACACAAAAAAGATTAAAGTGGACAAAGGGTAATAATCAAATTAAAAAATGAGGAAAACCAAAATATAAGTATTGAAATTTGAATGCCATACTCAAAGGGACTACTTTATAAGAAGATAAACCATGAGTTTTTAACAACTAAAAATGAAGAACAAACCTTGTCAGGATCGATGGCATCAAGGTAAAGAAGCTGGGCAACTATGATGTTAGACATATCATCATCTACAGCTCCCCCACAACGTATTATTCTCTAAATATCAAAACATTTTGTTAGTAGTTGAAAGACAAAGACTAAACAGAAGGTGAACACTCAACCTTAGGGCAGAAAAAGGGCCTACATATTGAAAAAGCTGACTAATAACACTTTGGAACCGCTCCTGCACTATTGGTGGTGGTCCATGTCCTTGTGCAGGGAAATAAGGGGAAGATGGGACTCGCAAATCATCCCTTCGAAGACATAATCCAGTATGTGTATATATATATATATATATATATATATATATATAAGACAAAGATGAAAAGCTTAAAACTTTAAATACTGTTTGGATAAACTTTTCAATAAACACTTACAGAAAAAGAAAATAAGAAGACAAAATAAATTAATCTTCTCCTATAAGCTAAAATTAGCTTATGCATGAGTTATTTTTAACTTGTGAGAGTAACTTATTTTATTTTACCTCCTTATATTTTTCTCCTAAAGTGCAAAAAATTGTCCTAAATTCCTAACAGAAGAACATAAAACAAATAAGATAAATAAAACACCTGATACACCAAATTCCCTGACATGAACTCCTCTCAGGCGCCCAAAATTCATTAGCATACATGGCCTTCACCTTCCCAGGAGATTTCTTAGTACTATATTTATTCCCTATCAATTTCCTGTAAGTCATTGCAGGAGGGAATGTTGTAGAAATTTATGCGCAAATAAAGAATAGAAAAATTATGAATGTTTTTTTATTTCATAAAACCCTAAACCTGAGTTGGCGTAAAAATAGAAACGAAAAGTTAAATGTAGATTTTGTGGCGTATAGCTTACCAGGAGAAGTGAGAAGTGTGTGAAGAAAGTGAAAGGCTCTGATAGTGAGAGGAAGAAGAAGTGTGCGTTGAGAGCTGCAACGAAGGCAGGGTGCGTTCGCCATTTTTACTATTTGCTTTGCTTGCTTCAATTTATGAAGAAGCTACTAATACAATTCTTTTTATTTTAGGTTTTTTAATATAAAGTAAGTTATACTACTAGATTATACTGAATAAAATGCAAAATTCTTAATTTCTTTAATCATTTTAATTATTACTTCAAATTTACAATTTAGGGGAAGAATACTCCGCAAATATTCTGTTTTATTAGAGTTACTTTGTTTAATAACATTTGTACATATAAAGCAAAAAATAACATTTGTATAATTTTAATAAACTAAATATTAAATTAAAAACTCTTATTAAAAAATAAGGTTTATATGCCTTCATAAAAATTTAAATTACTAGACAATTTATTATATAAATTTAATTTAATGTATAATAGAGTTATATTTTTCTGATTTATAAAAAAGTTA
>PYAF01002464.1:203720-214072 GCA_007407185.1 Glycine tomentella
TAATTGCTGGTTTGATATTTAAATCAAACAAATATTGGGGGTAAAATGGAGAAACAAAAGTTAATTGAAAGATAATATATTAATTATAATCTCAAAAAATCTGTTTATAGTAAAAAAATCTTATGATTGTTAATAAATTGTTTTTAACTTGTTTTTAATAAGCTCTTTTATCTTGTGAAAACAATATATAATTTATATAAAACTAATTTAACTAATGCATATACTTGATAAATATTTATTCAATAAACACTTCTGAAACTTTTTTTATCTATAAAAATTAAAAATAAATACCAAAAAATTTACAATAATTCATACACATACACTCTGTATCAATTAACAAAATTAGATTCTCTTCATTTTTTTTTACTTCTTTAAATACAAGAGGAATGAAAGTTTAAAATTCACATTTCAGTCTACCATCACTTTTCTCCATTTCCCTTCATAGGTGTATTCTATATTCAAAGTTTCAACCGGAGAGAATGAAAATAAATTTTTAAAGTTTAAAAATTATGTTATTTTGTTAAAGAAAAAAATAATTTTAAGAAATAAAAATGTCAAAAAAATTCTATTTCAATTTTTTTTTCCTGCCGCTCCTCCAAAGATAATGCCGAGGTTTTATTTGAGCCCCCCTAAGTGTCAGTGATGCTGTTATGCTATCCTTTAGGAAAGCGAAAAAGGGCAGTAAGACGCAAAAAACATGTGCGACTGTCCTCCTTTCTATTACCAGGATCATATAAACTGTTGCACCGGCATTTAAAACAAGTGTGATTAAGCAACATAACAAATTATCAATACATTATTGACTATTTTATAAGGAGTTACCACGCATTCATCACAAATCATGTAAGTTTCTATTATTTTCCCTTTTGCAAATTACTGGGGCAAGTGGGAAAATGACTCGTAGTATTCATATAGGTTTCTATTATTTTCCCTTTTGCATATTACTGGGGCAAGTGGCAAAATCACTCGTAGTATTGCTAATAAAAAAGCCAGGGCAATAATAACCAGAAAGGTTTGTCTGTGCTATATATGTATCCATTCCTAATTAACTGCATACTATTATCACAAAACCTCTTATATCAGCATTAAAAATAAAAGTATAATAAAGCAAATACACAATCCGCAATATGAGCTCTCTACCAAACGCTCAACTCACAGTTGCTTAGCTAAAGCCTCTGTGAAAGATAAAAACATCAATGGCTCCATATAACTGGAAGCAGCCAGTGATAGAAGATCATTGACAACATCAACACGTAGTTTCAGCCACAACCTTCTCTTGGATAGCCTTGTAGCATTGGAGACTGCAAAGAGGAAGCTTTGATTTTGAATCCCGATACTTATAAGGATTTGTACAAGATGGACCAGCACACTTCTCACGAGGTGGGGGATAACTGAAACAATACCCAGTGATATCATTAGCAGATAAGAAAAGTTTTGATAGTGTTTGCCAAACAAACAGCATGAGTTTCTAAATTCTGACCAGCATTTGTAGTTGTAAAAATCAGCGAACAGCTAAAGCCAAATGTACTTAGCTAATATTTCTTTATTGATAAAACAACACAAATTTTTAATATCAATTTCCCTCCTTATTTTACTGGTCAAGCATTCTAAAGAGAGTTCTAAGGAAGCCAGTCTGACAAAGCCCCACACATCAAATTAACAAAGCACGATAGATACATGCATATCTAATTTATGTCCAATTATTGTAGTCAAATCATAGAAAAAAGTAAAGCCAAACACTCAGTTTTCTTTTTGATATAACAGTTTTTTAAAATTAGTTTTCATTTTTTTCATTTTATTTGCCAAAAATATCTAAGCAACTTGTCAAGAAGATGGTCTAACAGGTCCAATACATCAAATTAGCATAGTCTTATACCTGACGGGTTTGGAGTTCAATACGCTAGGAAGCCCCATTTCCTCGGAAAAAGTCACAAACGTTCCAGTCGGACCCATTGTGTACCTGATGGTATTTGATGCAAGCATTAGTGCATTGGCTGCCCTTTCCTGCAAAGAGTAGTTTAATATAAAAAATTGAAAGCAATACAAAAAAATTGGAAGATTGTAGGAAATTACAATACCTGTGCCAGTTCTTCCTGGCGCTTCTTTATTTTCTCTTCTCGCTTTTTCCTACTGGAGTCTTGACCAAGTATTTTCCTGATAGCTTCAGCCTACAAAATGAAATCAAATGGACATGCCTTTTTAGTGTAAAATCAAACATAGTGAGAGGAAAAAAACTATAATTTGGAGAGAACAAAAACAAACCTCAGATTCCCTGGCAGCCTTCTCAACTTGCATTCTACGCCTCTGCGCAGCCTCAGCTTTCTTCAATTGCTGATCAACCTCTGAAAGCTTCTCTTTTTGTTCTGTAGTTAAGCAACATGGTTAATGATCGAGTATGACATTTGAGAAAAAAAAATACAGAACAGATAAATGCTCACTTCTTGGTGGGGCAGGTGGTAACCCGTTGGGAAACTCGATTAAACTAGCACTAGATGCAGAGGCATCTTTGCTTGATTGAAGGGCCCGTTGACGAGTCGTAAGAGTCATTTCCCTTTTACTGTCCATCAATACGTCCACAGATTCCTTCCTCTGTTTTTTCTTTTTCTTATCCTCAAGCTCACCATCAGACACTGACTCCTCTTCATCCTCATAATCTGTGTCCTCATACACTCTATCAGATCTAGACCTTTTCTTACCGTCTTTGCCTGAATTTGGGGCAGCATTTTCCAAATTAGAGACACTAGATAGCTTTCGATGTTTCTTGCTTAACTCTTCTTCATCTCTATAGACTGCAGAAACTTTTGACGTTTTCAGCTTTTCCAAGTACCGAATCTCATCATCCTCATCATCATCATCACTGAATTCCCCATCAAGTACACGTCTCTTTGGTACTCGCTTGCTCTTACGAACTGGTTCAGACTTATCTCCCAGCTTACTAGATGTGTTCTTTCCAGAAATCTTCCCCATCAATGATTCCTCCTTCCCAAGACCAAAACCACCCCTCGAGAAATCCTTCCACGGAACACCTTGTAGGCGACTCCTCTTATCAGAAGGAGAATTATTATCGTCTGAATTAGTCTGTAATAAAACAGATTGATGAGAGTGATCAAATCAGATTCTATAAAGTAAAAAAGAAATGAGAAAATATTTATATAAGAAATCAAGAGCACAGATACACTTCCATAAGAGTGAGATCTAAAAAGCTGGTACCAACCTCCCACTCCCAGACAGATCAGATAAGATATGCCTCAATAACCTCATGAAATAACATTTTATAGAGACTTCTCACCTATTAATGATTAAGTATAAAAAAGGCAAATATCTTCTAACCAAAACCCATATAAGGTATCTCAGAGAAACTAAGCTTTTGGGTGGAAGCAATTAAATAATTCTAAATCTAACGCTCTCCTTCATGCAAGAGCTCTTTGGGCCTGACACATTGACAAGGCATGTGCCCACATATCTTTCATTGAAATTTTATGTAATTAAGAAGAATAGGGACAAAGGGATCAAATTCATAACTACTTGGCCATAGAGGCTCAGATAACAAGTCAAGGACCAATTCTCCTAAAAGTTTAAGCTTGTATATGGAAGCATTTGAATGGTTTTATATCTCTATCATGTTATATAACTATAAATGTTGAGGAGTCAGATGACAACATAAGTTCTGATATCAGCTACAGTTGTGTCCAAAATGAAATACCTGTTGCTTTTGGCGTGGTCTGGAGGCATCTGATGAACGAGAGTTGTTCATTGTTAATCCACTTCCCGAAGCACCATTGGTTGCCGAATTGGCTTGAATAGTGCGTGTCACTCCGCCAACCTTGAGTTTAACCTTTTTAACCCGGTTCTCATTCCCCAATCCATCCTGAGAGCCACCAAACTGTGCCAAACTCATGCTCTCAGGATTCCTTCCACCATACAAATCTGCATTTCTCAACTCTGAATCCAAGCTATCCTTCACTTTGCTAGAACCTTTCCAATTTGCTGGAGCAAGAACACCTTCACTACAGCGTTTATTACTCAAACTGCTCCGCACAGGCTCATTATTATAAAACGTGTGGAATCCTTCATCTTTTTTACTCTTTTTATGGGAGTTATCATCTTCGGCTCCAGTACCAGAGGAGGTTTGAGAGACACAATGGTTAAGATTGAATTCCTTTCTCTTGGAATTTGCATCGTAACCAATATTCTCATCACTAGAGACCTTACCAGTATCCTCCGAAGGTGTCGAAGACAAGGGAGACAGTTCCTGACCTTCAGAAGCATGCTGTGAATCAGGCCGAGGCCTGCGTGAAGTCCGACTCCTCTTCCTCCTCACAGCATTGCTGAGGCCATCGAACCGGGTACCTCCCAAATCTTCCATTAAATCTTCTTATTACACAACAGCACAGGTTCCTCCTGATGCACTTCCAATCACTTCCGAGAGAAAACCCTCACAAACCACTATTAATTCAACTGCAATTGAGTTACACGAAACCATCAGCAATCACATTGATCATTCTAAAAAACCAAAACAAATCAAACCAAAAACCACATTATTGCCAATTTAACCTAACTATAACGTCTTTCTTCCACTTTTCACAAAAAAAAAAAAAAAAAAAGACTTGAACACAGTGAATTAAACTCAAACTCAAAGTTGAATTGCAATTAAGATTATTTTCTTTAACACGGTTTCAAAAATTGACTACAAACTCGAATCAGTAGGAGTGACGCGGCACTTGTGCATAACATTGCGATTCAATTCACAGTCAAAATCGAAATATACGAAATCCTTCATTTAAAAACAGCAAATTCGAAACCTAAGCACGCAATTGAAGAAAAAAGAAACGCATAAGAGACGGAGATTCAGTAAAATTGAGAAGAAGCAAGGGGCGAATTTGGTAAAGACCTCAATGTTGGAGCGAATTTAATTTTCCTTCTCTGTTGTTAGCGCTAACCCTTTTGGGCATAGGAGTGGGATCAAAGGGGAAGAAGGGTTTCCGTTATTATTGTGTGATGTGTGAAGTTAAGGAATTTGGGTGTGGGAGTATGTATCAGAGGTCGGGTATTTGGCCTTTGCGGCGAGGGTTTGGGGAAGATGAGGAAACCGGAGATGAGCTTTTGTAATTGTAATTGTAATAGAAGCAAATACGGGGTCATCTGCTGCTGATTCTTCTGAAGGAGCCATATTTGGAACACCGATAGCACTCCCAAAACCGCATGCGTCAAAATAAAACTTCATTTTTCCATCCCTTTTTCTCATTAAACATTTAAAGTTTTAAACACCTCTTTTTCTCTTTGTCAGTATTAAATTTCATATTAGCAAAATCAAATTCTCTCTTTACCATCTCTGATTTATTTTTCTTATAGTTATCCATATACTTATTTTTTCTAATCACATGTTTTTTAATCTATTTTTAACTTTATTTTTAATAGTTTCTTTTTTTGGAAAATAACATATATCATAAGTTAAATTATTTATTGTAAAATTAAAATAATTTACATATTCAATATGAACATTTCAATTTTTTATAGGATTAATTCATTTTTATTCTCTAAAACTATAAATTTCCATGAACATAAGTATAATGAGTTGGAGCTTTTATTTTTTTTCAAGAAATATCAAATTTAAATTGGAAACATTCACTTAAATGTTTGCCTTAGTCTTTCCTTCTTCGGTGATCCCTATTCCCTAATCCGTTGCTCCATGGTCAAGCTTTGGCATTATCAGCTCAAAACCAATTATGTTGAACTCACCTTTAAAACATCATACCCAATCACAAATAAATTTGTCCAAAATTTGTTTTTTCTAAATTATTTCTTCCAAAATCAATTTTGCCATAATGTAAAACAAATGGATGATAATCATCAATTTAAATGAAATAACAAATCCTTAGTGTTGGAAATCATTCATTTTTGTGTGAATGGAGTTTTAGTTTTTTTATGTTGATCAAATGATGTGTATACAAGTCTCTAGGACTATGTTTGTTAAATGGCCATCCATTTGGTAGTCCACTTAATAAAGGATAAGTAACATTTTAATAGATTATTGTGAATTTTGGTTGGAATCCTAAGAAGTTATGATCCTTATTGTGCTTGCATAAGTAAGTTCATGCATTAAATTTGAATTTAATTTTTAGGTCTGCAAATATGTTGCAATATCAAAAGAAGAGTGGCAAGAGCAATGCAAATTTTGGCCAACATCATATCACCCCAAGACATAGTAAGTTTCATTTTGCTATTCTTTTATTTATTTACTTATTTTTATTTATAATATTTGCAATGTCATTGCTCCCTTTGATCAAAAAAAAAAAAACTATTGGTTCCATTTAAATATAAAAAAAATCAAGTAATGTATATATGAAGTCGCTTATTTGAATAACAATTATATTTAGTCAGCTCCGTAATTCATGCAGTAGTTATAATTACCATCACTTCCTAGATAAAAAGTAATGAAGTGACACAAAAACCTTTGTGTTTATAATATCACACATGTAATTAACTAATTATTAATTATTTTTAGTTTTCATATATAATCTATGCTTGGAGTTTCATGATTTTTCTTGTAATTATAGATCTGATGTATCAATCTAAGTGTTGCATATTCTATGTGTAAAAACTGGGGGAGTTTAGATTTTGACAGGGAAGATACATAATTTGACAGAAAATGAACAATCTTGTGGGGTTGCATATTGCATTAACTGGTTTTTGCATCATGACAATTAAGTTTTAGCTCCATGGTCCATCCCTTTTGAAATAATTCCCATCACTCCATCGGTGTGTCGAGGAACATGTGGGATGATATGACACAGCATTCAAATGAGGATATAGAGAAGTTTCAAATATTAAACATGACATTGTTATCATTAGACATTATTTTAGCTTAGCTTATAACTAAATTGCTACTAAGATACAAATGCTAGTAAAAATAAAGATAAAGAATATAATAAATGTATCAACATGACTATATTTGTGATTTAACTCTTTAGCTTAGTTGTTAGATACAACATATAGTTTCTGATGATAAACCACTTTTAGTTGAGTTTAAACTTCTGTGTTTGAATAATTATTCTAATTACATGTGCTAATCATGATTTATTTTGCTTTGATTTTATGAGACAGACATATGCACGAGAGGTTGATGAGCATGAGCATAAACACACATTGCTCTTGGTTAATTAGGCAGATCTTTAACCAGCTTCTGTCAGGTTTAAAATTTTTGTGTATGGTTTATTGTAATATTCCATTAAACCAACACTCTTTGGTTTTTCTTCCAACTAATATTTTTATCATTTGTCTTATCCCTGCCCTTTTTTCTTGCAGAGAGAAATGGGTAGAGTATTTTCATGCTCATAAGTCATAATATTCTATATATCTTCTGGTCAGCTAAAGCTGCTTCAGAAGCTGTTGAAGGTTCAGGGAAGAACAATAATCTAGACACAGAGATATATGACAGGGATGAGCTTCTTGCACGGTTGCAGTCAGAGGAAGAAGAGATAGTAGAGATGAGGAGAAATTCTAGCTGACACAGGGCCATCTAACATTCATTCTTCAAGTGAAAATGTTGCTGGTAGTTCCTCATCAAATAATGTAATAGTGTGATTTGTCGGGTATCCTAATGTTGGCAAAAGTTCAACTATTAATGCTCTGGTTGGTCAAAAAAGGACAGGCGTCACCTCTACTCCAGGGAAGACAAAGCATTTCCAAACGTTAATTATTTCCATCAAACTGACCGTTTGTGACTGTCCTGGATTAGTTTTTCCATCTTTCTCAAGCCCAAGGTATAGGATGATTGCTTGTGGAGTGTTGCCTATAGATAGGATGACTGAACATAGAGAGGCTGTCCAAGTTGTAGCTGATAAAGTTCCAAGACATGTCATTGAGGAGATTTATAAGATCAGCCTACCAAAACCTAAGGCATATGAGCCCCAATCACGCCCTACTCTGGCATCTGAACTTTTGAGAGCATATTGTGCTTCTCGCAGGTATGTTACCGCTAGTGGACTGCTTGATGAAACTAGAGCTGCTCGTCAGACACTGAAAGATTACATTGATGGGAAGCTGCCTCACTATGAAATGCCCCCAGCAATGTCAAATGTGGGACTAGACTCCGTTAACTTGCATGGCTCTGTTTCATCAGGTACTGAAGATGTTGATGGCAAAGTTGCACCAGATTGTGAGCAAGTGTTGGATGACCTCAATTCATTTGACATGGCTAATGGACTTGTTTCAAATGAAGTTACCATCAAGAAGTCTGATGCATCTCATAATCACCATAAGAAGCCTCTGGGGAAAATAGATCGTTCTCAGAGAACAGATAATAATGATGCTAACGGGATGGCAGTAGTAAGGTTCCTTCAGAAACTAATAAACACAAGTCATATGAAGGTCTAGTAAATTCTTATCTAGTAAGTTCATACCCCTCAGAATTTTTTACCGCAGACAACACCTGATCTGTGAGGCCCAGTATGTACATTGTTAGTCAAAGACTGAATTAGTTAAATACTTTGTTTGTAATGCATTGTACAACTAGAAAAAGTAGACAATCACGATGAATATAACAGAAAAATATTTTGTATTTACTGTGATGAGGTATTTTTATTATTAATATATGTATATAAGCAAATGGTGTATGCATATCTGCATTGCTTTTGCATAAGATACCGCTGGACAGACAGACTATGTTCCTTGAGTCCTCAATTAAATAATTCAATCACTTTTTTAATAGAAAAATAATTCAATTACTTAAACACCGCACTCCTAGCTAAGCAGGCGTGGAGGATAATGAAGAAACCTAATGCTTTATGGTTAAAAGTGTTGTAAGAGTTGTATTTTCTTGATGATGATTGATGACTTTCTAAAAGCTCCTACACATCGGTGTGCCTATTGGATTTGGACAACCAACATTTTTATGGAAGAAACTTCCCAAAAAAGGGTAGATAAATGGTTGAAAATGGCACTATATTCATTAATATATGGGTTGACAAAATGATGGTCAATGTGGAAATCTAATCCAGAAACTAAATACTGCTACCTTCTTGGATAGCAATGCTTTACCACAGAATATTGAAGTTGGAAGAAATTCTTCCCACGAGTTATCTGAAAGCTCGGTCATTATAGATTACTTAAGTTCTAAACCACTGATGATCCATTATTTTAATTAGTCAATGAATTATTTTAATGTTTATTTAATCTTTTTTAAGTTTTATATTTTACATTCTACGCCTGTTAGTATCATCACCAAAACAATGTACTATAGAATTATTTTGTACATTTCCTATTAGTTTTGCAAAGGCAATCTTCTAAAATCCTTCGTGTTGTTACGTGATATAAAAAATGGATGATATTGTTTTGGTCACTAGCTAGTCAAGTAAATTCTAAGTGTGTATTACTGTATTTGGATTAGATTATTTTTAAAAAATTATAATCTGTTTTCATAAAAAGAAAAGTTTTAATCTAATTTTCTCTTATTTGGTAATATTGTTAAATATTTATATCATAATTTTATATTATTTCTAATACCAATGAAAAATGTTTTATTTTAAAAAAATAAGATTTTCAAAATTATGATTAAAAACCAACAAATTGTTTTCTAACCAGTTTTTGCTCAATTTTATTCCTAGTGAGTTAATTTAATTACAAAATCAAATACTAAAACAAATTTAAACAATTAAAATAAAATAAAATATCTTAAAACTACTTTTCATTTAAAATATCTAAACACATTTTTTCACATAATAGATTACGTCTATATTTAATTAGTAAAATAATAAACAAAAACTATCTAATTTAAATACACATTATATATATATAAACAATAAACCAATCACATACTAAGTCTTGCAATTTTAATTTGTTTGTTACAAGTCTTGCAACAAGGATATAAACATTTAAATGACATAAAGTTGGAAAACAATGAGAGATTAATACCGATGGAAATAAAGAAACGATCAACGAAACAAACATAGAAGCACTTACACTGTGTTTAAGAATAAAAATGTCCAGATTTTTCACCCAAGATATCCTAACAAATAGATATATGAAAATTTCTCACTTACAATTGAATACGATTATAAAAAAATAATTTATATTATTTATACCAATAAAATGTATATTTTAATAGTTTATTACTTAATAATTTCAGCTTTAAGAGTGTTTGACACTTAGAGCAATTATGTGAGATCCTTTTAGGAATTTTTTTAAAAAACTTGTAAGAATAAAACATGTTAAAGTCTTAATGATATATTCAAAGAATTCAATTATTTATCAATTGTGTTAAACGTTAAGCATATATAAAAATAGTCATCATACACATATAGAAAATGATCAAAATTTATGTAATATATATAAATAAAACTACGACAATAATT